>CAJQZJ010032904.1:3849517-3916071 GCA_907164525.1 Lophiomys imhausi
ACACACACACACACACACACACACACACACACACACACACACACACATTTTTGCAAGTATATACTTTACTAATTTTTGGAGAACAAATTGTAAAATATTTATTAGCAGCCACTAGATGTTAAGAGAGTGGTGAGCCATAGAAGAGAGTGATGATCCAAGAATGCATATAAAATTATTTTTAAATACACTATCCTTTCCAACAAAACCTCTATACCCTAACCTCTTCTAACTATGGTTTATCTCTATCAAACCAAGGGCAGATCAAGGTCACTGCCCCAGTGAACGACAGAATTCACCCTATAGAATGCTCAATTTTTCCTGAAGCACATAAGCACAAGGAACTGAAATTATTTCTCTCCCTGCTTCAAGACTGAGTTTAGCAACAACTAAAGGAGAACACCATTCTCCTAAGCCCTGGCCCACTGTCTCAGGGATCTCCAATCCAGTCAAGGAAGGATCACACATCCACTCCCACATCACCCAATCTGAGAGGCATCTCAAAGTGCCATTAAGCTCTGGCACAAGGGACTCAGAACCTAAGCATAGAAGGTTTCCATTCTGGCCAGAGTAGTGTTACATCTCTGAAAAATGACGCAGCTGGCAGAAGCAGCTATGATTGCTCTTTCTGCTCCTTTCTGACCTAGAGGCCACACAGACTGTTCTCAGGGTGGCCTCGGGTCCCAGAGGTCCCTGGAAGGAAGACTCCCCTTGACGCAACAGCGTTAAATGCAGGAAGAACAGAAGCACATCAATGACGTGGCATCTTTAGGCTTCCAGGTCCCCAGAGAGGCATATTGGCAAAGACAGAAAGTTAGACAAGCTGGAACTCCAATCCAGATGCCTGGAAAGAGCCAGAGGCTCCAGACATACCCCTTTTCTACATTCCCGAGCTCTGCTGGCCCTCATCCAGTTCTCACACCATACACTTGCTTTTTGTTAGCAAGGACCAAGAGAGGATCAACAAGCTGCAGTATGGGACAAGTCTGTTGCCTATATCCCCACCCCTCTATCTCTTCAAAATGAGCAAAGATATGAGTAACAGAGTTGCTCCACACTGCTGCTTGTGTGTGCGTGACCACACACACACACAGACACACACACACACACACACACACACACACACACACACAGAATTTCAAGATTTAGGTAAAGAGAAGAAATCAGGAGCTTGGCCCTTATAATTAAACATTTTAGTTGGATATAGCTTTAGCATTGTACACAGTATTGAATACCTCAGTGAATGTGTTTTCTTCCCTAACTCTATGCCCTCAGTCAGCGTTTTCCAAGCACATTCAGATAGATGTTTATGCATGTTTTATGGGACAATGGGGAAAGAGCTCCAAATCTGAAGTATTTCCATTTTCACATTTTAATTGTGTTTGTTCACAGCAGGATTTCTCTGATCCTTTTAAGGCAGATAGATATACTTCATGATGCTGAACATATTTCAAATTTATTTGAGGCTGGAGCCTGTTTCTTGTGGGCTATTTTTCAGAACTAGTGTTCTGCAGGAAGATCACTATGGCAGTCAGTCTTCAGCTGCAGCTATTTTTAAGGTTTTTTGGTCTTTGTTTTTCTTATCAAAATACACCAATGTACAGGACCTAACTCATCTTCCCTCATCTTTAGCAGCCACTAGATTCTCTTGTTTCATAACTTTCAATGTACTTTCAGAGATTTCATCGTAATATCTTCTCTCTCTTTGCTTGCAAGAGACCTTTTGGTAGCACTATTTCTATCACTTCCAGAAGCTTCCAGAAGGCAGTGGGGCCTGGTTGGGGGGGTCTGGTGAGGAGGCCTGGTGGGGGTGATCTGGTGGGGGGTCTGGTGGGGGGGGGGCTGGTGGGGGGGCGTGGGGGGGGGGGGTCGGGGGGGGGGGGGCTGGGGGGGTGGTCTGGTGGGGAGGGCTGATGGGGTGGAGTTTGGTGGGGGGTGGTCTGGTTGGGGGGGCTTGGTGGGGGGGTCTGGTGGGAGGTCTGGTGGGGGGGTCTGGTGGGGGTCTGGTGGGGTGGAGTTTGGTGGGGGTGGTCTGGTGGGGGTGGTCTGCTGGGGTGGAGTTTGTTGGGGGTGGTCTGGTGGGGTGGAGTTTGGTGGGGAGGCTCTAGTCAAGAAGCCATTACTGCCTCAGGGTCAACATTTAGCTCCATGTGGTGCGCAGTTCTGGAACATAAAACAGTGAGCATATTTGAGAGGCACTTGTGGAAAGACTCTTGAATGTACTTTGTTAACATAAAGGGACATTGAAAAATCAACAGTAGTCCCAGCTCCCCCAAACTCTGTGTTTGGCGGAAACGCTATTCCTTGGGGAGTCAGTTCCATATATCCTACCTATGGCTCTATAATTTTTAACAAGTATTCTGGGTGATTCATCCCACCAGAGGTATTAGGAAGGCATTAAATTTTCTATGAGGAATGAACACTGGATGGTTAATATAACAGCAGGAGCTATAGACAAACAAGAGATACTTGGCTGGGAGGCAGAGAAGGAGGTAGACCAACAACAAAGTTCTCCTGTTCGTTGCACAAAGTAGGCATAGGAAGAAAGGGGTTCATTTGACACCCAGGCCAAATAAACTTTGAGGGAAGTCAGCAAAGGAACCCAAGCAGGAACAAAAGACAGTAACCTTGGAGGGACACGGTTCACCGGCTTGCTCTCCATGGCTTGCTTAGCCTGCTTTCTTATATAACCCAGGACCACCTGCCCAGGAATTACACCACCCAAGAGGGCAGACCCACCCACTTCAATCATTAATCAAGAAACTGTCCCAAAGACACGCCCACAGGACAATCTGATGGAGGCATCCCTTGGTGATGACTCTCATCTGTGTCAAGGTTACAAAACCCAGCACAGCATGTTCGCATCCTTGCACTACACTGAGCTAGGCTGGAGATCGGACTTTTATATTGTCAATCTTGAGATTCTTACTCCTAAATCAGATTGTCACATACCACACTAGCCAGGATTTGTCTGAATTTGGGTCTTTTAAAAATTTAATTATGATCCTGTGAACCATGATAAATCGATATCTTCATTCAGGAACTGGAGATTTGCTGGGCCCAGGAAAAGGCTATATATGCATAAAACATATATGCACTGGCTACAGGCACAACTGGTATTTATAACTTTATGCTATTGTGCAAGTGCTTATGAATGACGAAAAAATAAAATGATCTCCACTTTTGAAATGATCTTTGTATGTCTTCTTTATGTTGCCTGCATCCAGGAGCTGGGATTACTTAGGGATTTTTATTTCTTCAAGGGAAGAACAGGGGAATAAAATTGCCATCTACTTTATTAAAAAGAAAATAAACACCCTAAACAAAAGTTTGCTGTTTCTTTAAAAAATAAATAAATAACACCCCCCCCCCCATGTCTAGCCATCAAGGGAGTCTCTCCTGCAACTGATTTCTTGAAAATGTTTAAATCAAAGCCTGGAAAATCTTGTAGCCATTACACTGTAATCTCTATGAATCACCAATTTGCTTTTCATGACTTTTCTTGCATTCCTTCTGTATTTTGTAGTTTATTTTGTTCCATGTTTTCAGCTGCAGCTTTGCCAGACCCCAGAGTCTAGAAGTCCACCCAAGCAGGGAATGTGTGCATCCCATTCTGCAAGCCGCCTGCCTGCCTGCCTGCCGTCCGAACATGGCCCACATCTGACTTCCCTTCCATTCCATCCTCTTTCTGTCTGGCACAGAGACAGACAGAAAACCACCAGACCTAACACTCATGAACTGAGACCTTAAATGGTCCAGGATGCCACGAGCAAGTTAGAAGCCTCCCTTTCCCAATTCCTGTAAGTGCATCCTGCAGAGACTGAAGGGGGTGGGCGGGGGAGGGGCAGCGGTTGTGACCAGTTGGGCGCAGCCACCTTGTGGCCTAGTTAGTGCAATAAATAGTTTACTTTAACTTAGCTTACTGAGTCTCTCCCTTCTCTTCTCTTATACACAAACAATCCACTTCTCATTTGCAAATTCTACACATCTGCTTGTGAAACCACACTCTCCCTGGTTAAACACAGATTGACTTCTCGTTCTTCCCAACATGAGCGAGTAGTTTCAGAGCCTTCATTTTCCATGTGGATGAGTGTCTCTGGGTTTGTCCTGGTGACAGCATCAGGGTGGTGTCTTGAGTTACTCATTCAAACATCTACTCATAATTCAGTTCCTGACCATTTGTTTATGAAGTTTTGTTAAGTGTGTATTGTGTTGGGCACAGGCACTGATTTGCCACAGGCAATGTGAAGAGATAACAGAAGGCTGGGCAGTCAAGAGGAGCAGCAGTCCCCTGAGAGTCTGTCCACTGTCTTGTGCAACCTTGGCATTACGGTCTATTCTTGAGGAACTCAGGTCCTCCAGGATCCACATCCACAAAATTCAACGTCCGTATACAGCCTGCAATTGGCAGAACTGTCAAAGTTCCTCACTGGGATATGCTCTACAACTTACAACCCTAAATAGGTTCTACTGCTTAAGTAAATGCAAAGAGTCATCATTAGTTGTAGAGTAAGATTTTTTTAATTAATAATTCATAAATTGACTTATATAGACAAATTCTTCGTAATAACTATAACTTGCACTGTGGGCTTGACATGTTTTTGAGGGGACAGGTGAGTTTCTGTTATGTTTGTTCCTTGTGTGTATACATCAACTCCTGGGAACCCCAAAGATCCAAGTAGAGTGTGATACAGTTACTTACATCTTGGGATATTTCCATAACAAATGTAGAGGCACAACAGGAAACACATTTGTCTGTTAATCACTGCCATATGAAATTTGCTTTGCTGGCAGGAAAATGTAATCTCACAATAATGGCAATGCAGGCTCATGTCACTCCCTTCTCACGTCCAAACACAGTGATCATGCTGCTGCTGCCCTGTGAGCTGCAACCTCAGAATCCTTTTCAACATAATGATCTGGGGATCCACCAGCAGCAGAAGGAGCTGGAGACCAAGCGGGATGAGCTTGGAGGGCTTGGAAGAGCTATTCAATCTGAAAAACACCTTAGTCCAGATATTTTCAACCTGTGGGTCACGCCCTCTTTGGGGGTCAAATAACTCTTTCACAGGGGTCACCTAAGACCTTAGAAAAACACTGATATTTACATTATGGTTCATAACAGTAGCAAAATTACAGTTATGAAGTAAAAATGAAAGCAATTCCATGGTTGGGGGGGGGTCACCAAAACTTGAGGAACTATATTAAAGAGTCGCAGCTTTAGGAAAGTTGAGAACCACTGCCTTAGTCATTGTCTTAGTCCCTATCCTATTGCTGCGAAGAGACACCATGACCACATAACTCTCATGAAAGGAAGCATTTAATTGAGGGTTTGTTTACAGTTTCAGAAACTTAGTTCATTATTATCATGGCAGCGAACATGGTGGCACACATGGCACTGCACAGCTACTTCCTTGTCCACAGGCTGAGAGAAAGGGTGGGGCCCAGGGCCTGGAATAGGCTTTTTTTTTAGTTTAAGGTATTTATTTTTCCCCCAAACAGCTCTCCCTTTCAGTCCAAATAATGGTTCTTTTTCTTATAACTATAAACACAATACAAAACAACAGAAATAAATAGGCCACGATTATAAGAGTTATATGGCTTAGCATACATTCCCAATGTCCGTCCAGTCCATATGTATTTGGCACCTGACTTTAACATTCTACTATCTAACCATCTCCATGAGTTTAAAGTTCTATATCTAACTCAGCTTTCATACTAACTTGCCTCATAATTTTAAAAATATCTTCTTAGATCCAGAACACCCTCTTGATTCCTAAACAACTCAAAATTTAACTATGAGACTCTAGGTATCTATTCTTCAACCACCTCAGAGACCTGAAAGGGATAAATATATCTGATTATATAGGAAGTGCAGGGCCTGCAGCTTCCAAAACTAAAAAATGACATACCAGTGGCTGCCTGGACAGTTCCCATTTTCTCTCCATACATTACAGCATCAATCTTCAGCCATTTGGCCCCATTTCTCTGACAGACATTGGTTGTAGAGCAGGAATTATGAAGGACTTACCTACCCTGTCTTGGCAGAGCTAGGCTGTCGACTTACCTGCTTCCAAGTTTTGTCCTTTTTGGACAGAAGTCTGTCTACAGTTGAAGCAAGTGGTTTTTCTTGCCAAGAGAATGGCTTACCACCAATTTAATCATCTCCCACTGGAGATTCTTCGATGCTCATCTTCTACTTGGAGTAGAATAGGGGGTGCTATCAGCAGCTGACATGTCTCGATATCAAAAAATCTTAAGTTAAGAAAACATCTTTGAATGCCATATTCTGCAGATCTCTTGAGGTTTTTGAAGATGACCTATCTATCTCTTATATTTAGATAAGCAAATATTGCTTGTCTCTTAGCAACTTGATTTCTGAGTAGCTTAGAAAATAACTGTGATAGACTGTCATAGTAACTAACAAAATGACACGTTTTCATGACTATTAGTTTCCGTTTCTTAATTATCCTAAACAGTTTATGTCGGTTGGTAGCGAGAGGTCAAAACTTGACATTTCATTTTTAAGTATTACTACAAACAATACCTTTAAGAAGCATTACCCTTAATTTTGTATCAATATACAAAGATCAATACTAATGTGGCCAAATATAATCTCAATTTTGTATCAATATACAAAGATCAGTACCGATGTAGCCCAATACAATCTTAATTTTACATTAATATACTAGGGTCAATACCATTGTGGCTAAATATAATCTTAATTTTGTATCAATATACAAAGATCAATACCGATGTAGCCCTATACAATCTTAAATTTGCATTAATATACAATGATCAATACCAATTTAGCCAAATATAATATTAATTTTGTATCAGTATACAAAGGTATAAAGCTATATTCAATAATCTGTCCTTTTTTCTTGTTCTTTCCTATACTATGTCTATGTCCCATTTTTCTCGTCTGTTCACTCCTATATAGGAGAGAAAGGAGGATACAGAAAAGCAAAAGAGAGAAGTCCCTGGGTCTAACCTCCAAAACCCATTTAACAAGACCATTTAACAGCTTGTAGTCTTTTCCCCTAAATAACAAAATTTTCTATTATCTATCAAATAACCAAAGGGGAAGAACACCCTCCCCACCTTCTGGGGATGGGACGTTGTTCTCTTAAAATGACTTCCTGCTGATTTGGGACGTAGTAAACCTGTTTGGGGCCCAAATAAGAATGGAAAAATGGTTAAAAATGTTAATAGAATCATTTGATGTTCAGTCCCTTTGTGCTCAGCTATTTAGATGTCCTACGAAGTTCATAGACAGAAGCTGATCTTCAGAACTTTACTGAAGATCTGGCTGGAGTAGTCTGTGGAGCTGAACGATCTTAGCGATTTTGAGTTGTTGTGGTTATAGACTTTTGAGGAAACTGCTATTGAAGAAGTCTGCAAGGCTGGATCATCTGGGCCACTCGTCTTCTTTGGTGTCTGATCTGTTTTCTGCTAAGGTTTCCGTTGTCCAGTTGTCCCTGGATTCCTTGAATGGATGCTTTAAATCTCCTGGAAAGATAAGAACAGAGCCCTGCCCTAATCCTAACTCTGGGACAATTACCTTTTTTTGGGGGGGTCAGGTAATATTTTTCCTGGAGCAAATTTGGTTTTTTGATAATATATAAAGTATTACCTTTCAATCCAGATTAAAGAAGAAATTATTTTGATATTTTGGAGCTAAACAAACCTTTAGTGTATATATTTTGTGATCTCAAAGGACAATTTGTTTGAATTGCAGCCTGCCTTTTGTAAGTAGCTTTTAAACTTAAATTTTCAAAATCCTATGTGCCTGTCTCTGCATTCTAAATTTTGGGATCAAAGACATGTGGTTTCCAACTGATGGGATTAAAGATGTGCTCCTCCACCCCTGGAGCAAAGTTTTTCTCTGTTTAGAGTTTGTTTTGTATCAGGTGGCCTTGAGCTCTGAGATCTGCCTGTTTCTGTCTCTAGTGTGTTGGGATTAAGGGTGTATTCTTCCCCAATGATGTGACTAAGGGTGTGCACCATCACCACCCTGTTTCTTGTAACTCTAGAATTTATAAGACAACTAACTCTATAGTGATCCTCCTGTCTCTGCTGGAGGTAAAGGCATGGGCTAACACCATGCATTATTTTACCTTAGCTCTAAGTTTTTTCAACTCTTGGAGGTTTGTAAAACCAGGTTGAACAGCTGTCACCTTTAATTTATTTACAGTGTTTTAAACCTGTTACCTGCTTTTTAATGCCAAACCATGGAAATAACCTATACCTCTACAAAAAAAACCAAAAAACAAAAAAAACTTTTAAGCTGCTATCAAGTTTGTGTAATCTCTGTAGCCACCTGCAGTCTAACATTCTAATCTGAAATTAAGGCCATTTTCTTTTCATGCCAGTAAGGTAAATTATAGTTTGAAAATTTTATATTGTATTTTTATTATATTTTTAAGCTTATTAATTCTTTTCTTAAAATAGTATTATTTATCTCTGGAACATAGTTTCCTCCCTCCTCCCCTCTTGGCCCCTCCCTTCATCTCTCCTTCCCTCCCTCTCTCCTTCCCTCCCTCCCTTCCTCCCTCCCTCCCTCCTTGTTCCTCTACTTGGTACTCTCCTTCTCCTCAGATGAGGTGGGTCCTCACATATCATACTCCCTCAGATCTTGCGTCATGTGAGGCCCAAGAGCTTACACTCGTACTGGAGCTTGATAAGGCACACCATCTAGGGTGTGGGGTTCCACTAACCTGCAGCAGATTCCATGACTCACTGGTGGGTAGAATTTTTCCTAGGATAGATATGCTAGGTTCCTGTCTATTTGGGTGTGTGGGTTGTAGGATAGTTATCCTCTGATGTATGGTTAATATCCATTTGTAAGGGAATACATACCATGTTTATCTTTCTGGGACTGTGTCAGCTCACTTAGGATGAGCTTTTCTAGTTCCATCCATTTGGTTTTGAATTGCATGATTTTCTCCTTTCTGATAGCTGTGTAGTATTCCATTGTGTATATGTACCACAGTTTTTTTATCCATTCTTCAGTTGATGGACATCTGGGTTGTTTCCAGTTTCTGGCTATTACAAATAAAGCTGCTATGAACATTGTTGAGGCAATGTCCTTTTGGTTTCTTTTCAGATCTTTTGGATATATGCCCAAGAGGGGTACGGCTGGGTCTTGAGGTAGATTTATTCCCAATTTTCTAAGATATCTCCAGATTGATTTCCAAAGTGGTTGCACAAGTTTGCAGTCCCACCAGCAATGGGGGAGTGTTCCCCTTTCTCCACATCCTCGCCAGCATGTGCTATCATTTGAGTTTTTGATCTTAGCCATTCTGACAGGTGTGAGATGGAATCTCAGAGTTGTTTTAAGTTGCATTTCCCTGATAACCAAAGATGTTGAACATTTCCTCAAATGCCTCTCAGCCTTTAGAGATTCCTCTTCTGTGAATTCTCGGTTTAGCTCTGTACCCCATTTATTGATGGGGTTATTTGATTTTTTGGTGTTTAATTTCTTCAGTTCTTTATATATTTTGGATATTAGCCCTCTGTCAGATGTTGGGTTGGTGAAGATCCTTTCCCACTCTGTAGGCTGCTGTTTTGTTCTAAGGACAGTGTCCTTTGCCTTACAGAAGCTTTTCAATTTTATAAGGTCCCATTTATTGATTGTTTGTTTTAGTGCCTGAGCTATTGGTGTTCTATTCAGGAAGTTGCTACCAGTGCCAATGATTTCAAGGCTTTTTCCCACTTTCTCTTCTATTAATGTTAGTGTGTCTGGATTTATGTTGAGGTCCTTGATCCACTTAGACTTAAGTTTTGTACAGGGTGATAAGTATGGATCTATTTGCATTCTTCTACATGTTGACATCCAGTTAGACCAGCACCATTTATTGAAGATGCTTTCCTTTTTCCATTGTATGTTTTTGGCTTCTTTATCAAAAATTAAGTGACCATAGATGTGTGGGTTTATTTCTGGGTCTTCAATTCGGTTCCATTGGTCAACTGGTCTGTTTCTATACCAGTACCATGCTGTTTTTATTACTATTGCCCTGTAGTACAGCTTGAAATCCGGGATGGTGATACCTCCAGATGTTCTGTTATTGTACATGATTGATTTAGCTATTCTGGGTTTTTTGTTATTCCATATGAAGTTGAGAATTGTTTTTTCCAGATCTGTAAAAAATTGAGTTGGTATTTGGATAGGAATTGCATTGAATCTGTATATTGCTTTTGGTAAGATTGCCATTTTTATTATGTTGATCCTACCTATCCATGAACAAGGGAGATCTTTCCATCTCCTGATATCTTCTTCAATTTCTTTCTTCAGGGTCTTGAAGTTCTTATCATACAGGTCCTTCACTTGCTTGGTTAGAGTTACCCCAAGGTATTTTATATTATTTGTGGCTATTGTGAAGGGTGTTGATTCCCTTATTTCTTTCTCAGCCCATTTATCTTTTGTGTAAAGAAGGGCTACTGATTTTTTTGAATTGATTTTTTATCCGGCCACCTTGCTGAAGGAGTTTATCAGCTGTAGAAGTTCTCTGGTGGAATTTTTGGGGTCACTGATGTATACTATTATATCATCTGCAAATAGGGATACTTTGACTTCTTCCTTTCCAATTTGTATCCCCTTGATCTCTTTTAGTTGTCTTATTGCTCTAGCTAAAACTTCAAGTACTATGTTGAAGAGATATGGAGAGAGTGGGCAGCCTTGCCTTGTCCCTGATTTTAGAGGAAATGCTTTAAGTTTCTCTCCATTTAGTTTGATGTTGGCTATTGGCTTGCTGTAAATTGCTTTTATTATTTTTAAGTATGGTCCTTGTATGCCTGATCTCTCTAAGACTTTTGTCATGAAAGGGTGCTGTATTTTGTCAAAAGCTTTTTCAGCATCCAATGAGATGATCATGTGGTTCTTTTCTTTCAGCTTGTTTATGTGGTGGATTACATTGATGGATTTTCTAATGTTGAACCACCCCTGCATCCCTGGGATGAAGCCTACTTGATCATGGTGTATGATACTTTTGCTGTGATCTTGGATCCGGTTTGCAAGCATTTTATTAAGTATCTTTGCATCCATGTTCATAAGGGAAATTGGTCTGAAATTTTCTTTCTCCGTTGGGTCTTTGTGAGGTTTAGGTATCAGGGTAACTGTGGCCTCATAGAATGTGTTTGGCAGTATTCCTTCTGTTTCTATGTTGTGGAAGAGTTTGAAGAATATTGGTGTTAGCTCTTCTTTGAATGTCTGGTAGAATTCTGTGCTGAAACCATCTGGGCCTGGGCTTTTTTTGGTTGGAAGACGTCTAATGACTTCTTCTATTTCCTTACGGGTTATAGGACTGTTTAATTTGTTTACCTGTTCTTGATTTAACCTTGGTAGGTGGAATCTATCAAGAAAATTGTCCATTTCATTTAGATTTTCCAATTTTGTGGAGTACAAGTTTTTGAAGTAGGACCTAACGATTCTTTGGATTTCCTCAATGTCTGTTGTTATTTCCCCCTTTTCATTTCTGATTTTGTTGATTTGGGTATTTTCCCTCTGCCTTTTAGTTAGTTTAGCTAAGGGCTTGTCTATTTTGTTGATTTTCTCAAAGAACCAGCTCTTGGTTTTGTCGATTCTTTGTATTGTTCTTTTTGTTTCTACGTTGTTGATTTCAGCCCTGAGTTTGATAATTTCCTCTCATCTGCTCCTCTTGGGAGTGTTTGCTTCTTTTTGTTCTAGCTCTTTCAGGTGTTCTTTTAGGTGGCTAGTATAGGAATTCTCCAGTTTCTTTTTGAAGGCACTTAGAGCTATAAACTTTCCTCTTAGCACTGCTTTCAATGTGTCCCATAAGTTTGGGTATGTTGTGCCTTCATTTTCATTGAGTTCTAAGAAGACTTTAATTTCTTTTTTTATTTCTTCCCTGACCCAGAGGTCATTGAGGAGAGAGTTGTGCAGTTTCCATGTTTTTGCAAGCACTCTGTTGTTTTTGTTACTGTTGAAGCCTAGCTTTATTCCATGATGGTCTGATAAGTTACAAGGAGTGATTTCAATTTTCCTGTATCTGTTGAGGCTTGCTTTGTGACCGACTATTTGGTCGATTTTGGAGAAGGTTCCGTGAGGTGCTGAGAAGAAAGTGTATTCTTTTGTTTTGGGGTGAAATGTTCTGTAGATATCAATTAGGTCCATTTGATTCATGACATCTGTGAGGTTCATTATTTCTCTGTTTGGTTTCTGCATTGTTGATCTGTCCAGTGGTGAGAGTGGTGTGTTGAAGTCTCCCATTATTAATGTGTGAGGTTCAATGTGGGATTTGAGCTTCAGTAGTGTTTCTTTAATGAATGTGGGTGGTCTTACATTTGGGGCATAGATGTTTAGTATTGAAATTTCATCTTGGTGGATTTTTCCTTTGATGAGTATATAGTGTCCTTCCCCATCTCTTTTGATTAATGTTGGTTGAAAATCCAATTTGTTGCATACTAGAATTGCTACTCCAGCTTTTTTCTTGGGTCCATTTGCTTGGTATATCTTTTTCCAGCCCTTTACTTGGAGATAATGTCTATCTTTTTTGCTGAGGTGTGTTTCTTGTAAACAGCAGAATGTGGGATTCTGTTTTCGCATCCATTCTGCTAGCCTGTGCCTTTTTATTGGGGAATTGAGTCCATTGATATTGAGAGATATTAATGACCAGTGATTGTTACTTCCTGCCATCTTGATGTTGGTAGAAATAGTGTGTGAGTGAGCTTCTTTCCTTTTGTTTTTGCTGCAGGCATGCTATTTGCTTCCTGTGCTTTCTTGTGAGTAGTTAACCTCTTTGGGTTGAAGTTTTCCTTCTAACATCTTCTGTAGAGCTGGATTTGTGTATAGATATTGTTTGAATTTAGCTTTGTCATGGAATATCTTGTTTTCTCCATCTATGTTGATTGACAATTTTGCAGGGAATAGTAGTCTGGCCTGGCATTTGTGGTTTTTTAGGGTCTGCAAGATGTCTGTCCAGGCCCTTCTGGCTTTTAGAGTCTCTGAAGAAAAGTCAGGTGTGATTCTGATAGGTTTGCCATTATATGTTACTTGACCCTTTTCCCTAGCAGCTTTTAAAATTCTTTCTTTGTTCTGTACATTTAGTGTTTTGATTATTATGTGGCGGGAAGATTTTCTTTTCTGGTCTAATCTATTTGGGGTTCTGTAAGCTTCTTGTACAGTTATAGGCATCTGTTTTTTAGATTTGGGAAATTCTCTTCAATGATTTTGTTGAAGATATTTTCTGGTCCATGGAGGTGGGACTCTTCTCTTTCTTCTATTCCTATTATTCTGAGATTCCGTCTTTTCATTGTGTCCTTGATTTCCTGAAGGTTTTGTGTCAGGACTTTTTTAGATTTGACATTTTCTTTGACAGATGTATCCATTTCTTCAATTTTATCCTCTGAGCCTGAAATTCTTTCTTCCATCTCTTGTATTCTGTTGGTGATGCTACTGTCTGTAGTTCCGATTCTTTTCTTAAGGTTTTCCAGTTCTATGGATGTCTCAGATTGGATTTTCTTCATTGCTTCAACTTCCCTTTTCAGGTCTTCCATTCCTTTAAGTGCTTTATTCATTTCTATCACCTCCTTTGCAGTACTTTGTTGTTGCTCTCTGAGGTATTTGATTTCCTCCCTTAGGCCTTCTATTATTAATATAAGCGTAGGATTAAGGTCATTTTCCTTTGCTTCAATTGGGTTCAGCTGTCCAGAGTTGTCTGTAGCATTATTGCTAGGATCTGGAGACATCCTATTGTTTTGGTTTTTTTTTACCATGTTCTTGCGCTGACCTTTTGTCATCAGATGGACCCAGGTGTTATCTGTTTGTTTCTTTTGTTACCTGACCTTGGTGCTCAGGAAAACTCCCTGCCCTGGGGGTTGGCTGATCCTGAGATCCTGGTGTTTACCTCCAGATGGCGGGCAGATTCCTGTAATAGACTGACTGGCTCTCGGAGAGGAGGGTGGCTGCTGCTCTCCTCAACTGCTTGTGACCCAATTGGACCAATATAGAGGGGATTGGAGTGGGGAGAGGGCTAGCCTCTGAGGACCTGGGAGCTGACAGGTCTCCTCAGAAAGGCAGGTAGAGCTGTGGTTGGGTCTGTGTTCTCCTCTCACTGACCCATTCGTTCTGGCTCCCCAGCTGGGCTGACTATGCAGGCAGGGAGCTCCACCCACAACAGATGCCGGCCTCAGTGTGCCTGTTGCTGACTGCCTCAGATGCTTGGGTGCTAGGGTGAGTGACCCACCCGCCCCAGTATTTGTGGAGAACACACTGTCCCGGGCTCTGTTTGCAGGCAGTCTTGGCTCCTACTTGCTTTGCTGTGATTGGGTTAGGTCTCTGCCTCTCCGCTACAGTGCACACTGTGCCACCATGTTGGAAACTCCGGAAAAAAATAATCTCACTTACCTTTGCTCTTGTGGTGCGGCTCGAGTGCAGGCTGGATATCAGGCAGACAGGCGGGGCTGCTGGTCTGTGGCTGGAGCCGTGGGCTGGATCCGCTCCTGGGCTAGATCTCTAGCCAGAGCTCCTCTCCAGACCAGTGACAGAGCTGGCTGATCTCAGGGTTGTGTTCCCGGGAACTGCGTGGGCTCTTTTACCTGGTGACCGGTCTCAGTGTTCGCTGTGGGCATTCAGACACCGTCTGTGCTTCACTGTAGGCTAGGGGACCTCACATTCACTCCACAATGACTAATCTCATTCACCTACTACTCAGATGCACTGCTCTATGGTTGGCGCCATCTTGGGTCCTCCTGGAATAGGCTTTTGAAACCTCAAAGCCCACTCCCAGTGACACACTTCCTCCAACAAGGCCACCTACCCTACTCCTTATAATCCTTTCAAACAGTTCTACTCCGTGGTTTCCAAGCATTCAAATATATGAGCTTATGGGGGCCATTCTTATTCAAACTACCACAGTCAGCTTGCTTGTACTTATAAAATGTATTAACATTTGATAAAGGATACAATTAGAAGTTTTGTTATCATCATTATTGCCTTAATATTATACCTAGATAAAATTACCTGCACATTCTCTCTCCACGGGCTCTGCTTAGTTAGTCTGAGGTGGTAAGCAGGAGTGACTCCATTTTCATTTTGTCTCAGTCCCACCCAGTGCTTTAAGAAGATTGCTGATCACTAAAATCACCCTTAAAGGGTGGAAATGAAAACACCCAGATAGAGAGCTTCACTGAGGGAGAGAGGTCCATTTTGTCCCCAGCATCCTTTAACAATGACTCATGTGATAAATGCCCACGTTCAGTTCCAGGAAAAAATTCGTCTCTTCAGAAAAAAATTTGTTTTCCATTGTCAGAAAACCAAAACTAAGTAACCCAGTGTGTTTGCACTTAGCCTTTTCTGCCAAGAAGTTTGTGCCAAAAATATATTAGTCAAGTGTTATAATTATCCCCCATCAGGTGCCTAAAGCCACCCCCCCTTTTTTGTGTTTCAGACATTTCCAGTTTTCTTTGGTCCTTGAACAGTTTATTTTACATTGATTGAATCTGCAAGTTTTTTCCATCTCCAGGGAAGGGTTTGGTCACCTGAGGTTCTAAGACCCCTTCAAACTCAAATTCTATGAGATTTTCGATACAAGTCAATGGCAGAAGAAAAGTATTAGTTTTTTTTTTTTTACTTATTTTTGTTTTATGTGGGTACCTTGTCTGCACATATGTATATGTACCATGTACATGCCTGGTGTCCATGAGGGCCGGAAGAGCATGTCAGACCTCCTGGACCTGGAGTTACAGGTGGTTATGAGCTGCCATGTGGATGCTGGGAACTGAACCCAGGCCCTCTAGAAGAACAACAAGTACTCTTAACTGGTATGCCATTAATCCATCCTCCAACTTTTAAATAGTTTAAAATACATTAAGAACCTACTATAGTCTATCTATATTCTACGCATTATAACTCTAGTTTTCTTAGGCTCACTAGCTGCTGAATGCCAGTGGGGCCATGTTCTCATTTGTAGTCAGACCTTCAGCTCTGTAGCCAGACCCTGCGAAACAATAGAGCATCAAGGATCCCTAGATTTATTACTTACAATCTTGGAATACTGCTGAGATTGAACATAGACTGTTGAGTTCGTCATCTGAACATATCCCCCTTGGAACCTGCTGCATTACTCTCTTCTTGTAGGGTCTGACCTACATGTATTATAACTCTAGTGATGCCTTAAAGGAAACTGCAAACCTGAAATCCACCCGGTATGCCCATGTATTACTACCTAATCTCTTTCTGGTTGTGTTAAATGAACTGTGGGAAAACTAGCTTCATACCTTTTTTTAGAGTTATGTAGGGAAAAGAAAGTCAAGAGGGAAAATTGTTGGTCTACATCTGATGTTGTCTGGATTTGGACAGGAAGATTCCAAAAAGGTAGGAACAACATTCAAGAGATGGTAGTGTTGAAAATCTAAGAGGAAAAACCTGCTCTCAAACCTTCACAGTCCTATGAAGCAGGTGTTATTATTCCTCTGCGACTGGGAAGACCACACTTGATCTGTTTTGCCCAAAACACGAAGCTCATTACTATGGAGCTGAGACTCTAGGCAAGTCTGCTGGGCTCTTTCGGTGACATGCCTGAGTGGGAGGGTGATGGGACAGGCTTCTCAGGTTCCTCTCTGTCTCTCTGCATCCCAAACGTATTGTAGCCTATGGCTATATCCAGCATTGACCTCTTCCTCTGACAGATGCCAAAGACAGCAATCAAACTCCTGTCTTCTCATCTGGGCCATGGTAACAAGGAGGGGAGGAGTCATAGAGTAGATCTAAATCTGAGATAGCAGTGGGAGGTTTCAGAGTTTAATGTCATTTTCTACCAACACTCCAATAGATGTAAATGTGCTTAATAAAAATTATAAAGCACGTGTGTGAGTACACACACACACACACACACACACACACACATACACACATAATGTATACATGCATACATACAAGTGTATGTAAGTGCCAGTTTTATAAGAGAAAGGAGTGGCTCTCTGGGAGTCTCTGTTCATTGCAGCTATAAGCCAATCCTAACACATAAAGTAAAATTATGAAACTCTAGAACTATACATTCTCTTTCCTGAGAGAAGTCTCCTTCCATCTGTGACATCTATGTGATTGATTTTTTTGAAGGTGGAATTAATAAAGGAGGCAAGAAATATTCTGAGAATAATGTGACAAAATACTTTTTGAGGGGAACAGCATATTATCTGACTTCTGTGCCAGGTTCTGCATCTGGAACTGCAGCCCTCTTGACCTTTTAGACAAGGATCAATGTCATCTATTTGGTCCTGGGAGTCAGGGTAGGAGGCAGCCTGGATAGTCTGTCCTGTCCTGGCCATAATTAGAAGGCATGTACTGAATATGGTCCCTCTCACCACCAGGAAATTCTACTTCCTCTGAACTAGAGAGGTTTTGAGAGTGAAAACACCCCCAAAGACACAGCCAGTGTTTTTAATATTGATTTAAAGCTGTGGAACCTTTTGTGTATACATAAATGTAACAAGTTGAAAAAATATTATCATGACATTTGACACCTTAATCCCTCACAAGGAGGAAGCGATCATTGTCTGGAAAATACCTTGGTAAACATGCTTGGGATATGACGTCAGTGGGAATCAAGACCTTGGAGCAGAAAGGACAGAAATTGTTCTCTATGAGAGCAGAGGAGAGCCAGGGCTCAATCTCTGTTTCTCTTCCTGAATGGGCACAGGAGGGGAAAGTGCAGAGGGAAAAGGGGGCAGAGTAAGAGAAGCCAGGAATTAAAGGGATAATGACAATGACGACACTGCTCATCTCTCTCTCTCTCTCTCTCTCTCTCTCTCTCTCTGTGTGTGTGTGTGTGTGTGTGTGTGTGTGTGTGTGTGTGTGTGTGTAAATATACATAAGAGCCTTACTTAGTTCTGTTCATCATCTATCTGCCTGTCTATCTACCATCTCCCCCGATATGTGAGCTGAAATGAAACATGGGATATTTCCTTTTATAAAAAGATTTACTTTTATCATTTCAATTATCTGTACGCATGTTGGGGGGTGGTGGGTACGTATGTGCAGCTGGATGCAGTGTGGTGGAGGCCAGAGGTGTTAGATCCCTCCCTCAGGAGCTGATGAGTGTGAGGCACCAGACGTGGCTGTTGGGAACTAAACTCAGGTCTTCTGCAAGAGTGGTACTTGCTCTTAACTTCTGAGCCATCTTGGCAACTGTAGTCCTTTTACTTAAAAAAAAAAATCTCATTTCACGTAATATAAACCCTGTGAGCAAATATTGTGGTAGCCATTTTAAATATGAGCAACCGAGACCCAGATAATCAAGTGACTCACCCATGAACTCTTAATTACATGGAGCAGGTGAGATTGCATCTGTTGAAGTTAGCTTATCTTGCTACCAAATACATTTTGTTTTTTTGCTTCCACCCTTCTTCCACCAAAAACCAAATGTCTTCTGTTAAGTCTATAAATACTTTCAGTGATTGAGGCTGTTTCCTATGGAACTCAAGGAAAGGGCTGAGTTCTCTGTTTGGATATGGTCCAACTTCAGTGAATGGGATGCTACAGTGCCAGAGCCAGAAGAAGCTGCAATCATAACTGCTCCAAATTCTAGGAATTCTTAAAATTGCAGAGTCTTGAACTCCGTTATTGGTAGATATTCGGAAATTGACACTGGATGTTAGAAGTTCAAGGAGGATACACATGACCTTTGGGTGTGTATTTACAATCATTACATATCAATACATATGAAGAAGAGGGAGGGAAGGAGAGAGAGCCAGTGAAGAAGGGAGGGAGGAAGAGATGGAGGAGTGGAGGAGAATACTCTGGCAACTCCATATTTGAAATAGGAGTAACAATTAGACTTGACATGAATGTTTATGTTGGAAGTAAACTCGAAATAGAGACCAGAAGGAAATGCTTATTCTACCTCTAGCACTGTATTAGATATGAAAAATAGAGGTTTCCCTAAAAAACATATATGATTTTTGGTACCTCAGTGGTTTGTGCCAACTCAAATAACAACATAGATCAGAGTCTTCTGTCTTCGGATATGTACTTATATCTCAGATACCAGAACCAACATTTTTCTTAATGAAATAGTTCAATACCTAGTGTTGGAGGAGGGTCAATGGCATTGGTCCTTGGAGGCTGATTTCAGTCCTAGAGATCTGGTTACTGTCCTTTCTGAGACACTCTCTGATTGTTTAATAAAAGTCACTGATGGCCAATTAGCTGGGCAGAAAGAGTATAAGAAGGTGGGACTTCCTGGGTCTGTGAAAAGAATCCTGGGTTTTACACAGAGGAAGTTCCCTGTCAGGTCACCAGAGCAGAGGACATCCATGTGTGAGCTCTGTGACCCAAGAAGGTATAACAAGCCACATGGTTGGTTGGAATTAGGTGGACTGGGATTAATTTCAGTGAGCTATTTGAGAGTCTGTCCAACTAAGGGCTAAGCATTGAAACATTAAAAGGTATTGGTATATTTAACTACTAGGGAAAGGGCCATGCTGGCCATACCAGAAGAATATAATAAATATATCTTGGCTCATGGGTAAATAAATGGATGGATGGAAGCTCGTAGTAGCCAGTGAGCAGTGGTGTAGAGTTCCCATCTCTTTTTCTTATCAGCACCACCATTATTACCACAGAGTGTTGTAGAAAGGCAGGTGTTCTTGTTGGCATTTTTTCCATGAGGAGACCTGCCAGGTGTAACTGTCCTATTCGGCCAGAGGCTCTTTGTCCAGTTTCCAAGGCCACACTTCTCAGAAGGCAAGCCAACCCAAGCCCAACTCAGGGGTGTGGACAACTCAGAAGGTCTTTGAAAGATGGGTGGAACTCGGGCAGAAGTCTCATAGGAATCCTGCGTTGAGTCATCTTGATAAACCTTGGATCCATGGCCATAGCTGGTGCAGTTTTCCTGTTGGCTGGTTTGACCTCATGCCTTAATTCTTACTCTCTCATGCTTGTATGTAGCCTCAGAGCCTGCCTATTAAACTGCTTTCAAATGTTTGGGAAGTCAGTTGCATTTCAGTTTACCCTCTTACTGTCTGGATGACAAGAACTATTTGTAAACGGAGCACCCTGCCAGTCACCAGCATTTATTTGCAGTTACATCACAAATGGTTTTGAAACTTGTGTTTATCTACAATTTGACACATGAAGAGGACGTTTGCTCTTGGCCCAAGCTCCTGCCAAAGCAAATGGCTATGTGTTAAGGTTGCTTTCGTCAGACCTTCACAGACCTCATGGCTGACTCTCTCATCTCCCTCACATCAGGGTTACCCAAGCTGATGTTAAGAAAGCAATTGAACACATCTGTGACAAGTTGGAGGGGCCAAGCGAGAGAAGAACAGGCAGGGGGTGGAGGGCAAGCTCCACTTGGAGTCCTGTTCTAAATAAAGGGCTGCTTTTAGAGAAGCTTGGCTCCGCCGGCCACAAAGGCCATTTGGCAGGGGACCCAGCTGCTCTTGCATCCACCCCTGGGTTGATTGTGGTGATTGCTCTTTGCTCTGCTGCTAACCTCAGAGGAAGATGCGTCCGGCCCCCAAAGGCATCTGTTTCACTCTGCCTGTTTATCCACCATTTCACTTAAAGCACTGAGAAATCCCATCTTGGCCAATATGCAGAGAGAGGCTCTCAGTTGGAAAGACGGATGCTTTTTGTGATGGATTTTGAAAATCACTGTACTTCATTGCTGGAAGGAGACCCTCCTAGAAGCTTTAGTCCAAGCCCCAGCTATCTAATTCGTGTATTCATTCAACAAATATTTGCCAAACTCCTTCCACATCCCAGGCACCATTCAACACGATAGAGAAATACTGGGAATGAAACAGTTCATGGAGCAAGTAAACAAATATTGTGATTTTTGGGAGTGTTTGCTTCAGTGAAGATGACCAAAGAGGATAATGTGGGAATGAGTGTTTGGTGAAGTGATTCTTCAGAAAGAGAAGCCCCAAGAGGAAGCAGTATTTAAATTGAAAATAAATTATAGGAGACTCACCAAGCAAAGATCTCCAAGGAGACAGACAGAAAACAGCCAGTGCAGCTGACATACCAGTCAAGGTTATAAACACAGAAGATTGCCATGAAGTTGAATCTTACAAGGTGCAGTTGAAAAAGAGCAGAGATCAGATCACATAGGGCCAGGGGGTTAGGATGAGGGTTTTTTTTCTAATCTACTTGGAAGCAAGAACAACAAGGGAGTTTTCCTGTGCAGGAATTTGCAGCCAACATAGGCTGACCCTGAAACAAAAGCTATCTTCCTTTCTCTCCTGTTTTCCACCAAATTGGTGCTCTAGGAGGCTCGGGATATGGGAAAGTATGTCCTGGCACAACACAGAGACATTGATCCAGGAATATACTAGCTTCATACACTCAAGATTGAAATAATCTCTCAGGCTGCAGTGTTTCATGTGCTTGCTTTTCTGTGTGCTTTTCCATATTTTCCTTCCCTTCTGTTCCAGGCTCACAGGGGAAGAAAATCCCTATAAGGAGTAGTTCCTCAGCACACTTTCAGAGCTCTTATTGTCTGTAGAGCCCACCTGTGCCAATAGTTATAATAAATTTTATTTCAGCAAGCTTTTTAATTTTAAACTTATTTACTTGCCTCAATTGAAAAAAATTGTGATGACTTTGACATCTAGCTAGACTGTCTTTAATTCCACACATAAGACGTAGAAGCAATATTAAGGCTTAAAATATTCAGCATGGTGGTTGTGAGATCAGTTAAAATAACATGTGATCCACATATATTTTTGTCAGCCAATGCTATCTTAGGGTCTTGATCAGGTTCACATCTGGTTCTTCAGTGGAAAATTTTATGTGTAACCCTTCTTACATAGCAGAGGACATCACACGACTGATGATCTCTTTGTGCATTTGTGACATGGAGATGAACATGGGTTCTGGTGTTGTTGGCCAGATCTATCCATTCCAAGCCCACCTGCCAGTCTCTCCCATTACAGTTTTAGCACCAAGTGCCATTGTCTGACTGAGGTTTCTCAGTCTTGGGACTGACGACATTATGTGGGACATCTCTGTGTGGCAGGGGTGGTCGTCTGCATTGGAGGTTGCTCAACAGTCTCCCTCCTTCCTACTGCCAGATGCCTTCCCTTCCCTCTAGTTTGGACAATAAAACAAATGGTACCATTAGACATTGCTGACAATGTCTTGTAGAGCAGAATCACCTCTGTCTCCCCATCCCTGATCAGAGAATCAATGATCTGAAGGTACTTTCTCCATAAGGCCTGTAACAGAATATTTTTATTTATCAACACTTATATTTATTAATACTTAACAAATCTCCATAAAATTCCTAAATCCTAAAACCTATAATCTAAAATCTATAATCTAAGAGTACCCTAATACCTAAGAACACCCTAATATCTATCTAAAAACGCTTGACTAGCACTATTTTACCTTTTTTAAAAGGATATTAATATTCTTAGCATATGTCTGTTCAGGATAGCTTAGTTTATGGCAGTCCCAGAAGGCAGTCCCTTTCAAAGCCTAGTGTTCATTGGGCCTTACTTTGCAAGTCGTAATGCCAGTTTATTTCCACCACCAAACTGTGGCCAGTTTATAAAGTCATTCTATTCCAGCTGCCAATCTGAGGCCAGCTTTGTTCATTAGCTGAAACTCTAACAGTCTCCTTGGCCCCGCCAAACCTCACAGCCTAAGGCCTCTCCCAGCGGCTTCTGAACTCCACTTGCCTCAATCACTTTTCTGGTGCTCTGGGCCCCAAGACAGACACCTTTAAAGAACTCTCTCTCAGTAAGTTTTATGTCATGCCTTTGCTTTAGGCTATAACAGTCTAAACTCTGTTAAATGGCGTACCTTCTCAGTCAGTGAGGGCAGGAGAAAGAGAGAGACCATGGGAATTCTCATGTTACATATCACATTATCTCATGATACTTGGCAGTCTCAAGAGTCCATGAGACTTCTTGCAATTCCAACAGTCCCATTGCTTCTCACAATAACTGACGTCATCTGTGTGGCTTACACAGTTTTTTAGCCATGACCCTTCAACAAGGCATAATGCCAAGCCACAGCCACTTTTTGTCCATATCAGTAAACCAAAGGGACACCAAGCTCCTCCTTATGTGCTGCCAGATGCTAATCTGAACTGCCTACTCATTTCACTATAAAGACTTAACTTCTACCACAAGAGCCTAAAGCAAATGTAATCAATTCAGTGATATCTTCCATCAAAAACCAATGGGCTTCAGTCTTATAATTCCCAAGCACTTTGCTATGATAAGCATGTATTACTATTTTTTAAAGTTATTTCCCATTGTCCAGGTCTATTTCCTTCAGCAGAATGTGAGCTCCTCAAGAGCAGCTTTTATGTTTTTGTACACTGCCGCATATAGCATACTTGGACAGGGCACAACAGTGGCAATCCTAATGAGGTCAAGAGATAAGGTCTTCAAGAGGACTCTGATCCAATCATGTGGATGGCCATCCTCCCAAGTGGCTGCTCAGTAGCCATTACTGCATTTGCATTATGGTGGCCTTCTTTAGAATAGGCTATGTGTGAGAAGAAGTTTGGTAGTTCTGCCATTAGACTTGAGAATTTATTCAAAAAACAGGTACAGAGTAACAATGACTAGACAAGCATGTCTCAAAATTAAAGATATAAAGAATGATAAATCAGAAAAGGTTCTCCCTAAAATGAGGATAGCTTAATACTAGAGGAAATTGGGCTGGAAGGTCAAAAGACAAACATACAAATGGACACATAAATACCACCAACTGGAGACCAAGTGTTCAAATATCTGAGCCTATGGGGGACACTCTCATTCATAGCTCCCACATTCCACTCCCTGCCTCTTAGCTCATGGCCACATCACAATGCAAGGTACATTTAGTCCAACTCCAAAAGTTGCCATAGTCTTTCACAATTTCCACATTTTGTTTAAAAGTCCAAAGTCTAAAGTTTCATCTGAGACTTAAGACAATCCCTTGATTATAAGATTCTTTAAAATAAAAAGAATGGCACACAATATATATTACTATATCAAATGGGAGGAAAGAGTATTTAGTGAAGAAACTGTGGACCAAAGCAAGGCTGAAACCCAGCATGGGAAACACCAAGTCCTGTGGCTCCTTGTCTAGTGTCAAGGAGCTCTCGGATGACTGTGCCCCTCCACCTTTGCTGCCTGCAGCATATATCTCCCTTTTGCTTGATCTAGTTACATTCCCTGTATGCAGCTCTGCTTGGCAGATAACCCAAGGCACTGGCGTCTCCAACATCTTGAGATGCTAAACTACACATTCACAGTTTCATGCAGTGGCCTCTCACAGCCTCTAATTCCTCCAGGACCTTCATGCAAGGGACTCCCTAGCCACATGCTGCCTGACCTCAGGGGCTCTCTGAAAACATAGAGGAAAAATCCATGACCCCTTTACTATTGCATTTTTCATGCTTCTAAAGCCAACACCACATGGACAACTCTACCAAATTCAGCTGCCACGTTGGGATGGATCCTGGCATATTAGAAGCAGATTTTGTTTGTTGCTGCTTTCCCGGATCAGAACTTTCTTTAGGCCTTTTTCTTTCATAAGTTGGAAGCTTAGCTGGATGGAGTTTTGCCCTGAGGGTACCTACCCTTTGTTCCAATGGAAATCATGTCTCTCTTTAAGGGTGTTAATCTCCTTAGCAATTACAACCTCTCTTGCAGCACAAGCCTCAGCTATAACATTAAGCTTTTTAATGCTCCTTTTCTCTCCAAACCGTACATTTTATTTCTTTCTGGGCCATTTGCTATTTTTTTTATTGCAAATCAGCATAAGCATTACCAACAACAGCATCACAGATTCAATGTTATGATGTCTTAAAATCTCTTCTGCCAAAGAAATTAGTTCGTTACTTTAAAACTTTGCCTCAGGTAAGTTCTTAGGACAAGGGCTAAAGGCAGCCAGATCTTTGTTTTTCAAAATGCCACAAGAATAGCCTCTAGTCCAGTTGTTAATATTATTCCCAAATGAAATCCCTCAACCTGGGCATCCATAGTCTACATTGCTCTCAGCACTGTTATCTTATAGGGTCCTATTAGGATGGCCCTTAAAACTCTACTCGCATACAGCATTCTATTATTTTCTAGTTCAAAGTTCCAAAGCTTTCCACATTCTTTCAAAACAAACAAACAAACAAACAAACAAACAAACAAACAAACAAACACGGTCAGGTTCTTCCCAACAACAGTCCACTCTCCAGTACCAACTTCTGTGTTTTTTTGTTTTTGTTTTTGTTTTTCTTAACTTTTCTCTTGCTGAGACAAAACACCATTACCAATTCAACTTATAGAAGGAAAGATTTATTTGGGCTTGTGGCTGTAGAGGGGAGCAAGGCACCAAGCGGCAGGCAGGACAGCAGGAGCAAAAAGCTGAGGACTCACATCTTCATAAGAAGGATAAAGCGGAGAAAGAGAACTGGATGTCCTCGGGTGGGTGAGATTATAAACACCCAATAATTCACCTCATGAGAAACACTTCACCTCCCAAAGGTTCTTCAACCTGCCTAAACAGCACCACCAACTTGGGAAAAAGTGTTCAGATATCGAAGCCTGTGAGGACATTTTCATCGTGACCACTGCAATTCTTTTTATGACACTCTTATTTCTTTGTGTTTGTTATCGCTAATTCCTGTCCTGAGTTTTTCTGAGTCTGCTTTCTTTCTTTGCTCAGTTCAGACATGCTAAGTATTTATCAGTTTTACCAATGTTTTCAAAGAAGAAACTTTAGTTCAATGATTTTTCTGCATTGTTTTTCCAATACTACTTTTTAAAAATTAATTATCCCTCTTCATTATTTTCTTTCTGCTACCTTTGGATTTGGTCCGACATTTTCTAGTGTCTTCAGGCAACAGTTTAATCTATTGATTTCAGATATTTCTTTTTAATATATTCATTGTAAAGTCAATTCAGGTAAGCACATTAATTTCAGTACAGCATATTTTCATTCTTCTCACTCAGTTTTTGCAGCTCCCTTTGAAATTTTTGTTTGGCCCAATGGTCAACACATTTACTTAGAAATGTGTTTTTTAATTTTCACACATGTGTAAATTTCCCAAATCTCCTTCCATTATTGATTTCCGAGTTGATGCCATCATGTTTAGGAAACAGATTTTGTATGGCTTGATTTGTGACCCTTTAAAATACTTCAGAAAATATTCCATGAGCATTTGAGAAGGATATGTACTCCGGCACTGTTGAGGAGAGTACTCTATAAATATATGTGAGTGCATCTAATTTACAGCGCTGTTTAAGGCATCTATTTCCTTTTGGTTTTCTGTATGGTCACTATATAAATAGTGAATTTAGAGTATTCAAGTTTCTAAATATTGCTGCTGTCATTTTAAAATATTGTATTATGTTATATTATTTAATTTTCTGGTAGATTTTTAAAAAATGTACTTTGTGCTCTGTGTTAAGTGGATATATGTTTATAGTTATTATACTTTCCTTATAGATTGTTACTTTTGGCATTATGCAATTATTTTTCTAGTAATTTTTTCTTTGAAGTCTATTTTCTCTGATTTTAGTATAGTCCTCAACTCTTCTTCTCACTCACTTATTTTTTGTTATTATTTGTGAATTTGTTTTAACCTATGTGTATGCTTGGATCCAACGTGAATCTTTTTCTTTCAACACTTTGAATAATGTATCTTACTGTTTTCTGATCCCCACAATTTCAAAGTGAAAAACAACTTTACTTTCTTAAAATCAATTTGTATCTTTTATCTTGAAGTGTTCAACACTTCAAACAACACAATCTCTTTTGCTTCTCATACTTGGATGTATTGATCAATTTTGTATATGCAGATGAGTGAAGATGAGTGACGGGTTTTTTAAAAATCATATTTGAACAGCTTGGCTATTATTTCTTCAGCTATATTTTTCTGCTCCTTTCTTTGTCTCTTTTCGCTCCCACCAAAGTTTCTGTTTTGTGAATATTGGCAGGTTTCATGATTCCCATAGGAATTTTAAGAGTCTGTTCATTTTGAAAAATTCTTTCTCCTTTCTTTTCTCTAAGAAGTTGACAACAATAGATTTGTTTTCAAGTTAGCTGAATTTTTCTCCGGATAAATTAAATATGATTTTGTGCTCTTTTGGCAGAATTTCCTTCCCCCCAATTTTTATTGTTTGAGAATTATAAGTGCATATACTGTGTTTTGATTAAATCCACTCATCATCCCTCACTCCATTTTCTTATCTATCCCCCACCCCACTTTTCCGTCTCAATATCTTGTGGTCTTTTGTTTTTTGTTTTTAAATTACAAAGTCTACTTACTACTGTCTGTATATATATGGGTCAAGGACCATCTACGAGAGCAAAGGTTTCAGCCTGGAAGAAATCTGACTTGCTTTCTCCTAGCAGCCACCAACTGTACATTGTTTCTCAGCTAGGGAAGCAACCTCATGTGCCCCTTCTTCATTCATGCTGGGATGTTGGACCAACTTAGTCTTGTGCAGGTAGTCCCAGTTGAATTCAGTTTACTAATTTTGTGCTTTAATTCCAGAATTTCCAGAATGTTTAGAAATATTACTTTGTTGCTATTCTTCACTTGAAAGGCATCATTTTTCATATTTTCTTCACTTTTACATGGTTTTTATTATTGAAATCTGTTTATAAAGCAGCTGGTTTACAGTCTCTAGTTATTACAATGTCAAGTTCCTCAGGGACAGTTTAAATCCATTCTGTGTATCAACTGTGCCTTTCCATTTCATGTATATGTTATTGCTTTCATTGAAAATGGCATTTTCAGTACTGTAATAACTCTGATGTCATATCCTACTTCCTTTCCACAGTTTGTCATGTTTCTCTTCATTTTTATAGTGACTTTTTTTTTGCACTAACTCTATAATATCTGGTCATAGAAAACACTGGTTCCTTCTTGATTTTTCCCTTTCTATAGTACGTGGGATCACTCTGTAGGTAACCATTTAGTGGATCCACAGCTTTGAATTCCTGCTGGTTCTTGGAGAATGAGTTGAAGGGGTGTACTAGAAAGCCTGATGGGAATTGAGGTTACTGGTACCAGTGAGCAGTTTAAAACAAAATGAAAGGAAGTAACAAGAGTCATAATTTTATCACATTGGAAACTTTTTAACTAAAAAAAAAAAAAATGCTTGAAGAGGATGCAGAAAGATTGTGAGAGCCAGAGGTTGTCAATAACATCTAGGAAAAAAGTGTTTTCCACACATAACAGGGAAGATGCACATGAGAACTCAGTGGTTCTGAGAAGATGCATAAGACCTCTTCAAAGCTCCAGCCAAAATCCCGGCACAGAGCACTAATGGTGGACATGAAATCTCCCCTGAGCTGAAGAGCTATTGGCATTTGAAAGCTGTTGGGAGAAGAGTCCATTTCCTTCAATGATGTGATCACTCTTGGTTGGCCACATGCCAGGACAGGACTCACGCTCAAGACTAACACAAACTGGACTTGGTGGGAAAAGGAAAAAAAAGGGGAGATATCTCAAAGTTGGATTGGAAGAGATGAGAAAATGAAGAGAGGGAATAACGGGAGTATTCGGGGGGTGTGTGTGTGTGTGTGTGTGTGTGTGTGTGTGTGTGTGTGTGTGTGAATGTGTTCAAAATACACTGTAGACAATTTTCTAAGAACTAATAAAAATATTGCAAAAAATTATGCTTCCTAGGTTTCACAAGATGTCAGAGTCTACATACTTTAAAATCAAAACTCATCCTTTCTTATGGGCATTCAGTGTTTCCCACAGAAATACCCATTTCTACATGCATTCAGAAAGTGCTGTCTCCAGATAGCTTTACCATGGGTATCTATGGGCAGAGCTGTAATGAGCTTTCGTCATCTCTCCGGGTACTGACAAACCACACAGGAGACATTGTGCTTTGCCATTTTTCTCCTTAAGACAGAATCTAATTAGATCATCCTCTGGCATTGATCAAAGAGGGTCTTTGGAAAGTTTAACACGTCTGAATGGACTCAATTGCCACACAACAACCAGTGTGCCAAAAATAGAGCATTAACCAAAGCCAAGAAAATCGGGTTGGCTGAAGCACGGCTGGGTATGGGGCTCTAGGTATTTCCAACAGCCGGGTTTGATAGAAGCAATTAGGAACAGCAGTAATTGCCTGTCAGGCAACTTTGCCATTTGCTGAGGACAGAACTGATACAGTTAGACACAAAGGCTGCTGAGCCTGCTCTGGTGGCCTTTTCCTTTTAGAGTTCTTCTGGTTTCCATTACAAGGAAGCTCAACTGCCCACCCCATTAAAATGTCAAGGTGGGAGGGAGAAGCTCTTGAAGTCATCTTTCAAGGTTACTGCTATGGGTGGTTTTATTTTAGAATGGGGTTCCTGTACACACTCATTTTCCTTCTTTTTCTCCTAAGTGATGAGAACATGAAGCTCCCATGAACAAGGGAGCTGAGGAAAAAAAGCTCTGTTTTTTGTACATGGCATGGTCATGGCACAGGGCACTTTCTGCCCTTTTTCTTTTCTTCTTTCCCTTCTTCTTCTTCTTCTTCTTCTTCTTCTTCTTCTTCTTCTTCTTCTTCAATAAATTCTATTTTATGTGTGTGACTGTTTTGCCTACAAGTACCACCACTTATACACCTGATGCCTGTAGAAACCAGTCATCTGGAATTGGACTTGCCAAGTTGTGGGCCACCATCTGCATGTTGGGAGTTGAACCCTGTTCCTCTGAAAGAGCAGCCAGCACTCTTAACCACTGAGACATCTCTCCAGCCACTATGGCTTTTTCTTTTCTTTGCTATATTAAAAGTGTGGGTTTAAGTGTTCAATCAGTTTTTGTTTGTTTATTTGTTTCTTTGTTTTACAATTTGTTTAACCAGACTCTCAACTCTGTATAGGAATTCAAATACCCATTTTCACAACTGTAAATCTTGTAGCAACCTGGACTTGTCCTTTCTGGCCCTTGGTTGCTATATGAATGTTTTGCTTTTATGTGTGTCTGAGCAAACCTGATGTCTGTGGAGGTCAGATGAGGGTGTTGGAACCCCTGGAACTGGAGTTGTAGATAGTTGTAAGCCATACGTGGGTGTTGGGAATCAACACTGAGGTTTGCTGCAAGAGAAGCCAGTGCTCATAACAGTGGGCCCACTATCCACCCCCCATTTTTAGTTTTCTGAGGCACCTTCATACCAATTTCTGTAGTGACCTGAATAGTTTACTTTCCCATTAGCAGCACTTAAGTGTTCCCTCTCTCCTACCCAACATTCCCCTCCCCCAGAGCTTTTTTTCTATGTACTGTTGATGTTAGCTATTCTGACTGGTAGAAGGTGAGAGGTGAATGCAGCTTTAATTTGTATTACCTTAACGGTTAAAGGATATTGAACATTTTCCATGTGTATAATTGCCTGTACTTTATACATTTTGAGAACTGCCTATTCAATTGATCAGCCCACTTAATGATTTGATTATATATTTTTGGTGTGTAGCTTTAGTTCTTTGTATATTCTAGATAGTAAGGGAAGACTTTCTTGCTCTATAGACTTTCTCTTCACTTTTTGTTGCCTTTGCTGAGTAAAATGCTTCAAATATCATGCATTCACATTGTCAATTCCTGGAATGATTCACTGAGTGAATGGAGTTCTTTTCAGAAAAATCCTTGCCTGTGTCTGTATCTTATAATATTTTACTTATGTTTTCATCTAGAAGTTTCAAGGTTTTAGCATTATATTAAGGTGTTTGGTCAATTTTGAGCTGATGTTTCTACAGAGTAAAGTATTTGGATGAATTTTTGTTCTTTTACATGAGGACATCCTGTGTTTTCCATATCCTTTGCTAAAGAGGCTGTCATATGCCAGCAAGATGGCTCAGCAGGTAAGGGTACCTCCTACAAATGCTGATGGCCTGAATTTGATTCTTCTTGGGACCCACATACCCATTTGATGGGAGAGAAAACCTTCTCCCACAAGTTGCCCTTTGACCTTTACTCGTGTACATTTCCCATGTCTTTACAAAAGGTCAGGTAGCTCTTGAGGGAAGGTCTAACAAGGTCTGATTTCAATGCTGAGATCTGGTTCCTGCCCCTTCTGAGGCATTCTCTGATTGGTTGAGTAAATGCTGAGGCCTGAGATTGGGCAAAGACAGAGATAGGTGGGACTAAGGTGTGCAGGCTTCTGAAGCACAGAGGTTGATGGGTAAGAGAAGCCTTCAAGAGAAGAAACAAAGAGCAGGAAGGAAGACACATGCCATGGGTTAGACACAAGAACTTCATTCCATGTGACCTGGAATACAGACATAGCGTGGAGAAAAACAGCCCAGGGGACATATGTATATTATATGGGCTTTATTCAGAAATAGAATTAAGAGCTAGCTTAGATGGGCTGAGATTGCTCAATTCAGGCCAACGCTTGTTAAAATCCATGTGGTGTCTGTGTGCTCATTTATAATGGCTGGTTAAGGGTTAACAACTGCTGAACCAATTAAATATAACCTAAATACTGGTTAATAATTTAATTAATTACTTCTACAAGTGGCACCCAATGTGGGGCAATTAGAATCCATGCTTACAGCCTGAGACGGCCTAGCTAAAAGGTAGTTTCCTAGCCAAAGAGCAGGGAGCTAAACCCAAATACATTTCAAAGGAGCAACTCCCTTAACAAAAGCTACTGCCTTGCAGCAAAGGTGGAAAGCTTAGGTCTCCTTACATACTAAAAAACTGGCAGCCTTCTAAACAGAGTTTGAGAGTGGACTTAACTGCCTAGATTAAAACTGGATGAATTCATAATGCTGCAATACGTTTGGATTCCAATTGAGTTTGTTTTTCTTATTATGTAAATGATTTTTACCCTGACAATTGTGGTTCTGTATATCCTTTTTGAGAAAGTTTGGACTAGGGTAGGCTTAAAGGAAAGAATTTACAGATGGAATGCTAAATTGCCAACAATGATAATGGAGGAAGGAGGGAGGCCCTTCCCGATAGATAATACAAAATTAATGACAGCTGGAGCTCAGAGCGCCCTGACTACTAGGGGCTTGTCAGGACTTTCTGGGATGAGCTCACCAATGAAATACAGTCACAAATAGATTTCAAGGAATAATGGACAGAGCTTTAATTACAGCATGGGATGGCATGGTTAGACCAAGGCTTTTGGAATGTTGTTTCTTTGCTTGATTTTTTAGATGTTTTTGATTTTCCCATATCGGGAAGTAGAAAGGATATTTTTCTGGTTTGGCATTGCTAAAACATAAGAGATTTCTGAAGATTTTGGGCAGATTTTGAATTGTCACTACAGTTCAAAGTTGCTTTCTGGGTTACAGAGTTACTAATATCTGGGATTTAAGTGAAATATTTGAGCAGGATGGTACTGGTGCATACCCTTAATTCCTTAATCCTACCACAGTAGAGGAAGAAACAGGCAGATCTCTGGATTCTAGACCAGCCTGGTTTAAACAATGAAGGCAGTGTGGGAACCCTGCTGATAAGATAAGGCTGCTTACTAAAGACAGTCTAGAATTCAAAAATGACACATTTTCCCCTTGATGTTAAGTTTAATAATGTCCTTACTGAGCTAATGGATAAATACACGTAAATTTACATAAAGAGAAAGGGGTCACAAGCCAGTCTCCTTAGGTGTGGGGCTCCCACTGGAGAACCGGTTTCAAGAGGCATTTTTAACCCCTAAAAGAAATATGTTAATTGCTGGGTGTGGTGGTGCATGCCTTTAATCCCAGCACTTGGGAGGCAGAGGCAGGCTGATCTTTGTGAGTTTAAGACTAGCCTGGTCTATAAAGTAAGTTCAGGACAAGGATACACAGAGAAATCCTGTCTCAGAGAGAGAGAGAGAGAGAGAGAGAGAGAGAGAGAGAGAGAGAGATTCTGTTAATGTAAGGACCCAGAGTTAGGCTGGGGAAGAACAGGCAAACTGCATGCCTCCCACAGTCAACAGTTAAGAAAAGCTAACATAAATTAGCATACCATGCTATTCTACACTAATCTCCTTTAAGAATGGGGCTTCCATGGGAGAAATTGAAACGCAAACTAATATGGTTTAATTAATGTTATTTTTTAATAAGAGCAATTCAATTATTTAAATTCATACCTTGATCTCAAAACTTGGGAGAAAGGAAAAAAACAGGTTTCTTGTGTGTTCAAGGCCAAACTAATCTACAGAGCTCTACAGAGAAAATCAAGACAGCCCAAGTTACAAAGCAAAACCCTGTCTCAATAAGGATAGATATATCCACATAGAAATTAAATCTCCAAAGAAAGGAGAAAAGGAAAGAAAAAATATATAAATGCATACCTTTGATCCCAAAATGTGGGAGACAAAGACAGAGACAGATAGGTTCCTTTTGAGTTTAAGGCCAACCTAATCTATAAAAAAGCCAGAACAACACAGAATAAAGAATAAACCTGTTTTAATCAATTTATAAATTTATGTCAACTGTAGAGGAGAATACTTAAACTCCATACAGTCTTATGCTGCATTTTCAATTTAAAATAGATTATATATAGCATATATATGTATATGTAATACTATTACATGCCGTCCTTTTATATGTCGTGAATGGAGACTTACAAATGTTTTTCTTCTGTTCAAACAAAGAACAGAAAATATTCTTTAATTGATTTGTGCATCCTGCACATTCAAGGCATTTTGGTAAATGCTGAACTATATGTTACTTGTGAGAAATTAGTTATTTTCAAAACAAAGTGACCAGACACCAAAGAAGACAAGTAACCCAAATGATCCAGCCTCACAGACTGTCTCAATAGCCATTTTCTCCAAAATCTGCATCCAGAACAACTTCAAACAGCTTGCTGAGATGGTACAGCCTCACAGACTGCTCCAGCCAGGACTGCAATAAAGCTCTGAACACTCCGACCCAAAGTCCCTCTTCAGACTACAAACTGCTCAGGACATTCAAATTGCTGAGCACATAGAGACTGGACAACAATTATTACAATCAACTTTCTTAACTACTTTTGCATTTTTGGGACCCTCAAACAGGTTTTCTGCGTCCAAATTCAGCAGGAAGCAATTTTAAGAGAGCGATGCCCCATTGCCAGAAGGTGGAGTGAGTAATTCTTTGGTTATTTGATGGGTTATAGATGTTGTTTAGGGGGAATGGTTACAAATTGTTAAATGGTCTTGTTAAGCAAAGTATAGGCGATTAGACCCAGGGACTTCTCTCTTTCTTTTTCTTTTCTCTATCTTTCTTTCTCTCTTATAAAGGGGGGAAAGATTTCAAAAGAAAAAAGAGGGGGAATATGGGTACATAATATAGAAATGATAAGATAAAAGGATAGATTATTGAATCTATTCCTATAGATCCTTGCTTTAATACAAAATTAAGGTTATAGACATGATATAAGAATGATAGGAAAAAGGGGATTATTGAATCTCCTCCTATAGATCTTTGTATATTGATACAAAATTAAGGCTATATTTTGGTTAGGTATTGTACCTTTGTAATTCTTAAAAATTCAAGGTGAAGTTCTAGTTCATTTGACAGCAATTATCACAGACTCTTTAGGATAATTAAGACATGCAAGTTGATAGTCATTCAAACTTGTGATTTTATTAGGTATTAGTTTAGTTAATCTCAGCTGTTTTCTAAGTTAATCAGATATTAAGTCGTTAGAGTCAATCAACATTTGCTCATTCAAAACTACAGAGATGGGCAAATGGTCTTCAAAAACTAAGAGATCTATAGAATATGGCATTTAAAGATATTTTTATTATTTTAAAGTTCTTTGACATGAGACTATAATCTCCTGACAGTTCCCATTGGATTTGGAATGAGATGATGAGCATCAAAAAACTCCATCAGGAGATAATTCTTACTAGGCAGAAACACCCCTGCTCTCTTAACAGACTATATAGACCAAAGATGGACCAAAGCTTCAATGCAGGTAAATCGATGGGCTGATTCTGCAAAGACAGAATGGGCAAATCTTATTTCCTGCTCCACAACTAAGTCTGTGAGATATGCTTGGCCAGAAGGCTGAAGATGATGCTCCAATGTTATAGAAACTGGAGACTGTCTAGGCAGCCATTTGTCTATCATTTCATAGTTTTGGAAGTAGCTTGCTCTGCACTCACTTCCTATTTATTCAGATATATTTATCCTTCTCGGGTTTCTGATGTAATTGAAGACTACAGAGTTATAGTGTATGTTTTAGGGTTAAGATAATTTTAGTTAATAATGTAAGTTAGGATGGAAGTTGAATTAGGTATAGAGCCTTAAACTCATGAAGAAGATAAATAATAGAATATATTTCCTAGTTAACTAGTCAAATACACATGGACTGGATATTGAGAATGTATGTCATACTCTTTAGTTTTCATAATTGTTTCATAATTGCATTGTATTGTTTTTATTGTATTTATTGTTACTGCATTGTATTAATTGTTGTATTGTTATAAGAAAAGGAATCTTTTGTTAGACTTAAAGGGGGAGATGTTGGGGGAATGTCTACTAAAGGTTGATTTCAGTGCTGAGATCTGGTTACCGCCCCTTCTGAGGTATTCTCTGATTGGTTGAATAAATGCTGAGGCCTGAGATTGGACAAAGACAGAGATAGGTGGGACTAAGGTGTGCAGGCTTCTGAAGCAGAGAGGTTGATGGGTAAAAGAAGGCTCCAAGAGAAGAAACAAAGAACAAGAAGGAAGACACATGCCATGGGTTAGACACAAGAACCTCATTCCACTTGACCTGGAACATAGGCATAGTGTGGAGAAAAACAGCCCAGGGGACATATGTATATTATATGGGCTTTATTCAGAAATAGAATTAAGAGCTAGCTTAGATAGGCTAAGATTGCTCAATTCAGGCCAACGCTTGTTAAAATCCATGTGGTGTCTGTGTGCTCATTTATAATGGCTGGTTAAGAGTTAACAACTGTCAAACCAATTACATATAACCTAAATACTGGATAATAATTAATTAATTACTTCTAAAGGTAGCTGTAGGTGTTTCGACTTATTTTTGGATCTTCCTTTGGATTATATGCCTGTTTTGTATTAGGACAATATTGCTTTTGTTGCTGTCATTCTGTAAGGTATTTTGAGATGAGGCATTATGATACATTCTGCATTGCTCTTTCTGCAAGGATTTCCTTGACTACACGGGGTATTTTGTGTTTCCAAATAAGTTTAAAGATTGGCTTTTCCATTTCTGTGAGGAATATAATTGACGTGTTGTTAAGATTTATTGAATCTGTAAACCACTGTTTAGAAATATAGCATTTAAAAAAATTAATTCTGCCAGTCCATGGACATGAGAGCTCTCCTCATCTTGTAGTTTCTTCTTTAATATTTTTTTCAGTGCTTGAAATTTTCCACTATAGAGGTCTTTCATTTTTTTCATTAGGCTTATTCTAGAGTAGTTTTAAAGCGACTCTGAATGGGATGACTTTCCTGGTCTCTCTCTTAGTATGCTCTTTAATGGTGTACAGGAAGGCTGCTGATTCTTGTATAATGATGTTATATCCTGCTGCTTTGTGAAAGTGATTATTCTATTAGTTTTGTGGTGGAATCTTTAGGGCATCTCACATATAGGAGCATATCATCTGCAAGAAAGGGATAATTTGGCTTCTTCCTATCTGTATCCCTTTCATTCCTCTTCTTTAATTACTTTAGCTAAGACTTCAAACTATATAGAACAGAAGTGGAAAAAGTGAGCACTCTTGCTTCATTCCTGATTTCAGTAGAAATGTTGGTATTTGGAAACCAACCTATGTCTACGGCCATACCACCCTGAACGTGCTCGATCTCGTCTGGATACCAACCTATGCAAATGAAGGATGCATAGGTGCCCATGTTGATCCCGGTAGCCTGAGGAGTTCTCCTAGTCTTAGGGACTTTGATTCAGCCCAATCCAGGATACTCAGCTTTGGTGCTGAAAACAATTTTAATACTAGGCAATTTATGAAGCAGAGCTGGATATTTTATTAAATACATTTTAATATGGTCTTAAAAATGAGATTGGGAGGAAAAAAGTGCTTAGAAAAAAGTAGAGTGTATCCAGGTGTGTAAGGGCTCCTCAAGGAGAGATGGGGTGGTGTTAAGCATTCTAAAGGTTAATTGGTCCTGTTTGTTGCCTGTTACTTAATTGACTCTGATTAGTTAAATAGATACTGAGGCCCGGAGATTGGGCAAAGACAGAGGTAGGCAGGACTAAGATTCACGGGCTTTTAGAGAAATCCAGAGCATCTTGGGAAGAGGAAGGTCACCGGAGAAGAAGCCAGGAGTAAACAAGGAAGACATGCCATGGGGTAGATTAAAGAAGATCCTTCCATGTGGCCTGGAACATGGGCTTAGTGTGGAGAATAATAGTCCAAAGGGACGTATGTATATATGGGGTTATATTTGGGTAATAGAATTATGAGCTAGCTTAGATGGGCTAGGATTGCACAACCCAGGCCTAGGCTTGTTAAGATCCACCCAGGGTCTGTGTGTATTCATTTATAATGGCAGGTTAAGGATTTACACCACCAACCAATCAAAGATAATATAAATACTAATAAACAGTTTAGTTAGTTATTTTTTTCTACAATAGCTCACTGTTTTTACAACTGATTGATACACACACACACACACACACACACACACACACATATATATATATATATATATATATATCAACTTTTACATTGAGGTCTTTGATTCATTTAGATGTTATTATTGTGTAAAGTGAAAGATAAGGGTCAAGTTTCACTCCTCTACATGTACCCATCCAGTTTTTGGTGGTTTGTTTTGTTTGTTTGTTTGTCTTTCTTTTTAAAGACAGGGATTTACTGTGTGGCTCTGGTTATCTTAAAACTCACTATGTAGAGACCAGGATGACCTCAAACTCACAGAGATCCACCTGTTTCTGCCCCCACAGTACTGGGATTAAAGGTATGTGCCACCACCCCTTAGCACTCATTTAGTTTTACAAACACCATTTGTTGAATATGCTGTCTTTCCTCCAGTATGTAGTTTTGTCATCTTTGTAAAAAATTGGTGTACTTAAATCCAGGTCTTTTATAATGTTCCATTTGTTTATGTGCTTGATTTGGTGCCAAGGACATGCCATTTCTATTACATGCTCTATAGTATAACTTGAGACTGGGTACAGCATTGTAAACCATTCTTACACCCCTGGATTGAAGCCAGTCTGATCACGGATTACAATTTCAATAAGGATGTGTGTCCACGAAGGCATGAAAGGCTAGTTTGTGTTTATCCTTGAAGGGTTTTCTTTCTCTCTCAATAGTGAAGGAGAGTTTTTACAGGATCTGGTATAAACTGGATTGACAGTGATTTCTGATCTTAAAACATATCATTCCACACCACCCTGGCTTTTAGCATTTCTGTTGAGAAATCTACTGTAATTGTAGTGGATTTGCCTTTATGTGTGGTGTGAAACTTCTTTCTTGTGACTTTCAATGTTCTTTTCTCAGTACGTTTAGAGTCTTAACTGTGTTGTAATATAGGGAATGCTTTTCTGAGTTTGTTCACCTAGGCTTCCAAAGGCTTCCTGTATCTTCTCATCTCTTTCCCTTGATTGAACATTTATTCTGCTATGATTTCATTGAATGTGTTTTCCAGGCTTTCAGTTTGTACTTCTCTTTTTTTTATGTCATGGTTCACAAATTTGGTCTGTCAACAGTGTCCCACAGATCTCACATGTTCTGTTCATAGTTCTACTTTATCTTTATTGCCATTATTTTTATCTTTGTTGTTCATCTACCTTGTCTTTAATCCCTGATATTCTTTCATCAACTGAATTCCCTTGAATAGGATTTCTACAGAGATTTTTTTTTTTTTTTTAGTAATTGAGTTTTTCATTTCTGAAATTTCAGTTTACTTTATCTAGTATTTCTATATCTTTAGTTCTTATTCCACAACTTGTATTGACTTCCATGTTTCATTAAGCTATTTATTCATATTCCCTTTGAATTAATCAAAGAGCTTAGTGCATTCTCATTGCTCTCATCAATCATTCTTACAATTATCAGTTTGAATTCTTTGCCTGAGGTGTCATCTAATTAACTCTCATTGGAACCTACCACTGTAGATTTGGTAACTTTTGATGCCATGTCTGAAGCCATGTCGCATGGATTTTTCATGTTTCTTGTGTTTCTGCATCAGGACTTGGACACACAGAATTATGTCATGAGTTAGATTTTTCTTCAATCACCTGTATTCTTCCAGTTGAGGTACTTACATCAGTGGGACTCAGTTGTACAAGGGTTGAGCTTATTCCTCCCATCTAAAGTAAGGGTGTAGCTTAGTAGCTAAACCCATGGCCTTCATCCTCAGAGAACCTGGCATAACCCCCAGTGCCACTTTGTAAAACACTAAATGCAGAATCAGCTGCAACTGATGGATGAGGGTATAGCATAGCCGATCAAAAAATTTCTCTTCAATTCTAATAACTTTGGAGGAATGAAAGGATGTGGATAATACATAGTACAAAGTATTAGTTAGAGAGGGTAGAAATTGAAAGAAAAACAAGTGGAATAAGATGAAGAATTATTCTAAGAACAAGAGAAAAATAGGGGAGGGATAAACAGACGACAGATAAATAAAGGAGGGGAGTTTGGATACTTTGGGGACAAGTAAAGATCAAAAGCTATAAAATAATATAAATATATAATTAAGAACTAAAAAGAGAAGGGGATGGGAAAGAGAAAAGGAGGACTGAGAGGGAAGGTATAAGGATAATAGGTATGAGAAATAGTACAGGTAATACAGCAGAACAGATACAAGTTGTGGAATAAGAACTAAAGATATAGAAATACTAGATAAAGTAAACTGAGTATGCTTGTTCCACAGAGTTTCAATTCAGGTCATTTCCTATGAGTTGTTTGTGTGGTTCTCTAGTTCTCTGGGTCTCATGTTCTTCATGATGGGTTCAGGGGATTTTGAAATTTAGAGATGTGGTTGCACTGAACTTTCTGCTTGCTCATTCCAGTACAGACAGGTAGTGCTGTGCAGCTAGGGCAGCAGGTAGCTCCCAACATCTGTTGCACTCAGCTTGTATCTCTGTTGTACAGATATTTTGGCTTTTGCCTCTGAAGATTTTTCCCTTCTTTCTTTCATCTGTGGATCCAGAGTGGAAGTCACCCTCCACTGTCACCCCGTTCAGTGCTCAGGTTGAACTTTGTCATCCCTTTTGTCATAAAGCTAATGACTGGCGTTCTGCATTGATCAGGTGTTCTGATTTGCTGTTGATGGTTATCTTCCCTAGCCTGTTTGTACTTCTCACCTCCCTGAAGTGACCGAGCAAGTTCATGGGGATGCAGGAGAGTGTTGTTAGTTCCTACCCAGCCATCTTCTGCTCTCTGGCTCCTTTCTCTAAAGGACACTAGCCATTAAATTAAAGGTATTCCATATTCCAGCATGTCCCCATCCTTGTGTTAATAAATTATACCTGCAACAATCTTATTTCTAGGTCTCATTCTGAGGTACCAGATCTAGGAACTGTAGCATATCCTTTTGGGAGCATGGGGAGTATAATTCTAACCATATAAGGGATTATTCTAGTTGTCTGATCTAGTTTAGCATTTGTGACGAGGACCCAGTAGAGTAATAAATGAAAACCTCTTTAGAAATGACAGATTATTATTCACATGCTTGGAAGATTTCCTTCTCTTTACCATTTACTGTGAAGACAAAGTAATATTTCATAAAACTTAAATTGTCAACTTGGATAGTTAAAGAATTTCATAGCTTATTAATTCCATTAATGTATGGTCATGCGCCACATAATGATACTATGGTCTGTGATGGATTGCATATATGATGGTGGTCTCATAAGATTAAAATGAACTGAAAATTTCCTATTAGCTTGTTACATCATAGTCTTCTGAATGTTGTAGCACAGTGTATTCCCGGTGATGCCAGTATAAACAAATCCTCTGTGCTGAGAATCATATCAAAGCAGAGCGTGCAAAAACTGATACATGATGATAAACAGCTGCCACTGACTTATGCATTCATAGTTTTATCATTATTTTAGAAGATATTCTTACTTCCTAGTATTTATTGTAAAGAAGTACATCATACTATGCAGACAACAACCTCACACACCTCACGTGTACTGTATGTCTTCCTTGCATCGAAAGACCAAGTCACATGAGTAACCTAGACCATGAAGATTTGTGTAAGGATACCCTTAGATAACAAAGTTGCCTACAATGCACTTAGCAGATTGTGTCTGTCTTTGAGTGACACATGAGTGTACAGTATCTTTCTTCAGTCTTCAAGGAGGCTATTATTCCCATTTAGAAGTGAAAATAATTGAGAAGTTACACAGCACAAACAAAGGCACACAGCATGGCAACAAACTCATTCATTAGTACTAGGTCTCAGGGACACTGAGATGTAGGGTCATGTTTTAGCTCACTATAAATGCTGTGATGATAATTTCTCCCCAGGGGCTTCATTTTCTCATTAGGTGGTTCATTGTGAAGAACCAGAGGTTCATGTTCTGATCCAGGGAGAATTACCATTGCCAGAGCCTCTGTTCAATTGGTTCTAACTGTCTGAAATGTGGTGCTAAAGATACAAAGTGGGATAAGAACAGAGGGCTGATAGTAAAGAAGGCCAGAGTATGGAGTAATTAAAGTGAGAAGGTAAAGTTCCCATTGGGCCAGCAAGGCATGAATTAAGTGTTGTGCATAGGATAATTAGCAGTCGTTTAGAACAAGAAAATTGCTACCAGCTGTTCAAAACCCAGGAGCAAGAGGCTGATCTGTAAATGGTTATCTGAACAACCAAGGAGTTGGCTCTGAAATGAAGCTGGCCCCAAGGCTGAAGGGCTGTGTTTTATTGTCCAGAGAAAGCCTTGCCCTGGGGTGAATCCATCCCACTCAATAATTGCTATTACACAAGTTTCTTGACTTGGCCAAAAGCCCCCAGAGAACATTGGGTCAGGGGGGTGTGGGGAGTCAGAACAACAAGGGGCAGTGTAAGACTGTCAGAACCCCAGAAGCCCAGGATCACTCCTCAGTGTGTGTCTCTCACTTTCTTCTTTATACTGGTTTAAAAACATGACCGTGTCTTTTGACTATGCCCATTTCCACAGTGAAGTCTCTTCCTGTGCCTCAGTGGAATAACACAGGTGCTATCCCTAGCTCTCTCCCATTCTCTTCAATTTAACTTCATTGCAGTTGCTTTCTTGAGTTATCTGGGAACTTTTGAGACACCATCAATAATACAGGCAAAAACGAAAGTATGAGATTGAACCTAGGAAGCCTTCTCAACCTGAGAGCAATGACACTGTCAAAGTGACTGTTAATGTCTCAAATGCAAAAAGCAAATTTCCATTGCCTACATTGGGGAAATCTGAATATTGATATGCATAATATAAAACAAATGAGTTAAAGCATTCCAAATACACTAAACATTGAGTTAATAAAGATGCTACAAACCACATTCACTGGCTGACATCTTGAAAGCTGCCCTAGCTTCATTTCTATTGCTGAGATACAATACCAGGACAAAAAGTCGCTCAGGAGAAGCAAGGTTTAGCTAGCTTCTAATTTCATGCTTCAGCCCTTCACTGTGGTGAAATCAAGGTAGAGGAGACTTAAAGCAGCTTGTTCCATCACATCCACAGACAAAAGCAGAGACAAGATGGATGCATACATGCCTATAGCTCGGCTCACTTCTAACTGTTCTACTGCTCAAGCAAGTCCCATTGATTGCTAGGCCCTGAACCAAGGGTAAGGGATGTAGAAACCGGGAAAGAATGGAGACCAGAAACTCAGTTGGCCAGTGTGTTCTGTCTCTCTCCATTCCCTCCCTCTCTCTCGTCTCCTTGTGATTTATTTGTTGATGAAACTCAATTGTCTGTAGAATTTCTAGTGAAGATTTCTTCAGGTCACATTGCCATACTATCATCTCCCATAATTCTCATTTCTTTGGGAATTTGTAGTTGGAGCTCCAGGCTGAGTGTTCTCTACAGGATCTGCTGTAGAGAGTGATTCCTTTCACTAGGTAGAACAAAATGTCCCCATTGGTCATTTATTGCATCCAGTATGTAGTTGGGGATTTTCAACATGGTATATTTTCTTCATTTCTTCATTTATTTTCTGGTGGAAACCCCTCTTACAAAGAACAACACACCCCCATTATCTGTTTGTGACTTGAGGGCCAGTTCCTATAGGAAGTCAGACTGAATGTTTCACTCTTTCATTTACAGCTTCCAGAAAAAGATGTGTCCACAGTAAACTCCTATCATGGTTAGTTTTAATTGTTCACTGGACACACACTGTGCAATCAAATAGAATGTCTCAGAGAGTGTTCCTTTTGGAAGAAGGTTGACTCATCTCTGTTTTTTTCCAGGCAACTCAACTTGTCTGTGAGTCTTCCAGGTAGCTCAGCTGGTCCCTGTCTCTTTCAGATGACTTTGCTGGCTTGAGAGTATCTCTCAACAGTCCTCATTGCTTATATAATCTGTGGCGGGGCGGGGATGGGGTGGGGGTAGAGGCCTAGAGTACCTGTTCAGTTTCAGGGAATTCCTGAAGCCAGTGATTTATTTACTTCCTGAGATTAACGTGCTTCCTGGCAGGATGGAACGTTTTACCTTCTTTAAAAATACTGTGTCTTAATGTGGTCCCCTCAAAGATGGAGGCTTATCTTGGAGGAAATTTCCACATAATTCATTCCAACATGTATTGAAAAAAATTTTTGCATATGTTTGGATGTTTTGCTTCTGTGTATGTCTGTGTGCCTGGTCCATACAAAGGCCAGAAAAGTGTGTTGGATTATGTGGAATTAGAGTTACAGGGGCTGTGAGCCATGATGTCGGTCCTGGGAATTGAACCCAAGTCCTTTGAAAGAGAAGTTAGTGTTCTTAACCTCTGAGTCATTGTGTCAGCCATGTGTTGGAATCTCAATCCCAGTGTAACCTTGTTAGGCATCTGAGCTCTTCAGAAGAGCTTTTCTAAATGGAATTACTAGAAAAAAAGACAGGAGAAGACTATTGCTTCTATTTTTGGTTATTAGATAATATAATGAGAATATTTCTGTTATAAACTACAAAGAAAGCTGTCCCTCGACACCTTATTCTTGAATTTACCAGTCTCCAGAAATGTGAAAACAGATATTGGTTGGGTTAACAATGCAGCTCAGTTTGTAAAGTGTTTGCATGATGTACACAAAGCTCTGGGTTTGATCCCCAACACAACATCAAATAGGAGTAGTGACCCACTTGTGATCCTAGACCTGGGATGGGAAAGGGTAGAGGCATGAAAATCAGTTAAATGTTATCCTCAGCTACATAACAAATTTGAGGCCATCCTGGTGTGCATGGGACCTCATCTATAAAAAAGAAAGAAAGAAAAAAGAATAGAAATAAATGCATGCTGTTCGTGCCGCAGAGTCTGTGGTATTCTGCTATAGCATCCTACACTAATTAAGAAAATATAGAACTTCAGGCTGGAGAGACGGTACAGCTGTTAAAAGCTAGGCTCACAATAAAAAATATAAGAAAATATAGAACAATAAAGCGAGAGTCCCAGATCACCTCTAGCACCACAGCAATCAAGACCACAGTTCAGGGCTGGAAATGCAGCTCTATGGTAGAGCAGTAGACTAGCTTGTGTGAGATTCCAGCACATATACATCCTCATCATTGCCAAACAACAACAACCAACAGCCACAGCAGACCCTTGAACAATATAGGTCTGGATTTTGTGGGTCCACGGAGTTTACTTTGGAGACAGATAGCAAATTGAAGTAAATACACATGAATTGTATTAGTAATACCAAAGAAGACAAAGATATGAATGCAAAAAATATGTCAATATTCATCTATTATCATTTGCTTTCATAAATATATACAAAATATATTATTAAAAGTGAAGGCTTATCACTTATGCACATGAACACGATGTGCATAGTGTCATGTGCAATGGAGAAAATTTTTAACAAACATAACTATAGCATTAGATCATAACTGCATTCAAACAACCATAGAACACACTATATACCTCAACACTAATTTTGTGGCTACCTCCTATTGCTATTGAGGGGATTTCAAGTTTTGAAAATATTCTCTCAAAGCACCATGTGATGCTAATCATCTCTGGGCGAGCAGTTCAACTCTTCAGTAAATTGGGTATTGCTGTGAAAAGGGATCTCACAGTTCTTTCATATTCTTTATATATAACACAGATAATACATGAAATAGGTTCTAAGAAACTGTTGATGTTATCATTGTGGCTTTCAGTCAACAGAAAACTGTTAGCAGCTACATTTTGGAAGAGTACAACATTGTACCCAGAGGCTGGCTGTTCAGCAGTAGAGAAGTTGCCTAGCATGCAAGAAGCCCTGGGTTCAATATTTAACACTGGGCCAAGGGTATGGGGATCTAAGCCCAGGTATTTGGTTTGTAGGGCTGTGTGAGGAGGGTGATGTGTGTGTTTGTGCTTATATGTGTGTGTGTGTGTGTGTGTGTGTGTGTGTGTGTGTGTTTCTATATTTCTGGCATCTTCAGTTCACATGTTGCTCTTAAGAGTCAACCATACATAAAAAATTCCTGACTTCTCTGTACATAAAGTGAGGCTAGGGTCAGCTGATTTCAGAACTGGAAAGACAGAGTAAAGTACCTTGTTCAATACCACTAAATTTATTTTAGTTTCTAATATTCAGTGGCTTGAGAATCAAAGAGAGTAAAATACATTAAATGGCACCCTGATGGAGAATTTCACTATTCACGTAACAGAGTAAAAAGTGTTTACTCTCACTGCAAGCTGCTTAAACTCTTTAAGTGGCTTGTTCCTGGGCACTGTAATATTCTCATGTGTCACTGAGCAAAGATTGACATTGTGTATAAGCATCAACCTTGTAGGAATGAAGACTCCTTTGATAATTGGAAGACTTCATTCCATCTCTAGTCTGAGCTCTTCTCTTGCAGGAAGCACTGAGGAAGCCTGTTTTGTTCATTTAGTCAACTTGATGGGACCTAGGGATTTATATGTTGGGATGAGAGACAGGGGATCCAACTCATGTTCATCAGAAAAGCAGAATATGTGCTCAGCTGAATCTTTTAGCTGTTTGGGACAGAACTTATTTTGGGATGTTTGCAGTCTGGAATGAGGCATGGCAATGGGAAATTATGCTGTGCTATGGGTCTCCGCTTTCCTGCCAGATGAAGACAACTGGAAGAATTGCTAAAAATTAGGGCTACAGCTCATAAAATGGTGAGGACCAAGGAGACCCTGAGTGACCTCAACTAGCCACCAAGCATCAGTGTGTGATGATCTACCCACCTAGGAACACCAGAGCTTCTAAGTCAGTGGTTTTCAACAAGTGGGGGGAGACCTCATTGGGGGTCACAGATCAGATATCTTGCATATCAGATATTTACATTATGATTCATAACAGTAGCAAAATTACAGTTGTGAGATAGCAATGAAATAATTTTATGGCTTAAAGTATATTAAAGGGTAGCAGCAGTAGAAAGGTTGAGAACCACTGCTTTGGCCATACCTTCCAAAATTGCCTAGTGCAACATTGCTGCTCTACGTGGTCTTCCAGAACAGTAGAATCTGATTCTTCCTCTCCAAACTGGGCAAAAAGTTGTTGACCAATGGGATGAACACAAGCCAAGGGACATGGCATGATATCTGAAATTAATTTACAAACTGTTCTCTCTGTGAGATGCTGGGCATTAAGCTCAGCCTCCATGATATATGGAAGGGCTAACCAAGCCTGTGTGAGAGATTCGGTTGATGAAGGCCACAATGTGAGGACGTGCCTTTATCCCAGAGCTAGCATCAACCACTGGACCTGTGAGTAAACCCTTAGGCATCCTGGAGTAGAGTATGCTTTCCCTTAGCATCATGCTGTGTTCAAATTTCCAGCCTACTGAGCAGACAAGGCAGCAGAATGAGTATGCAAAGTCAACCTCTGAATCTCATGAGCATCAAGAGCCTCAGCAGTATCTGGACAGTCAGCAGAGGAGTTAGCCCAGGTACAAAAAAGGCTGATGCTTCAGAGTTTCTGGTGAATAAGATTCTGCCTCAGACAAAGGAAGTATTAAGTAGGATGAGTTAAGATAGGCAGACTGCAGGGGAGGGGACTCTGCCATGGGAAAACCCTGAAAAAACAAACATGCACCAAATGGAACAAGAGAGTGAGAGAGAGAACAAGACAACCTCCCGAGAAGGCTCCACTGTCCCTGGATAGATTGTCTAAAATCCTAGCCATGGTAAATCCATGCCCAAGAATACAACAACTAAAAAAAATCACTTACTAGACTACCAAATATATCAAAATTTCCCTAATATTATCTCAAATTAGCTTTATGATAACTCTGTGAGGTAAGTAGCGTTATTTATCAATATTTTCTCTTTTGTGACAGAAGAGTGGTAGCGTCATTGTCAGAGTGAAAATGAAGGACTTTCTGTGACTTTTACCACATTCAACTACCCACCCCACCTCAAAAGTCCTTACTGCAGTATCTGAAGCATGTTTGGAAATATGCCATGAGTGTTCCTCTGTGTATTTCTTGCATGTTTACAGGTACACAGCTACTTAAATAACCTAAGGAAAATTATGCATTTTAACTGCTGTATTTAACAATAAAATGCTAACAGTCCCATCAGCATGTATGAAGTTTTTAATCCCACTAGAAGCAGTTTGACATATGCTAAAATATCAATTACATCATGAATTCCTTAGCTTTCTCCTCATTATGGAACTCAACTTCAGGCTGTTACACACAATCCTTCAATAGGGGTCTTTTTTTTTTAACATATATTGACAAAATGTGTGTGGAAGTATTTCTTTATAGGAAAAATTCTAAAAGTATGATTTCTAGGCAAGAGCACATAACTGTTAATTTGCTACTCCTAGGATGAAATTCTATGACCAAGACAATTTATAAAAGAGTTTATTTGGGTCCTATGGTTCCAGAAGGTTAGAGTCCATGATGGTGGAGCAAAGGCATGGCAGCAGGAACAGCTGAGAGCTTACATCTTGATTCTCAAATTGTAGGCAGAGAAACACGGGGAAAGATGTAAGTCTTTTGAAACCTCAAAGTCTACCTCCAGTGACATCCAACATCCAACAAGGCCATACCACCTAATCCTTCCAAAACAGTTCCACGAACTGTCAATCAAGTATTCAAACATGAGCATATGGGGCCCATTCTCATTCAAGCCACTGCAGTATGTGACTTTCAAATTTTTATTATCCTAATACTTAAGATGACAAAACATATTGAGGACTTAAGGAATTAGTCCAAGGTTACACAATTGGAGAATGGCAGAGCCAAGATTCAGACTCAAGTCGTATGATTCCAAGTCCCATGTGTTCGCTAATATGTCATGTTGCCTAGGAAGAGCCAGGGCTGAATCGCAGCCAGTGCTTATTAGATGAGTCCATATATTCTCTTATTGCTGTGCCCACCTCTTAGGAAGCAAGGAGTAAAATCAAAGCCCCACGTCGCTTCATGAACGTTTTAAATAGAGACCCTGTTGTGTCCCACAGGGTACATCATCAGCTTCTATAACAAGTCTCCAGTTGGAAGCAGATGACAGTGAAGGCTTGCTCCTTGCTTACAAGGGCAAGACTTGAAAAGTTTCTTTCTGAGAAAGATTATGTATGCTGTTGCCACAGAGAATAACAAAGGACCCAAAGAGAAGATTAGTGGTAGCCATTCAGGGATCCAGCCCCTCTTCCACACAGTGGACTAAAGTTTGGGGCACTACAAGGCGAGTGGACAAATAGTACTAGTAACCCACCTTGACTTACAGGTATCATGTTACTTCCATTCATATTTTATTGGACAAAGTCAACCCTATGATTGGATTGAATTGTAAGGAAGGTTGGATGCTCAGGTCTGGCAATGTGTCACAGATGAAAAGAATACATGGTTGAAATGGGTTTTACAGTATTGTCTCCCACTGAAGTGAGGGGCTGGAACACACAAATATGGAACCCGCTTCAAGCAATCACCCGCCCATCAGGCTGTGTCCTAGGAGCTCAGTCCTAAGAGTGCCTTCAGTCCTCACTCCAATGCAGGGTAGAGGCTGTTTCCTCCTCTACATTTTACAGATGAGAAAACTGAGAGGTGAGGATATTCATTTATTCACCTGAATTCACACAGCCTGTAAGAACTAAAGTAAAGTATTCTGATGAGCCAGTTCCAGAACCACACTCCCTGGAATTTCTGCACACAGCCAGTTAGACCTCAGATCAGCATTCTCTCTCTCTCTCTCTCTCTCTCTCTCTCTCTCTCTCTCTCTCCTCGTCCTCCCTCTCTCTCCCTCTCACACACACACACCACTGCTTATGTTACAAAAACTATTTTGCATTCAACTTTTTTCATGTAAATGCATTTGAGTTTCTTTCATGAACGTTCATTATTGAATCTTGGCCTGGACACAGGACCTAATTAATCATCTCTTTGGGTCCTCTTTTGTTCTCTGTGACAGCAACAAATCCTTTCCCAGAAAGAAACCCTTCAAGCTTTGCCTTAAGAGGAAGACTGGGGAAGAATAGGAGGGGCCCTATTCCTGCTGGAGCCCGTTGTTTATTTAACCCAGTGGCTGAATTATAATCAGGTTTTCTTTGTTTTGTTTTCAAGGTTAAGAAGAGAGTTATGTTAGTTCTATCCAGTGACTTAGAAGGGAGAGAGTAGGGTCTCTGGGTGTGCATGGAAACCTCCATTTCTTTGTTCCTTAGGGGTTTTGTGTGTGTATGTGTGTGTTTATAGGTGTATGTAGTCCATATGTGCATGTTCATATGGAGGTCTGGGTTGGTTTCTTCCATGATATCTATCCACTTTGCCTATTAAGGTAGTATCATTTCCTGAGCCTGGAACTCACCAATTCTCACCATCTCACTAGTCTACTTGCCCTGGGAACCCCCCATCTCTGCCTCCTCAACGCTGGGATTAGAGGCAACTGCCACACCTACCAGGCTTTTCTATGGATTTCAGGGATCCAAACATTGGTTCTCATGCTTTTTAAAAATTACATTTATTTATTGCTTCAAATTACAGCTCCATCAGAGCCTCCTTCCTCCATCCTTCTTGGTCCCACCCTCCCACCCTCTACCCCTCTCCCATCTATCCTACTCCTCCTGTGTGGGGTCCCCTCACATCTCAGCCCACCTCGGTTCATCAGTCATATGAGGGCTAAGAGCTTCCTCTTGCACTGGGGGCCTACGTGGCAGCTCCACTAGGGCAAAGTGTCCCACTAACAGGTAACAAAGTCTATTGTCCTGCTCCTTTGGGTCTGCTGGTTGGAGGATAGTTATCCTGTACTATTTGGCTAAAATCCGATTATAAGTGAATAGATGCCATGTGCATCCTTCTGAGTCTGGTTAGCTCACTGAGGATGAGCTTCTCTAGTTCCATGCATTTGGCAGCAAATTGCATGATTTCATTGTTTCTGATGGCTGAGCAGTATTCTATTGTGGCCCTCATGCTTTTAAGGCAAGCATTGTATGCACTGAGTCATATCCTCAGCCTCTATTTTTCTTAAACACACTTTTAGTAGGTAAGATGCAGAGGAGGATGGTGGGGGATAATGAAGGCAGAGCTAAGTGAACAGAATGAACAGGCAGCTCCAAGTATAATGTCTGACTCTTTGACGATAAGGGTAATGTTTGTTAGGCATGCGGAACAAGCAAGTCTGATAGTCATCTCTAAGCCTGATATCTGCACAAACTGAGAATACCATAAAGCTTGCACAGAATTGCTGACTACTATCTGTCACTGCCAGCTCATGGTGGCTCACTGTCACACTAAGTGCTGGGTCCCTCTCCTGTGAGTAAGGTATCCACAGCATGCTGTAACCAAAGGAGCGGCTGATGCTGCAAGAGATGTAAGACAAGATAAGAAATGGAACTTGCTTAAGTCCTCGATCTGAGGTTTGAACCACAGACTCCAGGTACCAAGTTTAGCCTCTCACAGTGCCTGGAAGGTAACAACTTGTTTTCAAGTTCCATGTTCCTTCCTTATCTGTGTCCTCTTGCTGGTGGTTGTTAACTCCATTCCCAGGCTGTATTGGTCTGGAATGTTTCCATATTACACCAACAGCTCAGACTCCTTCTAAGTACTTTCCTATGGAATGGACAGGAGCTGCCAAGTGGAAGTGCCCTAAGCCATGATAGATTTCCAAATGGTCTGGCCTTAAGGTCCCTCATCCCTAGGTGCCAGGTTTGACTATGAGACACTAGGGGAAAAGTAAGGATTTTCTGGAGTTCCCGAGAAGACAGATAAACTTGTCTGGGACTAATCAAAAGCTCTGGGTTCATATAACATGTTTCTCATTTTATTGGATTTTTTAACCTCATACTTAAGTGACTTTCAAAAGTTCTCCACAGGAGAACAGAAGGCAACCAACATGTCACTATTGCGTTCTATACTGAGCGAATGGGATCACATGACTGTCAGTAATGGACAAGGCCATGCATGCCGGGGGTTGATGGCAGGGACAGTCTGGGGGGTAAGTGAGCTGCTCCCTGTCCAGCACTTATCGCTGGCTTGTACCACCTACTGCTGTACATATGGTGGCTGTCCTTCCAGAGGGAAGGGGTCTATTTAGAACAGAAAATGCTGCTTTGTCAGCTGGTGACGCTCCACGCTAGTGGGGAGAGTGATATGCTGATGATGCGCAATAGCAAGGAAGCTGGTGATTTATTTTTCATTTGAGAATATATTCTCAGACGAGGAACCAGCCTCCTCTACCATATTCTGCTCTTTTTGAATAATAAAAAAGGATTGTGTAAAGAAAAGAATTTTTACCACTTCTACTACAGTATCTCCTTCATGCTTCATGTCTACTCTTAAGCTAAGAGCAGTGTTATCCTCTCTACATAAATAGGGAGACAGGGTCCAAAGTGCTGCACACATCTCTCAAAGTCTCGTAGCTAGAAGTGCACCTTCCACACTCCCCTGAGCTTTGTAAGGCACAGTCTTTAACACGCTGTGGTTCAGTCACACGGAGAAAGGTTATTCGTCCTGGTTCTGGTCTTTAGGTTTTTGCATGTCCAAATCAGAAACTACTTTTAAAGCTTCTGAGACTCACTTTTCTTGTCCTCAACTGCATACAGTAGACCTCCTTAAGGTTCTAGAGGGCTAGGGAGATGTCTCAGTGGGTAAAATAATCCATGTAAAAGCAAGTATGAAGGCCTAAGTTTAGATTCCCAGCACTTGTGTAGAAAGCTGGTGAGGTGGCGGGAATCTCCTCTAACCCCTGTGCTGTGGGGATGGCGCAGGAGATACAGGCAAATCTCTGGGTCTTGCTGGCCAGCTAGTCTACCAACAAGCTCCGGTATGGTGAAAACCTTATCTGAAAAACTAACAATAGCAACAAAGCCAAGATGGAGATCAATAGAAGAAGATACTCAGAACTGACCTCTGGCCTCCACATGTGCACTCACAGATGAGAATACTGATACACACACATGCCTCCCCCCACCCCTCCTTCCCTCCCTCCCTGCCCCTCTTTCTTCCTCCCCATTACAAACACTCTTCTCAGCAGCTGGTAAACAGTTTCTCCTCCTCCTCCCACTCAGCTGAATGCCAGTTGTCCCCGATCCGATCCCAGCCTCTCATAATGGTTTCACTTTCCAGGAGACAGATTGCCTCAAAATGCCATCCAATCCCACTGCCAGAGTAGGGGTGGGGGGGGGGGTGCAGAGATGTGTCCAGTAGAGGGAACACAAAACACAACAGCCAGAGCCACCATGCGAGGCAAACTCTGTGAACATGGGTGTCTGGGAGCTGATTCAGTGGCGAGGTGGATGTGACTAGCGAAAAATCACTCGCTGGGGAGTGTTTCAGGGTACAAAGGGGTCTTCAGTATTATCCTGCTGTCTAGCTTACCTTTCCAGGAGTTAAGTATGTGAGACAAACCATGCATTTTAAGTTACCTGTCTACAGCTTAGAAACACCGGGGTCTGTCTCCCCCACTCCCACACATTACCAAATCCACGGACACTCAAGTCCATTATATGAAGTCTGACAGCATTTGTCCAGAACCTATGCATCCTCCCATACATTAACATCATCTCTAGGCAACTGATAATATTCAATACAGCGTAAATGCCATGCAAATAGCTGTTGTGTTGCCTTGTTTAGGGAATAATGACGAGGAGAAGCATATGCTCATGGTCAGTAGAAAGAGTTTGTCTTTAATGTCTTTTTTTCCCCATAAGTCTTTTATTTATTTATTTGTTTACTTATTGCTTCCGGTTACATCTCCATCATAGTGTCCATTTTAGCTATATAGTATATGATATCTATACTACAACAATGCACCAAAGGGAACATGGACATAGACTTTTTCTTTTTTTCCCTGTCAATGAGACACTTTTCCCTAGTGGTGCTGCCTTGTAGGCCCCCAGTGTATGAGGAGGCTCTTGGCCCTCATATGCCTTTAATGTCTTAAATCCAAGTGTGTTGAATGCATGGGTGAATCTGTGAACTGACTGTGCCTGATTTTGTCCTGCATTTCATTCATGTTTATCACGATACTTCAGAATTTCAAAGGGATAGGATTCATTAATCTTTCAAGTTCTCTGATTTCCCCTTTCCTTGATTTGGTCTTTTAATTGTCAGTTCCCCATAATATCATGACGACCTTCTGTGAAGATGTATGTGTATGTTGTCTCCTTTATCTGAGACCAAATCTGAAACCACACACAGCTATGGGAGTAGATCGGTAGACCTAGGCTGGACTTGTCATCAAGAACTGCAGAGGTTAACACAAAAGTGATCACATGACCAAAGCTGGGCAGTCAGAATCCTTTGCTGGATTTACAAAGGCAGATTTGGAACTGACGAGGGTTCGTTGTTATTGTAGCAGGAACAGACACTGCCTCCAGTCATAGCTGGAGTCCACTGAGGGAAGCCGGCCAGTCAAATAAAAGGAAAGACAAAGTAGACGGGCTGCTTCTGCCATTTCCTGATTCTAAATTCCTCATTCCATGAGCTAGTACTTTTTTCTCTTTCTTGAACTTGTTCTCTGTCTTTTTTATTAAAACAACGGAAAGCATTTGAAACATGGTACGGAGAAAGAAGCTATTAAACTACCTAGCATGGAAAATCTTGGGATAGTACAGAAATAGGAACACCTTCTTAGAATGTACATCTCAGGTGGGACACTGCATTAGGTGCCAAAAGATACAACTGAAAATGTGCAGCTGGGATGTCCCCAGGTGTCACTCATATACAGACATCCAAACTCTCAAATACTGTCACCAGCAGTCTGACCTTGTGCTTCACTCCTTCCTGGTGTCTTTATGCTGTGCTCAGCTTACAGAATGGAAAACAATCATCATAAGGCAGGGGGACTCCCACTCCAATTGTGCCACCTGTGGGGATACTCCATTGAGAAAGCTGTCTAACAATTTTAACTATGACAAACATGAGAGCTGTGCTTCTGTTTCCATATAACATTTTCTAAATTAACTGTCTGTACATGTGAGTGTGTGTGTGTATGTATGTATGTATGTATGTATGTGCATGTGTGCATGCATGTGTATGTGTGTCTAAAGTGCATGTACCTACACATCATTGTGTATAGCTCAAAAGCCATGAAGGAATACATAACAGATTCCCAAAATTGCTTACATAGGGTGAGAAATAGTGTGAAGGAAAAGAGAATAAGATAGTAGGGGCATTTTTAATAGTAACAGTATTTCTATATATTTACTTATAAGGCTTCTCTAGCTTTTAAAGGCTGCTTGAATTCCTAGGCTCATGGTCCCTGTCCATATTAACAGCCAGCAATGGCCAATTAACACTTTTTCACATTTTACCACATTGATCTACCTCCTGTCTTCATCTTCTGCATTTAAGGACTCTCAAGGTTACACTGGGTCCACCTGGATAGCCCCTGATAACCCCCTGCTTCCATGTCAGTTGATTAGCAACTTTAATTCTATCTGCTCCATTCGCCACGCATTCCAGGTTCTGACAATTGAAAAGCCGACACTTCTGGGAGGCCATTGTCCCGTCCTCCATACATGATGAGTCCACTGGTACAAGTGTGGATGCACAGATACATAAAGCAACAATTCAAAGCATGAGGCATGTGATTAAAAATGCTAGCGGTTATCCCAGGTAGAAGCCAGTTTTTCCTCAAATTTTAAAGTAATGTGTTATCTCTTCAAATATTGGTTGATCTGTGTCGGAACTGACCAACAGAGCTAGTTTCATTGATCAAAATGATCAGCGTTATTGGGATGTGCGGATGGAACAATATCTGGTATCTGAAGTGCGGGTCCCTAAAGGTTTTAACGCTCATAAAAGATGTGAGAGTGGGAGCAGCAGCCTCAGAGAAACCGTGCAACTGGACACCCTCCCACCAAGCATCACTTCATACACAATGGAAGACACTGAGCCAAGCACTAGAAAAACTCCCATCTGCTAATAATCCAATTAGAGAGAGTCAAAGCCAAGTGGAACACTTGGGCTGATTGATGTACAAACGGCCTTCCACTGGCTCTGTGGGGAGTTGCGGGAAGTAGAGAATGAAAGCCACACCGAAGGTCTAAGATGACACTTCCCAAAGGGAACCACAGACTTTCTCCCTGCTGCCCCCCACCCACCCTCTGGCTCTCCCTTCCCATAACCAACTATACTTCTCTATTTCTTGGTCCCTCTACATCATCACACTATCAGCCCTCCAAAAGCATCCTCTTCCCATTAATTCTTGGGCTCTATAAAACAATACATATTACCAGTATACTGCAAATTATGAGATATTTATTAGGTGTTTGGTGAAACTATAAGATTCTGTGGTCAAAGCTTGGGAAAGCCAAGCTAGCAAAATCGAATCCATTGTTTCTGCACAGGATACCCAGGACCATTGGCATGTTCATGTGCACTGTGATACTGCAGTCAGAGGCTATGGAAAGCAGTCAGTCCATCTAAGTGAGGGACCATAATATTAAAGGGTTACTGGTGGAATGACTGTTCTGCTTGCAGAAACAGTGCTAAAGCCCCCCCCCTCCCCGGGTGCTGTTGAGAAAGTTAAGAACTTAATTAAGCCTTAGAACCCAAAGGAGCTTTAGTGACCACTCTGCTCAACTTTTTTAATCCGAGGAGGGTGTTATCAGTGGTTATGGTCTGGATAGGGTGCTTTTAGGTTCTTGGTCTCTTGTTCAAAAAAAGATGAAAGTAAGGTTCACGCAGATTGCAAAAATAGCAAGGAAGTGTTACTCAGAGCAAAGCCACACAAGAGGGCAGAATATGCTGCATGAGAGCAATGGGAGCCAGAGTGAAGATACTCAAGGGCCCAGTTATTGTTTGGGACTTCTTTTCATGAGATTCAAGAGAAGACTTTCGTTACTAAGGGGTGTGATGAGAGTGGTTCTGTTTTGATTGACAGATGAGGTCATATAATTATTTTTCTACTGTGCATATCCCTTCCCACAATGGATCTAATTGTAATCATATGCACACCCAATTATGCATAGGCATCAGATGGTAAATAGGTGAGTCTTCCTACAAGTTTTGTCCTATTGTGAATTCTCCCCAAACCAGTTCAAGCTGCATCAGCTCCCCCTACCCTGTACCAGGTTGTATTGGGCATGTACTCAGATATATATTTTCCAAGTTTGATGGTAGTAAAAGAGAAGAGAAACTTCTCATTGTTCAGAAACAGCTGTGCATATAACTTTATGTATGTATAAAATGCCTGCCAGGGTCCAAGTTTGCTAGGTGCATTGTTTTGGAGAGATGTATGTGTGCATTAATATTCTCTGGTAAATGAGTTAGGTAGGCTTCCAATTAAATTATGAGAAAAGGGATGATGTATGTGTATAACCCAAAGCAAGTAGAGTCCCAGGTTACTCTCTATGCTTGCCTACCTCAGGGGAAATGACTTGCCTGAAGTTACATGGGTTATTAATAGCAAATGTAATAATCTCTTTCCAGTTCCTTGTTCATTATTTTATGCTACCCCAAGCTATGCTCAATACAAACAAAAAAGGAAGTTTGCCCATATGGCAGATCTGTGGGGAAGTACAAATAATTTCCGTATACTTATCTAAGTGAATATTGGGGCATGTGGAATTACAGTGTACCATAAAGGGCTCTTCATTCAACATTCCACATCTGGTGTTAGCTTCAACTATAGAAACCCAGAATGTGATTATAGGATGTTTAGGGTTTGATGCGAATTATATTATTAATGATGTTTGTATGTGCAAATTTATAACATAAGTTTTGATGTATATATACAATTACAAAATTATCTTCATAATTAATGTAGTAAGACTATCTCTAAAGCTAATGTTTTCCATACTCTAGTATTATTTATCTTCTAATCTTTCTCATCTCACAAAATATTTCCTCTTTATTCTTCCTGCTTCTTCCTTGTGCTTTTTCTCATTTGCAGACCCAGAGACTAAACCAATAGTCCCAGATATTATACTTGGGCAGGGTAGAGTGGCTTTTTTTAAAACTCAATATAATTTTTCTAAAACCCATAGATATTGTTCCCTGTATCAAAAGATTGTTCTCATTAATTAATAATTAATGTTCCATTGCATGCATATAACAGATAATTTACTCACTTACTGCTGGGCTATGTTATTTCTGATTTGGAGGAATATTCATAATAACTATAAAGGAAGCTATTATGAATATTCATGTTTAAGTCCTTAGGTAGGTAGATGATTTCTTTTCCCTTATGTAAAAACTTCAGAATGGAACTTCTTCAGTTTTTTTCATTAATGCTTTGAAATTCTTAATGTAAAGGTCTTTTACTTCCTTCACTGAATTCATTCTTAGAATTTTTGTAGGTATTGTGAGTGGGATTGCTTTCATGATTTCTCTCACAGCAATCTCATTATTGATCTATAAAAATGCTACAGATTTTACATGTTCATTATGCCAGTAAAACAAGATCAGTGTTCATTGTCAGGTTAATTTGCCAAAGTAAGACTAACCACTGGTGTATATTCTTCCTGACACTCGAATTGTTATCAGGAAGATTACCTTTGGAAAATCAAAAGTTTTCCACTCTCACTGATCATCCTGACATCAGTCTTGGCTCTCTGTACGTAGCACCCTTAGGGAGTGTTCCCTCTATGGACTTCAGGCGACTCCTTGGTTTGGGTTCTTTCCTCCCATGAGTGCACTGACACTTGTCCGGAGACTCTAAGCTTCTTGAGCTCTCTGTGGTCACCGGTGCTGTCCTTCCTCTCTGGTCCTCTATGAACCCCAGCCACTGTTCTCAGGAACTCCTACTCCCTCACTGCTAGGGTCTCTCCTCAGGGCTGAAGTCCAGCAACTTTCTCAAGGCAGCAGGATAAAATAACTTAGGAAGTTATCACATTTGTTCCTCACCACACATGGATCGCTGTCACCTGATACCCTGTATCCGTAGAACAGTTCTTTTTCTTTTGTTGCCTGATGTAGTTGTGTTGTTGTTAATGTTATTGGTTTGGATGGAGGACACAAGCTGGTAAGTTTTACTCTAAGTGAACACAAAAGCTCCTAATGACAGGCTTTTGATAAGATTCTGCCCCCCTTCCCTCTCTCCCTTCCTCCTTCTCCTTCCTCCTCTTCTTTCTCTTCCTCTTTCTCCCCTTCTTCTTTCTTCTCCTCCCTCCATTTCCCTTTGCTTTTCCTGTTTTCTGATCCTGGGGATTGAATCCAAGTTCTGATGCATGCTAGCTAGCCAAGTGTGGTGCTGCTGGCCTACGTAGCCATACCACTGGCACTCTTTCTATCTGCCTTTTAGACAGTTTTCCATGCAGGCATTCAGTCATTCCTCACTTTCTTGTCCTCTCTCTGCAAGATCTCATTCCAAAACTTCAAGCAAACCCATGTGCTGAATCACAAATTCTTATCACCATCCCAGTCAATAGTTCTAATTCCCAGACTACTTCCCCAATGACTTACCATCTCTAGATGTAGATTTTCAACATGTAGAAAATGAATAGCACCCCTAAATATTCCTGGTCCAACTGCCGTCTCCATTCATCACATAAACCTTGGCCAGATGTATGTGCTTCCTTTCCTTTTTAGGATGTTTGCAGAGATTGTGTTTTTGTTATTGCTCATTACCGCCTAGCACAGTCCGTGACATAAAGAGGGTCTCAATTAATACAGTGAATTACATTGGTGTCAAATACAAGGGGATAATCTGAGAGAGGAGAGAGAAGCAGGCTAAGCTAAAAATTAATCTCACTGCAATGGACTTGCTGTATCCCTAGGAAGATGAATGGGGAAGTACAGATAGACAAGATGGGAGCTGATTTTCTCTCTGGTGACTGGGAAAGACAAACCTGGGGATAAGTAATGAGAGAAAATTAAGTGGAAATAATGGAAGGAAGCTAGCTTTCTAGGCTCGTAAATACTGAACACTTGCCACTTAGTACATTGTCTCAATTAAGCACATGTATGGCTCCCTTCTGTGTTGAATGTGTGCTCATACCAAATGCACTGCTTTTTGAAGTGTTTTTGAGTCATCTTATGCAAAGCTGTCTTTCTGATTAATCATATTATAAGTTCTAACTAGGCATAACATGCCTGTTTTATCCATGGTTTGGGACAACAGGAGCAAGTGTGTCCTCCAAGACAGTGACTGTGTGTCTTCCCTAAAGGCGGTGCACAGATATATTGTTCATGAAAGAAGCAGATATGTGGAACAGGCTTTGGGATCTGAGTTTCATCTGATTCTGAGACACATCTGTACCACACTTTCCTATCCATGCACCAACACTGCTTCCATTACACATAGGAACTGTGCTGTTTCGTGTTGGCAAGCCTACTTTAGCTTCCTTAAAGCTGTTTCACAAAGAAACTTTGGCCCAGCTCCCCTGGATGCAAATTCCTGGCAGAGCATGTGTGTCTGTGTTTAGGGAGAGTTCTTAGCACGCTCTGCTTCTGTTCAAAGGAGATGGATGGAACGAGGGTACAGAAAGGAATTGGAGAACAAGCCAGGCAGGTGTGAAGGATTCTACCAGCTGCCTGAATACTAGAAAATCATCTTGTCTGGCGCTCATGTCTGGTTCCTCTCAGAGAGAGGCTGGGATGTCCTAGGCTTTATTGTGTTAGAGAGAGTGTGAGGTAATTTTGCAACAGGTCCCCAGACCTCAGTAGACCCCGAGGCCTTAGCACAACTGACCCCATAATAGAAGTCCACTTGAGCCTTGGAACCCAGCATGTAGGCAGCAATGCCTGTCAAAACAGGGACAAAGGCTAAGTCAACAGTCCCAGGGTGCGGCTAGGAAAGTCTGTAAATGTACTAACTGCCTTTTGGGCTCCTGTAGAACTTCTTGCTAACTTTTCCTGTTAACTAAAGTGTGTCAAGCCGGGATATGTCTTTTTGTGCTTAAAGAGGCAAGAACGGAAAGGCTTATGGCTGCATGATTTGGGTCAGTTCCTCATGCAGCTGCTGACCAGCTATAAAGACTTTCTATTGGCTTTAAGAGTCCATGTGCTCACGCTGGTGAGGATGTGGAGGAAGGAGAACACTCATTCATTGCTGAATGGAGTGAAAACTTGTACAGTCATTATGGAGTTCCTTAGGAAGTGTATGGCTTCCTTAGGAAGATGGGAATGCACCTACCTCAAGATCCAGCTATACAACTGTTGGGCATTGTCTTGGTCAATATTTCTATTGCTGTGATGAAGCACCTTGACCAAAGCAACTTGGGGAGGAAAGGGTTTAATTGTCTTACACTTTCACATTATTGTTCATCATCAAAGGAAGTCAGCACAGGAACTTAAACAGGGCAGGAACCTGGAGGAAGAAACTGATGCAGAGGCCATGGAGGGGTGCTGCTTACTAGCTTGCTCCCCATGGCTTGCTTGGCCTGCTTTCTATAACCCAGAACAACCAGCCTAGGGATGGGACAACCAGTCTAAGGGATAGCACCACTCATACTGGGCTGGGCCCTCCTCCACCAATCACTAACTAAGAAAATGCCCTATAGGCTTGCCTATAGCCAGATCTTATGGAGGCATATTTTAAATTGTGGTGCCCTCCTCTCAGATGACTTTAGTTTGTTTCAAGTTGCCATAAGACTATACAGCACAGACATATATATACCTAAAGGATACTTCATCCTACTACAGAGACACTTGCTCTACCATGATCATTGCTGCTGTATTCATAATACCTAGAAAGTGGAAACAACCTAGTGTTCCTCACAGAATGCATAAAAAGTATGGTAGATTGCAGGCTGCAATTCAAACAAATTGTCCTTTGAGATCTCAAAATATATACACTAAAGGTTTGTTTAGCTCCAAAATATCAAAATATTTTCTTCTTTAATCTGGATTGAAAGGTAATACTTTATATAGTGTCAAAAAACCAAATTTGCTCCAGGAAAAATATTACCTGACCCCCCCCCCAAAAAAAAAGGTAATTGTCCCAGAGTTAGGATTAGGGCGGGACTCTGTTCTTATCTTTCAGGAGATTTAAAGCATCCATTCAAGGAATCCAGGGACAACTGGACAATGGAAACCACAGCAGAAAACAGATCAGACACCAAAGAAGACCAGTGGCCCAGATGATCCAGCCTTGCAGACTTCCTCAATAGCTGTTTCCTCAAAAGTCTACAACCACAACAACTCAAAATCGCTAAGATCGTTCAGCTCCACAGACTGCTCCAGCCAGAACTTCAGTAAAGCCCTGAAGATCAGCTTCTGTCTACGAACTTCTTAGGACATCTAAATAGCTGAGCACAAAAGGACTGAACATCAAATGATTCTATTAACATTTTTAACCATTTTTCCATTCTTATTTGGGCTCCAAACAGGTTTACTACGTCCCAAATCAGCAGAAAGTCATTTTAAGAGAACAATGTCCCATTCCCAGAAGGTGGGGAGGGTGCCCCCCCCCACTTTGGTTATTTGATGGATAATAGAAAATTTTGTTATTTAGGGGAAAAGACTACAAGCTGTTAAATGGTCTTGTTAATGGCTTTTGGAGGTTAGACCCAGGGACTTCTCTCTTTTTCTTTTCTGTATCCTTCTTTCTCTCCTATGTAGGAGTGAGCAGACTTGAGAAAAAAATGGGACATAAACATAGTATAGGAAAGATCAAGAAAAAAGGACAGATTATTGAATATGGCCTTATACCTTTGTATATTGATACAAAATTAATATTATATTTGGCTAAATTGGTATTGATCATTGTATATTAATGCAAAATTAAGATTGTATTGGGCTACATTGGTATTGATCATTGTATATTGATACAAAATTAAGATTATATTTGGCCACAATGGTATTGACCCTTGTATATTGATGCAAAATTAAGATTGTATTGGGCTACATCGGTATTGATCTTTGTATATTGATACAAAATTAAGATTATATTGGGCTACATCGGTATTGATCTTTGTATATTGATACAAAATTAAGATTATATTTGGCCACATTGGTATTGATCTTTGCATATTGATACAAAATTAAGGGTAACGCTTCTTAAAGGTATTGTACCTAGTAATGCTTAAAAATGAAATGTAAAGTTTTGGCCTCTTGCTATCAACTGTCATAAACTGTTTAGGATAATTAAGAAATGGAAACTAATAGTCATGCAAGCCTGTCATTTTGTTAGTTACTATGACAGTCTATCACAGTTATTTTCTAAGCTACTCAGAAATCAAGTTGCTAAGAGACAAGCAACATTTGCTTATCTAAATATAAGAGATAGATAGGGCATCTTCAAAAACCTCCAGAGATCTGCAGAATATGGCATTCAAAGATGTTTTCTTAACTTAAGATTTTTTGATATCGAGACATGTCAGCTCCTGACAGCACCCCCTATTCTACTCCAAGTAGAAGATGAGCATCGAAGAATCTCCAGTGGGAGATAGTTGAATTGGTGGTAAGCCTTTCTCTTGGCAAGAAAAACCCCATGCTTCAACTATAGACAGACTGCTGTCCAAAAAGGACAAAACTTGGAAGCAGGTAAGTTGACAGCCTAGCTCTACCAAGACAGAGTAGGTAAGTCCTTCATAATTCCTGCTCTTCAATCAATGTCTGTCAGAGAAATGGGGCCAAACGGCTGAAGATTAATGCTGTAATATATGGAGAGAAAATGGGAACTGTCCAGGCAGCTACTGGTATGTCATTTCTTAGTTTTGGAAGCTGAAGGCCCTGCACTTCCTATATAATCAGATATATTTATCCCTCTCGGGTCTCTGAGGTGGTTGAAGAACAGATAGCTAGAGTCTCATAGTTAAATTTTGAGTTGTTTAGGAATCAAGAAGGTGTTCTGGATCTAAGAAGATATTTTTTAAATTGTGAGGCAAGTTAGTATGAAAGCTGAGTTAGATATAGAACTTTAAACTAATGGAGATGGTTAGATAGTAGAATGTTAAAGTCAGGTGCCAAATACATATTGGGAATGTTGTGGCCTATTTATTTCTGTTGTTTTGTATTGTATTTATAGTTATAAGAGAAAGAACCATTTTTTGGACTGAAAGGGAGAGCTGTTGGGGAGAAAAATAAATACCTTAAACTAAAAAAAAAAAATGGAAGAGGATGGGGGGGTTGAGGGGGAGGAGGGTGGAAGGGTGGGACTGGAGGGGGGAGTAGGGAGGGGATTGTGATTGAGATGTAACTTGAAGAAATAAAAAATAAATTATTTTTTAAAATATGGTAGATTTACACAATAGAATATTTTAAAAGCCATTTAAAAATGAAATCATAAAATTTTCAAGTAAATGGAAGAAACTAGAACAAAATCATCCTAAATGAAGTATCCCACATCCAGAAAGACAAATATGAAATGCAGTGACTAATATGTAGATATTATCTGGTACATGGTAACCAATGTGCAATCTGTAGAACCACAGAGGTTAGGGATAGAGTAAGGGACTGGAGAGGGGACAGATCGATCTTCCTAGGAAAGACAAATATAATAGATATCTACGGATGGGTGGGTAGGTTGGGCCTAGAATGGAAGGATCACATGGGGGAGGGAGAAGGAAGGGATATGAGGGAGGGAATATGAGGAGAGCAATAAAGAGAAAAACAAAAAGAGAGTCCCCATGTTATCTGAAGGAATTGCCTTGCAATAATTTGAGCTTTCTTGGAAGACTATTGGTCATAAAGAACAGACTAATTTCCTAGCAACTATAGTAGGACTCTCTTCTATTCAGACTATTCTAATGAAGTTTATTAAAATTATTTTCCAAATTAGAGATATAAGACCAAAGGGGGCTCAAAATAAAGATAGAAAACAATGTTGTTTGATAAATTAAAAATGACTATGAAGTAATTTTACTTGCCCACTCTGACAATTGTTTGAAAGTGAAAATACCAGTGACAACAAGAACTGGTGAAGAGGCAGCAATTCTCATGAACTCTTAATAGGAATGTAGAGTGGGACCACTCTTCTTCAGTCAGTTTAAGAGTTTCTGTCACCCTTATGAAATATTAAGTGAAAATACAAAAGAATGAGGAGGTCCTTTGTATTGTGACAGTGTTTGAAAGACATTGTTACAAATCCATAAAAATTAAATTAAATAAATAAATAAACCACAAGGCTCTGTGTGCAATGACTTTCTTCTGGGCAGCATGTCATGCTGTTTAGTGCCTAGTGTTGAGACATGAGTGCATAGAGCCTAAAAAAGGAATTTCAAATGTCTTTGTCTTGAAAAATAAATGAAAGGAAATGACAACAGGAAAACTTCCCTCCTCTCTGATATTCTACAAGAGATGGGAGTTTGGGTCTTTGGAGAAGCAATGCTTCTTTATTTGCCTTTATCACAAAATCACTTGAGAGATTTAAAAAAAAAATACACACTTAGCTTAACTCAGCTTCTGAGAAGCAGAGCCTGAGGCAAGAATTAAAAAGCTGGAACTTTATTTGGGTGGTACAAGCCCAGGATAGCAAAGATAAGGAAATAAAGGAAATGGGCAAGGAAAGAAGTAATATGCAGATGTAATATGCCTTGATGGCTGTGTTTGCTAATTTAATGTCCTGCTTGACACAGGTTAGTTATTTGAGAGATGGGAACCTCAATTGAGAAACTGCCTTCCTCTGTTAGATCAGGCTGCAGACAAGCCTATAGGGTACTTTCTTAATTAGTGATTGATGTGGGAGGGCCCAGCCCACTGTGCCTGAGGCCTGGGGTGTTGGTCCTAGGTTCTATGAGAGAGCAGGTTGAGCAAGCCATGGAGAACAAGCCTGTAAGCAGCACTCCTCCATGGCCTTTGTTTCAGCCCCTGCCTCCAGGTTCCTGCTTTGACTTCTTTCAATGATGGACTATGATGTGGAATTATAAAGCAAATAAACCCTTTCTTCCCTAACTTGCTTTTAGCCATGGTGTTTCATCACAGCAGTAGTAAGCCTAATTAAGATAGTGGTCAAAATATCACACAAATATGGAGGAGATAATGCATTTGCTTGACAGTTTCTGTAGTTGTCTAAGTAGGAACCACATCCTGGAGAAAAGCAAAGGAAGGGGAACCTATCCAGCCAACTTCTTGTCATCTGTTTTTCAAGATGAATTGCTTCCCTGTATCACCGAGACCACTGTGGCTCTCAGAAAGAGAGATCTAATGCTTGGAGATGTGGCATTTCATCAAAATGTGAGTCATGAGAACTATGCTCCTTCCAGTTTGGCCTTCAGCTCTAGCTAGGTTCATGGAAGGATGGAGGTTGAAGAGATGGGAGATGGGGAGGGCCAGCAAGGGTCTAGCAAAGGTAAGACCATGGTCAGAGAATACAGAAGGATGAATAAGGTCAAGGGGGGCCAAGAAGATTCACAAAGCTGCGTTCATTATTATAATTGTGGCCCCACCTCATTCCTGACCAATTAAATCAGAATGCCTGCAAATGTGCATAATTTGAAAGGGCCCTCAGAGTACATGGGTGTTCAGCTTGTAGTGGAAACCAATGGTTTTAAGAGTCTCTGAAAAAAAACTTCCTGGTGCAAATTTCATATCACAATGCCCCATTTTCCTCCTTCTAACTGAAAAGAAAAGAAAAGAAAGCAAAGCCACTTACTTGGAAGAACATTATTGGAAGCTATTGCACCCCTGAACCTTAAATTATTTCAGGGCAAGCACTGGAAAATGTAAGCATTTTGTGACCTTGATTTCTTACTACACAAAAGGCCACAGAAATTCCTGATGCAAAACAATGAAATTTTCCATTAGGTTCCATTTAAGCAGCAATTTTGCAAAGGGAAGGAAGAAACAGCAGGTTCCTCAGTCAGACTAAATAGGTTTTGTTTGAAAAGTAATAATCAGTTCACTGTCTTGGATTTAGAGGGCACATCCATCCTCAGAACTAACAATGTCAGATTTTATTCTTGCCACATAAATTGTGCTCTAGCCGTGTGTATCCAGATGAGACAAAAACATGAATAAAGTGATTCCTTGAGCTTTTCCTAGAAATGTGTTTCCCATTACACACCTTCAATTTCTATCTCTTGCACTCCATCTCTTGCATACTGTTCCATAAAAGGAGCAAGAAAATGCCCAGAAAAAGAACTTAATATTGAGAGCAAATGCAACTTTGATCTTGGCCCAATAGTATTTGAATGCCTGTCCCTCGGCCCATTTTACCACCCACAGCTTCTCTTTAGTCAAGTCAGCAAGTGAGTTAAAAAGGACTGCAAGGGATGGCAAGTCTGGAGACGACAGGACCAAGATGGGTAGTGTAAGCAGTACTCTGAGAGCAAGGGCTCCTGGTAGTGTAAGCAGTACTCTGAGAGCAAGG
>CAJQZJ010032904.1:3925889-3938132 GCA_907164525.1 Lophiomys imhausi
AAAAAAAAAAAAAAAAAAAAAAAAAAAAAAAAAAAAAAAACACATTAAAAAAAAAAAAAAGAAATCAGTTCTTCAGGGCCTTACTTTTAAATACGCCTCTCTGTCAACCAAAATCACATTGTAGAAATTCCCACAGTCCCAGGAATTTTTCTGAAAAAAATGGATTTAAAATCTCTTAATTTTATTTGTTTTTTTTTTAATTTAATTTAATTTTATTTATTTTTTTAGCACCCTTCTGCCAGTCTTTAACCGAGTAGTATGAGAGTGAAATGAGTGGGTTCAGAAGTTGAGTTGCCTAGTTGGGTGCTTTGTCTGTAAAACGGGAATCATGTTGGACAAGAATTCCATGCTAGGACTGCTGTGAGAGGCAAAGGGTTAATAGATGCAAAGCCGATGCTATGTGCCAAACCCTGTGTTAAACTCTACTCATCCTGTGGGGGAGACATGCTGAAAAGGACTCTGACCATGCATAAACAGTGACTTGTAAGCCAGGGCTAAGTTAGTTTAAACATAGAAAAAAATAGTTTGGCCAAAAGGACTAAGGTTTCCAAGGAGAGAGAGAGACTGCTATGGACTGAAGAAGACAAACAAGATTTCACGGAGGAGGTGTGACTTACCCTGAGAGCTCTGTTGGTTGTGTAGACAAGTGGATGGAGGATCAGCTACTACTGGGAGTGTGGAAGGTCAGCATCAAGATGGGGAGTGGTGGACTATGTAACTTAGGTTACGTTGAACATGCCGACTCATTTCAAGTGCTCAGTCCAAGAAGCTGAACCTGCCACCACCCTCACTTAGCCTTAGTTTCATGGTGGACCTATGTGCAAGTTGCAGGCTGTCTGTGGGTCCATCCCTTCAGGAAATCCTACACACCCTTCCCCAAATCAGCCCTCTTTTGGAATTGCTATTGCCTCATCTTTATCTTGCTCCATTAGACTTACTGTTCCATAACCATGGCCCTCACTGTAAAATCATCTTCCTTAGCTTGATGTGTGATACTTTTCAGAATGTGCAACTCAATGCCCTTGTCTATGTCACCCAGCACACCTTTCCTTCCGGCTTCCCACAGTTCTTTTAGCTAACCTCCTCATCTAGTCAACCTATCTTCCAGTAGGAAATAGGCTCTGTCATTCTCCCCTCACCTTTCTAATTCACTGTGTCTATGAACTACTTATTGGCAAACTTTCTAGGTTTTTAGTGATTTTCTGATTAAAAAAAAAAAATTGCTAACTTTCCAACATCTTTGTTCAATCCCATAATTTAATACATTTGAGCTCAAAAACTACATATGCCCACTTAATGGGTACTTATATTGTTCCTTCAGGTAGAGTTTTATATTTTAATATCATTTGTGCTTGTGTGTTGTTTCCTTTCTGAGTTTTGGTTTACAGTCTATATTATTAGTTCCTCAAGATCAGAACTTGAATTTGAGTTTTTTCCTTGCAAGCGCAATAACAGCTGATTAACTACTGGGCGTGATGGAAACCAGGAATGTAAATACACAAGACTTGCTTAAGCTATCCAAATGGGGGGAAATATAAGAAAAGCTTGTATCCTAATGTTGGTAAAGGTTGTGGGTCAAGTTCCATGGAAAATAATTGCTATTACTCTGATAGTTTCTTGCTCCTACTGCTGCTGCTGCTGTGCCAAGACTACAAAGTTTCCTAGAGAAAATTATTGCTCTTTGGATCAATATTCATAGGAGATGGGGTACAAAGGATGAAGGATAAGGCTTGGGGAGAGGAAGAAAGTAGTTGAACTGTGATTTAATGCAACACTTTCAGTCAGTCTCCTGAGAATCTCTGCAACTGCAGAGGCCCTTTCCTTGCCTGTCTCAACTAAAGCAAAGATCTTTGATTTCTAATTAGATTACTCCAGATTAGAATAGACCCAGTGACAGAGAATAACTGAAGACAACCACTTCCAGCAATTTCCATGCAGGTGTGAGCTATCGGGAGCTAAAACCACCAGCAGCTTTGGGTCCTACAGTAGCTCTACAGTCAGGGAGCACATAACTGTCATCTTGGCAATCTTCACCCTGTGTTTGTCAGTCTGCTTTACTTGGGGGCCATTCTCTTCTCTCTCTGCTCCACCCAACATAGTTGATCATGTTACTAGAGTTTTAAGGGTGAAAGTCTGAGTCTTGGCCGTCCCAAGAAACCAAGGTCAACCACCTGTATCCAAAATGCCAATTAAAGAGAAAGAAAGAATGAGGTCCACTGGCCCATCTTGATACTTTCAGGTATTGGCGTAAAGTGTAGGTTTAACTAGAGGGTGAGAGGTATGCATAGTTATGTAGTCCCTAGTCGGGGTGTGGTCTCTCTTATCCCCGATCAAGTATTGCCTCTGGTCTGGAATTTCCTAAATGGTGGTCTGTAAAGTTGTTGGAACCATATGAAAACCCTTCTTGGAAGCCAAGATCCTTCTCTGACTGGCACAGGGTTTTAGCCTTTCCCTTTCCCCAGAATGGGATCACTTGAAGTGCCTTGGTCTCCTAACCAAAAAGAAAGAAGCAAGACTTGCTTATTAACCCGACCAACAACTGTCCAGTGTCTAAATCATCAGCACTTACTCTGGAAACTGTTGAGCAGCTGACCTGCTCAGTAAGTTCCACAATTTCAGGTGAAGGATCTCTCAGAAAATTTAGCCTCCATGGGATCAATTCAAGGTAAGCCTGGAAAACTAAGTTGGGGCTTCAGCACTGTGTAGAAATAGCACCTGCCCTGTAACTGGGTATGTATTAAGTCAGCAAAAGCTTAGAGGTAACTTCATGTGAAAAGGAAAACTGACTTGGCAAAGGATAACAAGAAGAGCACATTACTAACTTCTTTGTTCACGACCACCTGGAGGAGCTGCTGCCACCCTTCTCTCTTCCTTCCAACCCACCATATACATACCTCTTCCTTCCTTCCTTTCTCCCTTCCTCCCTCCCTCCCTCCCTCCCTTCCAGGTCATCACTTTATACCCCTCCCACACCAATCCCTCACCTAGGTACACCTCCTCTTCCAACCCATCACCTATGTACCTCTCCTCTTCCTTCCAACTTACCACCTACATACCCCTCCCCTCCAACCCCTCAATTACACACCCCTCCTCTTTCAACCCATCGCCTCTGTACCTTTCATCTTTAGAAGTTCTTTCACTACTGTTGATAATAATTTGGGAAACTTGGGCTGGAGAGATAGCTCAGGGGTTATGAGCACTGACTGCTCTTCCAAAGGACCCGAGTTCCAATTCCAGCACCCACATGGCAGCTCACAGCTGTCTTGTAATTGCCAGGTGTGATCTCTGTGAGTTCAAGGCTAACCTGGTATACAAAATGAGTCCAGGTTAGTTCAAGGATACACAGAGAAACCCTGTCTTGAAAAACCAATAAATAAATAAATAAACAAACAAACAAATAAATAAATAAAATAATTTGGGAAACTTAAAAAATGCAGAAAACAATAAAGATAAATAAAAATACTTAAGTATCCCCTTCCTAGAATTCACTCTTCTAAATTTTTATCATATTTACATCCCTATTCTTTTTAAATGAAAGGTATTCTATTTAACTTCAAATTGCTTCTGTTTCTGTTTTCTATAGAGAACGTTAATCATAACATACATATGTACTTCCTTGTTTGTTTTAGCTATTTTAAATGCATAGGTTGAGACTATAGCAGGAGATAATAACATATATCTGGAAAAAACTAAAGAAAGAATTTCATTTTTTTTTTTTTTTTTTTTTTTTGGCCAGGCTTCAGAACACAGCTGTTTTCATGTGTTAATTCAACATTTATGTTTTCGCATGCTAACTAAAAAATTATTTTAGGAAGAAATACACAAATCTGTTTGTTAGTATTCAGGAAAAATAGAAGACATTTTTGTATGTGATTTTGAAATTATGTAAATAGCATCAGGATAAAATGTAATCTTTTTCATCAAGTCTTTTGAGAATTATTTACATTGCAATTTATTGATTTACTTCATTTTCAACTGTTTATGAAAGTCTGCCAAGGAACCTTAGTGTATTTTATTTATTCATTCTACCACTGGTAGGCATTTATGTGACTTTCAGATTTCACCTTTTTTGTGAATTCCTCCCAACTTCCTTGACAGCTCTACTTGAGTGAAATGTCCTTTCTTTTTTTAAATTTCTTGCTGAGACTGACCAGACCTTTAGAGAGGAATTCCAGCCCTTTGTGCTTTGCCTCTCTGCCTAGACTGTGACAAGCCCCAGGCGCTTTCCCTACAGTTCCTATTGTTTCTGGGTGAGTTCTGTCAACAGACTTAATTCTTAGCCAGACCTACAGAAGAGCAGAACAGAGACATGACAAGTGTGGGCACAAATGAGCATAGTTCACTGGCCCTCAAAAAAAAAAAATGAAGTTATTTCTAGAAATTCACCACAAGGAAATAACTTAAAGAGAGAAAATAACCTAATTCTTGGAGGTTTTTTAAGAGGAAAAATGAGAAACAAAATAGTCAACAGTAAGGAGTCCTTATATGAATCATGGTGGACCGACACAGAACACTGATCATTTCTTCACTATGGTGACAATGAGAGCCAAGTGTTAGGATGAGGGAATCATATGGGCTTGATCTCTCAAATTCAAATGAGTTGAATCTCAGCCATTTTATGTCACCTTACGAGTAGCAGTAGGGTGTTCGAGAGAAAGTGCAGAGAGCAAAGTTACATCTGTTATATATAAAAAGCATCTTTGCATCTCTGGACGGAAGTGAGAAAGAAGTACAGTTTGACAGCAGCAGAAGCAGGGACTTCAGGAAACTTTTGCCCCCCGGATGTAACCCTGTGTGTGCAATCTCCCCTCACACACAAACCAGGAAGCTTCCGCGGTTCCAAGGTCACCATGTATCTGAGGTTCTGTGTTCCACAGTCACGGTACCTGTGTTTACCGTGGCATGAGGTGAGGGGACCAGGACGGAAGGCTGAGCAAACAATTCATCTGTAAGTCATGTCGATAACATTGTTATAATTATTTTACCTGATTGCTAGTTTGTTACTGTGGCTAACTTATAAATTTTTAAAAAAATTATCATAGATATGAATGTACAGGAAAATGTTTCTCGTGTGTGTGTGTGTGTGTGTGTGTGTGTGTGTGTGTGTGCATCTGTCTGTCTGTCAGTACTAATTATCCACTGAGGTCTTGGGATAGATTCCCCTTGGATGGGGGAAGCTACTGAAAACTATTTTGTGTTGTAAGTAGGTAGTCAAGCTAGAGTTTACAGCTAAATCTTTTTGACTCCTATGTTTTACCATTTTCTCCTTGTCTGAGGCAAGGAGAAAAATCTTTCTTTTATAGCTCTCATAATATTTGTGTAATAAACAGACATTTAAATTAAAACTTCCCAAAGAGGGAAGGGGAAAAGAAAGTTCATGAAGCCTTTCCCTCTGTTCTCTTCCGGTCCAGAATGACAAGGTATCCGCTTAAGATGATTCTTTGATTTTGCGGCCTTGCCCTTAGGGTTCCTAGTACAGAAGAGAAGGCTGCTGGAAGGAAGGTGATATTCAACAGACAGAGCCTATTGAACAGGGAATAGGGTAAGCCATGTACTGCCTAAGGCCACTTGATCAAAGCTCTTTCAGAGACTTCTCAGCTGTTAGGTGATGCTACTGAGAGCCGGAGCCCTGAGCTGGTGTAGGTGTGTGCATGTGCTCAGGGCCAGCCTTTTGCATTCCAGCCAGAATCAATGAGCAAAGGACGATTGTAGGAGGAACCAGGACTTCTGGGTTCTTTGGTATAGTTTCTGGCTTTAAGTGAATGTGTCCATGAAGTTCTGCTTTCTCATCTTCAACAGGGAAAAGTCTCCCTCTTCTAGGTTTATCTTTCTTTGGTTCTTTGTTAGTCCCAAAAGAAAGTGGCCCAGCCGTCTATCTGTATAAGTTTTGTATTAGTTCTATTAAAGGCGATGCATATTTCTCCTGACTTCACCCTTCAGATAAGAGGCCCCCTCTACCAACACTTCTGTGATCTTTTCACCCACCACAGCAAGCGCTACCTCCCTCACAGGGGATTTTCAGAAAGACTGTATTCTGAGTTTGGTGAGTAGAGATACCCCTGCCTAAGGGTGCATAATGCTCTGACTACTCTCACCTCATCCCATCTGGTCAGCGAGTGGCCCTGGCTTCACTCTACCCCTGCTCTCATGCAGAAGGCATGCCGAAGAAGAAGCTCTGAATCTGCCTGCAAGGCAATATCTAAAGGGTCAGCATCCTCCTCAACTTTCTGACACACCAGGGTAGAGCAGGCTGCAGCCTTCCAGACAGCTGGCTGACTAACACCAGCTGTGCAGGCTCCAGAGAGGGCACTGAAAGTTTACACGTGGGCCATGGCAGAGAGGAAGCAGTGGGAGGCCCTCATGACTTCAAAGTCAATCTGTCTATAAAAACACGGAATACCAACAGCTCAAATTGGAGGGTTAATAAAGCTGATCCTTGAAACTGCAATTCCATAAACTCTCTTTGCTATCATTAATGGTTAAGAACCCCAAAGAGGAACGTGAGTGGATAATTAGCAACCCCAGTGTCAAGTCTGGAAATGCTGCCAAGGACCAAGTTGTTACCAGGAATGTGGGATGGTGGTGGCGGTACCAGAGGAGAGGAGGCAGAAAGTGGGTGGCAGGAATGAAGCTGCCTTTCCGCCGTTGAGCTTTTGAAGACACAGAGAGAAGTTAAAATAAAGGTAGTAATCCCTAATCCCAGGCTTTAAGAGGAAAGTGGTAAATTTGCGGCTGTCTGGGAATGTACCCTTGCATTCTGGGAACCATCACATATGGAAATGGTCAAAGGTGTCTGCAGGGTTTCTTGAGAAGTGGGGAGGTCACAGGTGGGCTGAAGTCCAGGGACACCATGTCCCCTCTGTTGCACATGGGCACAGGCGCTAAACCACAACAGTTTTCCTGATTACAAATGAGGGACATCATAGCCCCTCACAGGGTGGCTGGAAGCAGTTAATGGGTAACCCGAGTAAATAGCAAGCAATATATCCACCATCATGGCGTTGACACACCTTGCTAATTAGTGGATTCCCAACACCTAAACTAGTGTGTCAGAAGATAATTGTTGTTTCTGACATTGTTATTAACATATTGGAGAGGGGGCTTGAAAAATAATATTTTTACAGTCTTCATTCTCCTCAGAACTAAAGATTCTTTTTGTCCGTGCTGCTGCAGGAACCATCACTCTTCAGGTAGATATAAACTATTCAAAACTAACCAAGCTAAATAAGGTCTTGCCCATCCTTTCTCCCAAAACAGGACTGAAAGACAGCATACCATCCCATCTCTCATATGAACGATATCGTTTGACTGACTTTTCATTCTTTTCTTCTTATTATCTCAGATCCTCCCCTTCAAGGAAACAACACCGTACCAGGAGAGAAGCTCAGGTGTCAAAGCGACTGGTGAGGGAGGAGCCTTTGTTATAACGAGAACAAAAGGAAGAGATACGTTTTTCACCTGTTAAAAGAACTTAGTTTTTGAGAATAGAACTTCTACATTTTATTATATCCAGACTAAACAGAAGGTACTGAGGACTTTGAATCCTGGAATTTTTCCTGTGAGAAGGAAATCTGAGTTCCAGTCACCATAGGCCACAGAGAGTAGACAAAACAAGAACAATAGATCTAGGATCTAGATTCGAGGTACACAACTGTTCCCTTTAACTGTCTTGTGCCCCACAGCTGCCACCATCAAGCAGCGTCTTTGGTGGCCACCCCCTCAGATGCAGGCTAGTGTAGCGTCAGGAGATTCTTGGATGGCTCACATATGTACAGACAAGTTTACATATTGAGGCTGACTGTCTAGACAACTCTTCCAACCTCTTCACTTCTCACATGAGTCCAGCCCCTACTCTCCTTCCACCCAGCTGTGGAGATGATTGACATTTTGGAATCCTTAGAGACATAGTGCTGTCTAAACATAGAGTCTTAGAGTGAGAGGAGGGGAGAACTGAATGGTGACTGGGGGACTTTATTTTTAGGGAAGTTTCACAAATTAGGGACTGCTCATAGCCCCATGAAGTATGATACAATGAGATCGGACCCCAAAGCTAGTGGTGTCTCATTATTTGGCTTGAACAATGAGGAATATCTTCCTATTTTCCAACCAGCTTCAAGTATACAAAGGCAAGTTCTGTATAAAGTCACTAGGGTTGTTTTACTGGAATATCAGCAACTGGGTGGCTTGAGTCACAGGAGTGGACCATCTGACATCTCTAGAGACTAAAAGTTTGGAATCAATGTGCTAGTAGGGTTGGCTCCTTCTGAGGAATGTAAGGGGACATTCTGCTCCTTGCCTCCTTAGCTAGTACATGGCTGTCCTCCTGTGGGTGTCTTCACTTTTTTTTTTTCATTATGTATACCTATCTCTGTGTCCAAATTTCCCCATTTCATAAGGACACAAGTTAGACCAGAGACTGTCCTAGTGGTTTCTTTTTAATTTCAATGCCTCAATAAAGACTCTCATTTCAAACTGCACCCATTTTTGGAAGTATTTGGGATTAGGGCTCCCGCATATTAATTCTTGAGGAGAGGAGCAAAATTTAAGCTGTACAAACTCTAAGTTGGGGCTTTACAGGTTCATGCCACTTTTATATCCCCACATCTTCCTGTATTTACATACATGATTACTACTTTAATATTTACTAAGAAAGTTGCTTTAATAAAATAGAGTTACTTAAAGGACAACTTTATTTATAATATTAATAGACAGGTAATGTTTTTTAAATAACTCTGATGTAACACCATGACCAAAGCAAGCTAGGGAGGAAAGGGTTTATTTCAGCTTACATTTCCATATTACTGTTCATCTTCATAGGAAGTCAAGACAGGAACTCAGGGCAGGGACCTGGAGGGAGGAGCTGATGCAGAGACCACGGAGGGGTGCTGCTTACTGGCTTGCTCCCCATGGATTGCTCAGCTTGCTGTCTTACAGAATCCAGGACCACCTGCCCAGGGATGGGATCACCCACAATGGGCTAGCCCTCTCTCATCAATCACTAATTAAGAAAATGCCCTACAGGCTTACCTACAGCCTGATCTTATAGAGATATTTTCTCAATTCAGGTTTCTTCCTCTCTGATGACTCTAACTTGTGTCAAGTTGACAAAACCAGCCAATGGTAGGGGCACCAGAGACAAAGGCTGGGTAAGACGAGACCATGGTACCTACCAGGTACTCAGGGATCAGTCAGAATTTTATTTGAGAAGTGGGTGTGAGAATATGGAAATATCTTTGTCTCTGCCCAAGACCTTGTCCCCAGCAATAAGAATGCTCCTTTCCCAGACAAATTTGTCCTCTGCTCTCACTCTAACTGGTTCTCCTCTGAGGATTCATTCATAAAGTGATCATGGGCTGGCATCCACTGATATACCTTTCTATGTTGTATAGATTAAAGCCAGGGAACTAATCCCTGTGCCTTTCTCACAGGCTGCTGACTTGGCACAGTGAAGAGCTGCGGATGGTTTGTTAGGAGGCGATTCATTGACCTGACCCATTCTCTCCGTGTTCACCTTATGCTTTCAATGGGGGAGTCAGGAAGAAGATGCCTGGAAGGGCCCCATCAGGTCAGACTCTTAGCAGCTATGCCAGTCGTGACCCAGACAGTTTTTACCCCTCTCAGAACCCTACCAGTTGAAGGGAAGAAAAGACACCATCTGGTATTGGCTCTACTTCCCAGCCACAGAACCCCACTCAGATTATGTGGGCCTCTCTGGCAGACCGACGAACATTGGAAGCCCATTCTTCTGGCATCATGCCTGAACTTGTGATGAGGGTCGTCCAGCGCCGTGTATATCAGAACTATCCTCACAGGGGGTGCAGATCGAAGAGGCGCACAGGGCCATGGGTGAAGTCATTTTTGCATGGGCCTGGCTCAGCAAGCATCACTTTCAGGAGGCTTCTTGTTACGATGCACATCAAGTACACTCCAGGCAGGTGCCCCCACCAGATATGGAGAACATTACTAAGGATGCGAAATGTTCCCGACAAGGCTTGCTGCAGCACTTTATGGGATGTGAGAATGCAGTTCATAATTGTCAGGAATTTGGAAAAGCTTTTCAGAATGGGAGCCGCCAGTGTCTCCAGGGAACCTTGGAGCTGTTCATATGGCAACATTTGCATTAGTCATTCCAGATGTGAGAGTCTTTTGTGATACATAAGCGAGAGGGGTTCAGGACATTTCATAGGAAGAAAATGATTTGTAAAAAGCGAGAGGCAGAGGAACCCACCTCATCTTCAGGCCTTTCCTGTCATCACAGAAAACAGTATCTTTTCTTAGCTCTAACACCCTGGCACTTACTGCCTCTTTTATTCCCAGAACTTCCATGTGCTATTTAGGTCAACCCCTCCGTCAGATCATCAGCCCTTTGCAGTGAGCGGGGAGATGTGTTTACATCTTACTCAACTTTGTATCACCACATCACCAAACATCTTGTGCTAGAGACATTAGGAGCAGTTCAGTTTTAGTTCTTTGGTAATTGGTGCATTCCACATGTTAAAAAGACAGCATATTCGGGAATCTAAAACTTCAGTGTGCCCGCTGTAGGGCAGGGATTATTTGGGGATTATTTGAGCTGGCAGAGTGCTAAGGACGGTGTGGATAGTACTAATATCATGCAAATTACTAACAGGACAGCTAACCCGCACTGAGTGCTTACTATATACAGTGTCATCTGTATACATTGTATGCATCTTATCTTGTTTTTCCTTATAATAATCCTGAGGTACAATTAGGATTTACCCCATCTATCTTATGAAAAATTTTATTATTAAAAATACGAAACATTTTATTAATTTTTGAGGATTTTATACAATGTAATTTCATCAAATCATCCCCAACTCCTCCCAGATACAATTTACCTCTCCACCTCCTCTGTGCAAAAATAAAAATAAGTAAATAAAAACTCTACCAAGTTCAATTTCTGCTGCTCATACAGTTATGGGTGTGGGGGCTTGTCCTGGAGCATGGTCGACGTTACTGGGATCTATGCCTCTAAGGAAAAGTGACTCTCCCTTCCCCAGAAGCCATTTATTGTCAATAGCTCCTCTGTTAGGGATGGGACTTGTGAGCCCCTCTCCATTCCATGCTAGAATGTTGATCTTGTATAGGTCTTGTGTAGGCACTACAGCTTCTGTGGTTCCTAAGAGCAGTAGTCCTGGCATGTCCAGAAGACATTGTTTTGTTCTGATCTTTCCTAACCTCTGGATCTTATATATCATATTGTACCTTCTTCTAAGTGGCCCCTGAGCCATAAAAAAGAAAAAAGGATTTATTTTATTATTAATTTGTGTGTGCGTGTGTGCATGTGTGTGTGACTGCATGTGTATGTTCGTGCACATATGTACTTGTTCCCACAAAAACTAGGAGGGGGCAGCACAGAACCCAGAACTGGAGTTACGGGTGGTTGTGTGGTACCCGTGGGTAGCTGGATGTCTCAGCTGGTTTTTAGTTTAGAGGACTCAACTCTGGTCCTCTGAAAGGGTAGAATGTGTTCTTAACGACAGAGCACTCTTTCTGTCCTGTAAGCTTGTCTTTCAGATGAAAACACTCATGAAAAGAATAACTTCAGTGTGGGTTCTGACTTTCAGAGGGTCACCACCATGAAGGTGAGTCACAATATAAAATGGGGGTGATGATGAGATATATGTATAACAATTTAAAAACGCCTTAAGAAGATCATAGTAAAACTAAAGAAGGTGTGCTAACTCTGTGTGTGAGTTATGTGTATATGTTTAAGAGATAGAAAAGATACAATTTAAATGCAATAAGGGATCTTAATCAGATGAACAAGGGCTCCTTTTTTGCATAAATTTCATGGGCTTGATTCAGTAGTGTTGATGAACTTTTAACAGCTACATTTCCAGGTGTAGTTTCTGATCAATGTGGGTTTATGTTTTCTCTTACATTAATGAGTAAAATGAAAGTGACATAAATAATGAACACATATGCCAAGAGTTGATTTGTTTGTGAAAGATAGACTTCTTTGCTCCACTGGGTAGTAGTTTTTAAACACTAGAGTAACACTTTTGAAGCTTTCCCACTATTCCCTTAAGCTTTACACTCTGTAGTGTAAAGACTATATACATAATCCATTATAAGTTAAATGTACTTTGCTTTTCTATGTCTAGAACAGGTGTCAGCAAAGTATATCTCATTACCTGATTCGATTTTTCTTCCCTATTTAAATACACACACACACACACACACACACACACACACACACACACACACACACACACACAC
>CAJQZJ010032904.1:3938142-3964433 GCA_907164525.1 Lophiomys imhausi
CACACACACACACACACACACACACACACACACACACACACACACACCCCATACTGCAGCTGGGGTAGGGGGCCGAGAAATCCCATGATTTCCTCTCTTTAAACTGTTGTTATTGTAATTCAGTCTGAGTACAAAAGCTCAGAACCAGGAGCACTAATGTTTTAGGAATGTCCCAGCTCAAATAGAGAGCCAACACCCTTTCTATGATTGTGTGTTCTGCTCAGGCTCTCAGTGGATTGGATGAGACCTACATTTATGGTGAAGATAATCTTCTTTCCTCAGACATTTTGATTGCCTTAAAAGTTTATTAAGCTAAGCAGAAGATGGTCATTTCCAGGTACTAGTTGGATGAAAAGCAAGTCTTTTCTGTTATTCTATTCTAATCAAGTATCCTCTTCCTGAGACAGTCTTACAAACACACCCAGAAATGAGATTTTTACCAGTTATCTGGGCATTTCTGGCCTGGTAGTTCCTATTATCAACTGGACACACTCTGAGTCACCTGGGAAGAGGGACTTCAACTGGAGAAGTGCCTTGATCAGATCGGTGTGTGGTCACAAATGTGAGAGAACACCTTGATTGATGGAGAGGACCTGTTCACTCTGGGTGGTACCATTCTTAGAGAACATCTTGATTGATGGGGAGGGCCTGTCTATTCTGGGTAGTACCATTCTTAGGCAGGTAGCCCAGGGCTACATTACAAAAAAAAAAAAAGATGCTTGTTGAATATGAACTAGGAAGCAAGCCTGTGAGTATCATTCCTTCATGGTTCCTTCCTCTAGGTTCTTGTCTTGAGTTTCTGCCTTATACTTCCAAGTAACAGTCAATCATTCGCTTAATGATGGACTGTTACTTGGAAGTATAAGCTAACATAAACTCTCTCCTCCTCTAAATTGCTTATGCTCATGGTGTTTGTAACAGTGACAGAAATCAAACTATACCAAAACCTGGTCCCTAGAGTGGTGCACGTCACTACTGTGATGGAACTGACTAAATTGTTTTTTAAAGGATCATGCAGGTATTTAAGCTTTGAGCTGGAAAAGTCATGGAGCATTCAGAACTTAATGGTCTGTTCTGTAGGAACCTGGGAAATAAGAATGCTGAAAGAAATGAAGACCACAGAGGCCTGGATTGTGAAGCTTTTAGAGGTAAGAGTTTATTAAAACCAATTGTGTGAGAATGTTTTTGCTTAATCCCAGGTGGGCTGCTTAAGACACAAATATAAAGTATTAATGGACTCATGAGCTACCAGGGGCATGGTTTAACCAGCTGAGCAAGTTTAACTCTGAGGACTTGGGAGAGAGGAATAAAAAGCCAGAGCCCTGAGGAGAAGGGGGCTACAAAGAGAAAAGAGAGGAGTTCCACAAAGAAGTAAAAGAAAATGGGCTTTATAAAGAAGTAAGAGTAAAGAGGCTCTACAGAGAAGTAGGAGAAAGCTCTACAAAGAAGAGAAAGGGCTACAAGGTAGAAAGTGGTTGCTGCTCTCCCATTTGTTGGTGCTCCCCCAAACTGCTGCTTGTTCTTCCTGCTGCTGTCTCCTGGTTTGCTGTCTTGCTGGACTTCTAATAAGACTGGTATTACCCCCAAAGAATACAACGTCCCTAATCAGCAGGAAGTAGCTCAAAGAGACCTACGTCCCTTCTCCCTTTAACCTTCTTTCTCTCTCACCTAGGGTTGGGGCATTGAAGGGAACAAGGGGTGGAAGGGAGGTAGAGGTATTCACAATAAATTAAGTACAGTAAAATAAAGCAGAATGTATATATTGGATAATTTAAAAGGTTTAGTTACAGAGTTGACTCTATCCGGGCCATTTGCGTGATTTTTTTTTTAAATAAGAATCTGTGATTGTGGAAGAGGTCAACACCACTGAAGAGAAGTCTTCACTGGGACAATGGATGCTGGTCATGCTGGACTAACAATTCAGCTGTGGTTAGCAGGAAATCAGACTCACTGTGGTGAAACTGAGAACTATTTCCTCAGTTTCTTCAACACACAGAAACTGTTAGTCAAGGGGCCAAAGTTACACATCAAACTAGTAGCAAAACTTGGCAAACAACGTATAAATGTTCCCTACCTGGTACAGGTTTTGAAGTCATGAGAGATGCAAGACTGAGGGGCTTGTAGAGAGCACCTCAGGTTTGGCGGAGTTGGAATTCCTCACAAGAGGCCAGGAGAGGCTCCTGGTGATGGTGCAGCTTTAGCTGCAGCACAGACTCCAGGATCCCAGAGCCACCAGAACCACGGAATGTCTGACAAGGATAGCAGGAAGTGTGGACTGGAGCTGGCCTGCACCTACCAGACAAGCTGTGTGTGCTTCAGATGGCAGAGCCAGAGAAGTGGAGTTTCCCAAGCCTTTTGGATCCAAAAAAGATGATGAGTGAATCCTAGATACTGGACATTGAGTTGCAGGAAGATAAGCTACACTGAATTTTGGTTTTGCTTAAGAGTGTTTGTTTTCATGCTCTGGTTCTCCCTTTTTGAAATAAGAAGTATATGACTTGTTAACTTGTTTTTTATTTTCCCACAGAGAAAAGACCAATGAGTTTCTTGTAACACATACACACACACACACACACACACAGAGAGAGAGAGAGAGAGAGAGAGAGAGAGAGAGAGAGAGAGAGAGAGAGAGAGAGAGGAACAGGATTTATTAGAGTGACTTACAGCTAGGGCAACAATAGCTGTCTGCCAACAGAAAGCCCAAGATTCCAGTAGTTTTTCAGCTGGAGTTCATCCACCAGGCTGGACGTCTCAGCTGATATTTAGTAAATGCAAGAATCCTGAAGAAGCAGACTCTAATGCGAGTGAAAGAATGGACTTGCCAATGAGAGGGAAGGCCGGCAAAGAGCAAGAGCTTCCTTCTTCCATGTCCTATATACAGGCTGCCAGCAGAAAGTGTGGCCCAGATTAAAGCTAGAGCTTCCCACCTTAGAAGATATGGATTGAAGGTGGATCTTCCCATTTCACATGACTTAGCAAAGACAAGTCCCTCACAGGTGTGCCCACCTTTTGGGGTTTGGTTTAGTTCATTCCAGGTGTAGTCAAATTGGCAGCAAAGAATGCCTATCAGAACTACCCATCAATTTTTTCCTGTTTATGTCCATTGAAGCTGGGTTTTCTGAAGCATCTAGTGGTGATATTTTTAATTTATGAAAGGATATTTAGAGAAATAAGAACTTTGATATCCCAAAGAGATAACGAAAGACCTCCCTCCCTAAGAACTTCTGATCCAATTTTCCTTCATCGTGGACACAAGTTCAGGATTTAGCATCTTCACAAAGAGCCCTTTTGGCATCTATTTCTCAGAGTTTGTACCCATCCCTGTGTGCAAATGTCAGGGGAGGTCTTTGCCTAGTCCAGACATAGTTCCTTATACCAACAACATCTCATGCAGAATACCATGAAGGAGAAATGGAGTCATTTGAGTCCCAGATGACATATTTAAGAAAGCCCTCAGCCCTGCACTCCATCAAGCTAAACTGTGCACCAAGTTGATTTATGAGATAAGGTTATTAATGCTTGTAAGAACTCCCGCTGGAAAGAAAATTATCTGTATAAACAAAGTGTTATTATGGGAATTAGGGAGAGTACATGTGGGAAAGGTCATTAAGTTAAAAAAAATAACAACAAGCCAGTATATCAGTCTTTCCTAAATCACTAAGCTCACATGAGTGAAGGTAAAATCTTTATACTTCACAGGTTTCTTTTTGATTATTAGTCCTTTCCTCTCAGAAGGCGACAATCTTACATGCTAAACTACTGTGTGTTTTAAATTAGAGGTAATTCTAAGATATAACTCATGAAGTCTAATTTTTCAAAGCAGGTTCAATTAGAGACTGCCTTGTAATACAGAACAGGCATTCAAGTCCCTGGGGCATCATTTTCTCTTCTACAAATGAAATACAAATTATTTTCTTTTGCTTCATTTGACAAAATCTGATATTCTTCACTCTTTCCCTTAATGAGGGGGACTTATAGTATATGATATATAGGGGTTATTTCATAAAAATGCTTTTCAGGCTTTGGGTAAAAAAAATAAATTTCCATAGATTATTAGCATGTGTTAGAAATATTTTGAGTGAAGGCCAGATTCCTCCATGGAGATCATATTAGTAAACAGATCACTAAGACACTTTATTCAGTTTGGTCCTCTGAGCCACATGATTTTATTCTTAACAAGGATAAGCTTTGCTCAGACTACTGACTTATGTTCCCCAAGAACATAAGCAATAGAATGTACTTCTTAGTACATTTTATTCTTAGTTCCTTCTTGGTCCTTCTTTAAATCTTCAGCTATGAAACAGACAATGGTACAACACGTGATGTTCTCAAAAGCTGCATCTGGAATTTATAATCAGGGACAACAGAGTGGCGCTATGAAGACATGGTGGGATTTTTGTCAGGGGTCTTAACACTCTCTGAATTCTTGCCTTGGTTATAAGCTACCTCCATAATATCTCTAAGGATATTTTGTACAAAAAGCCAAAGTACAAGCCATTTGAACCTAAATACCGAGGTAGAACTCATGAAAGATGGGCTAGAATCCATAACCAGATCCTGAAGGCAAATGAGACAGAGGCAAATGACAAGCCTGGCCTGTCTCCACAAAGTCCAGCTCCTGGCAGCATTTACTCTGAAAAGTCTTCAGGGTCAAAAAAAAAAAAAAAACCCAAAAAACCAAAAACCAAAAACCAAAAAAACTGGACAATCTCAGTATCTAAGGGGGAAGAAGCATCCAGATACAGTTAACAGTTCTTCCAGTACAGCAGGAAAAGGCCAGTGTACCAACTAGATGAAAAGAGATGAATGTTTTTGGGGAGGGTTTATTCTAATTGCACTTCCTAACCCCAGTGTATTCATGGAAGCCAGTCATGGTCATCATTCCCTTATTGCTGGTGATGGGAAGACATAGGGTGAAAATCAGAAGAACCAACGAACTTTTCTTCATTGTTACAAGCTGAAAGTGTGAAAATCTTTCATACCCCATCATTACCAACATTAATGTGTATTTCTTTGGCTCATACAAGAGACTGACTTGCTTGACATTTTCTTTTATGCGAGGCATAATTCATAGCCGACTGATGAGTCTGAACTCATGGCAGTATTGAGCGGCAATAAGCAATAAATACTCCAAAGCTAAAACTTAAATAGTTCATCCATGCTGTGATGCTGTCTGGAATCCTTTAACCTTTGCCCCACTACTTACATCCCGGTTTTTTATCACTTTAAAATCACACGCCTCCAATGGAGTTTTCTCCATCCCTCACCTCACTCAGGGTATGTTTGTTAGGGGAAGGCTGCTGATGCAGACGTAGCCTCTGGAAATTCCAAATCTAATGCTATCTTGTAATTAAATTGAGAATAGCACATGGACTGACCTAGCCAACCAGAAGACATTTCATTTTTTTCTATGAATTCTAGAATAAAGATGCTCCCTTTTTCTTTGGATTTCAACCTAGCTTCATCCAGTTCCATGGTACTAATGGTAATTATCTTTCAACCATGAGAGGAAAATTCCAAGAGTGGAGAGCATAAAAAGGTATAGAGAAAAACCTCAGTTCTAGCGACACAATTTGGGCCCTGTGTCACGCTCTATCTAAACTTGTTATGTCTTTGGATTGCTTGATGTGTAAAATCCAATAGCGATCTTTCCATACTTAACCAGTTTGAGTTTAATTTTTACCTTTGTAGAGAAGTAAATAGTATAAATGTATAAATTTCATTAAAAAACTATGCAGGACAAACCAATGAAGACGATTCTATAAATTCCAGCACTAGTAATAAAATTCAGAGCTAAACTTTATTGAGTAATAACTATGTGGCAGGGACCATTTTAACTCAATTATGTATCTTAGCTAATTCACACTTAGCAACAAATCCATCAGGCATGTGTCAACATTCTATCTTTTACAGACAAAGAAAGTGTGCCTCAGTTAAAAGCTCGAGTGGACTATTTGAGATCATTCAGGAGTGACACTTGGATACAAACCCAGTCAATTTGATGCCAGAACTTTTAAGTCCAACTTTAAAATTCTACTACTAGGAGGATCTCACTCTCCACCCCAACAAGTCTTTTAAAACTTAGCCTAACAGTGCCTACCTTAGAGATCACGTTAATACTATAAAAGTCAGAGGATATTTGAAAACGAAGAGTTTAAAAATAAGTGTGCATCTTTTAATATACAATACACATAGAGAACAATTTTTTTGTTCAGAAAAATATTTATATGCTTTAAGCATCTGTCTGTTTAGGCATGAGCACAGCTATGTGCTTTGAGATGCCAGTGGAGAAGGGTGTGTCTTTGTATTTTCAAACTTCTACAACAAAATAGAGTGATTAATTTATAAACAATAGAAACTTATTGCTCACAGTTCTGGAGACTGGAAATCCAAATATCAAGAGATTTGCTGTTTAGTGAAAATCCACCCTCAGAGGTGGTATGTTCTATATATGATCACAGGGTGGAAGAGGCAAGTGAGCTTGCTCAAGCCTTTTTTTTTTTTTTTGTAAAAGAGGCTAATCCCATTCATGAGGACTAAGGCATCTTGATTCAATTGTAGTCTAATGGCCCCACCTCCTAATATTATCTCATTGGTCATTTTTTCCAAAATGCAAATGTTGGGCAAACACAGGTGAAGACCTCCACTTGGTGGAAGTCAGCATGTAGGGGCAATGGGAAATCTGGATTTACAGCTAGACTACTTCCTAAGGAGTCCCTTCTAGATAGTAGTTAGGACAGCAGTACATTCTTACCAAGAGCAGTTTTCAAAGATAGATATATTTCTGGAGCTCTGATTAATCAATTTATTTGTAGCAAGTTCCCAATCCCCTTTTATACGCTGAAATGTATCCCCCAAAAATTTGAATGTTGAAACCCTATTCCCAGTATATCATAACATGAATGTGTATGGAGATAGAGACTTTAAATGACAAATCAAGTGAAAATGAAGCCATTCGGGTCTACCCTAATCCAATTTGACTGATGTTGACATCTCATTCTCGTTCACTCCCACACTAAGGACTGAACACAGGGTCTTGCACTTGCTATACAAGCACCCTATCACTGATGCAAAACCCCTACAAATGGTTTACTTACAAGAGAAAGAGGTTAGGGTGCCTGGAGAGATGCCAGGTATGTGTGGTATGTCAGCATCCAAAGAAAACATTTGTTGGCCCAGTGGGGAACATGACCATCTGTAAGGCAAGGAGAAAGGCTTCTAAAGAAGCCAAATATGTGGACACCTTGATCTTGGACTGCTAGCCTTCAATTAAACAAACAAACAAATAATAACAATCCAGCCTACTTCAGAGATGGAAGCCATGTTTGCACTTGGGTAGTGCTCATTAAAATTCAGGCAATATGCTATTACTCCCAGCCAGATATGAATCTACAAAAATAAACTGAATGTTTGGGTGAAAGCAAAGTTGCAGGAACAGGCCAATGGACAGAGTTGGTGGGCATGAGTGTCAGATTCCTAGGGTAAAATTTGGCTCTATTGCTCACCAACTGTGTGACTCGAATGTCTTTAATGACTCAGCATGACTTTCCTCACTATGAGACTCCCTTCATCATGGATATAGCAACTATTAAATATGCTAACATGTGAGATTTACTTAGCAGTTCTAAAACCATGGTAAGTATTCAATAAATGGAAGCTATTTAAGTGCTAAGTTTAGAGGGGTGGTGCATGTCTAGGATTCACATCCTAAAGCTCCAAACTTCACTCACTGAACACCCCTGGGTGGTAGGGCATTCTACCTGTCCTGGTGGGTCCTTCTGTAGTGGGCTGTGCCAGCCAGGCAGCAGTGCGAAGCACACAGCTGACATAGTATATGTTGAGAATGTCTACGCCATTTCTCCCTCAGCCCATATAAAATCTACTCCTAGGGTCTTTTTTAAACAAAAAGGGACATTGTGAGCCATAAATTTCAGCATTCTGTTTAGTGCCCCCTTCAAACCACCATGACCCCTTAAGGCTTCCTTGTATATTGGTGGGAGAAAACTCCAAATGAGGAAACAGCAAGGGTGGTATGGAGGAAAGGGTTAACCTATGGATATTAAATATTGCTTGCCAAAAGGAAAACAAAACAAAAAAAAACCAACCCTAGATTTCGAGTAGACAAAAGCAAACTAAAGAACAATAAATTTAAGCAGTGCATCAGAAATAACCCAGACAACCACTACAATGAAACTTAAAAGATATTTTTAGTCAACTTAGATTCTAGGGTTGGGGGCTGGAGAGATGGCTCAGCAGTCAAGAGAACTTGTTGATCTTGCAGAGGACCCCAGTTCAGTTCCCAACATCCATATTGGGAGGCTCACAACCACCTACCTGTACCTCCAATTCCCTGGGATCTGATGTGCTTTATGGCCTCTGTGGGCACTAGGTATGGCATGATGCACACACATACTTCACATACACAGACAAAACATCATACAAATAAATAAACCTTTTAAAAATAGATCTTAGGAGTGGATTTATTTAAGGTAAGCTAGACCTCACTTTTTTGATTCAGTCACATTAATGAAATCTTAAAGTGCTTGCATCAAATGGTTTTATGCACTGTCTGTGCTAAATGCAACACCTGTTTACAATGCCAAGCCTTGAGAACAACCTATTTTGTTATGACAAATATTGTTTTAGGCCATGGAATTTTTATGGCAAACTGTACTTAATAATAAACATTTCCAAAACCACAGAGAATAGGAAAAGTATGAATGTCATTTCCTGCTTAAGTGTCTGGAGCAGCCAGATGGGAGAATCACAGTGTCAGAGAGTCTCTGCTATTGTACATGGTCAAGTGTTTACTGTATGCATCTCCAGGGAGGATGACCAGAGGGAGGTGAGGGAGGAGGGAGGGAACAGAAACAGGGAAAAATCAGGAAAATGACTGCAGATGTTAAAATAGAAGGGTAAGACAAGGAAAAAAAAATCAGAAGACAACAGATAGGAACAAAAGCCTTCGTGTGTTGAGCCGGGCGGTGGTGGCGCACGCCTTTAATCCCAGCACTTGGGAGGCAGAGGCAGGCGGATCTTTGCGAGTTCGAGGCCAGCCTGGTCTACAAAGCGAGTCCAGGACAGCCAGAGCTGTTAAACAGAGAAACCCTGTCTCGAAAAACCAAAAAAAAAAAAAAAAAAAAAAAGCCTTCGTGTGTGAAAACTTGACTGTAAATGTTGCCTCTTGGATTTACTTACCTGATCAGGTAAATTAAACATAGTGGGCTGGTAGTAATTACAGTCTACTTTCCAACACTGTCGGGACAGCTGACAGGGTTCTACAGTATAAGATGTAGTTATATAGCCACCAACAAGTCATCAAGAAACACTCAAAGAGATCTGCTGAATTCCCATAAGAATGAAAAAAAAATCATGTTTAGCTTACAACAATAGTACTGATTTTTTTTCACTCTGGAAAAAATGCAGGACTAAAAAGGGCAACTTATTCAAAGAAAAAGCAAAACACCTTAAAACATTTTAAAACAGAGTACCATAAGTCATAAACACAGAGGCTGCAAATTGACATCTCCAGACTGAATCTAAGGATGTTTGTCTTGAACTGCATTTTTTAAAAAAGGGAAATTCTTGCTATTAGGCAGAACTCTCATTGGAGGCCTGGATGGGGCAGGTCATTTCAACTCCTGGCTCCTCTGCTCACCCCCTGATGGGAAAGGAGGTTAGATCTGATTCCCATTGGCCCTCACTTCATAATTGGGTAAGTTATTTTGTTAACAGTCTCAGAGCACCGTGCTGCCTCTCTTCCTCACCCTTTCCTCCCTTAGAAGACAGTCATGAATATCCAAGCTTTCTGCTGAAAGTGGGGATTAGAGAATACACTTGGCTGAAGATTCCAGCCTTCTTCTCCAATCAGCTTTGTCAATAACAATGATGGCATCATCATCCCCATCTGTCCCACTCATGTCATTTCTCAACTGGTAATGAATGCAAGAGGAGAAGAGAGAGGGTATAATTAACTGGCTCCTGAAAACTCCAAGAGGTTGCCAACAATTAAACACTGGAAATCTGTGTTTAAAATACCTAGATTGTTGACTTTTATCAGGAAATAGAAGACCTGGCAGTCCTATGGTGATATCTACATGCCGTGGTGGCCAAAGACGAACAAAGAATGTCATCTTTTGATGGGTTGTGGAAGATTCAACTTGTCATGATCTCCCTGACACCTTACTCTCTCATCCAATCATTTAATTTAGCCATCTTTTCCAGGAATTTAAGTTTGGAGTTTCTTCTGTAGTCATAGAAATATCCCACTTTAGAAAAGTTATTTTTTTCCCACAAACTACTGGAATTGTGAACACTGGATGGAATCATGAGTAAAACTTTTGAAAACCCATTGGAATGGAAGGTAGATTCTGAATCTGTAAGTCAGCTTGCAAAGCTGATATCATGGTACTCTGGCCCCTGACCTAACAGTGCCATGGACTGCTGTTGTTTACTCCATCCATGGCACTCCTAACGTGGCAAATACCTAGATAAATACTATTTTTCCTATTTTTTTAGGTAATACATGACCTACCAGATCAGACAAAGTCTAATAAAAAATTTCCTCCATCTTGTCATATATGTTTTGTGTCCAGATCCTGTAGGTTGTGTCTCTCTGGCATGAGTGAGATTGAAAACTGGAAAAGTTACTGATTTGAATCAATCAAAGCACTTGTCAAATGACCCAGGTAATTTTCAGAAGAGACAGCGTTTCTGTAGAGAACAGCCCCAATCACCCATGCTACTTAGGACATGGAGACTGAGGCTTAGATTTCACACCCAAAAGAGCCATTGCTGGACCACCCATGCTCCTTCTCAAAAGCAGAATTTTGCTTTATTACTGTGAACCAAATTACCTTGAACACAACCAATGCAAGGAAAGAAAAAGACCAATTTCATTATCTCCAAATAACTTAATCACGTTACAGATATATGGCTAAGGTTGAACTCTCCTCCTGCTTTCCCTCCATAGGGTCGCAAAATGACTGGTCCATCAGACAGTTGCCTGGCTCAATGACAACAGCTAGTCTTGGGTTTTTATTTAATTGATCAAGAGCTTAGAAGTATTTTTTTCTTATAATCTAGAGGAGTTATAGGCTAAGAATCTAATCTTATTAGTTGTTCTTTTTTTTAAGGGGGCTCTTGCTTTGCTTATGTTGAGAACGTAGCATTTGCCTTTTTCACATGCACTGGTATGGTGATTCCTAAATGAAGCTCAGTTCTCGTCTAGCCTTTCTCTCTGAAACAGTTCTCTATGAGACTGTTAACAGCATAGCCTGCCCAGTTATGAAGTGAGGGCCAATAGATGTTGGACCTGACTTCCCTCTTGCACTTGCTCCCTTCTCGTCTTTTGAGAAATGAAGCCTTTCCAGGCTGACCTTTGGGAGAGCTCTGACAACCCTCTGAAGCTGCTCCCAACTATACTTGGAATCCTGGCCACCATGATATCACTGACTTCAGAGAGTAAACATAAAATAAATGTAAGTCCAGATTTCAATCAAGGAACTTAAGGAGAGGCTTCAGACTCAAGTCTTTGGCTTCGCCTCTTGCTGTGAGTCAGAGCCAGGAGGTTCCCATTAAGGTGTATGTGAACTGTGTATTACTCCACACTGAAGTTGATCCATAATGTAATGCTGTCAAGCAGCCAACTTCTTCCAGCCATCTCTTGGACCCACATTCAAAACATATCAGTATCTCATTAGCTTTTTCATTTGGAAAAAGCTTCGCAGTCTACTCAACAAGCCATAGTTACAGAGATATTTTATTTTAGGGTAAAGTGAAACCCATATTAAATAAATGTGTTACTCCTATTGTATTGTACCTATCAAGTTGTCACATACATCTGGAATGAGTTGCTATGGAAAAGAATACTAAATGCACAGAATTATGCATGGAACACACTTTGATATAAAGCAAAGTAATGGGGAAGGCAACTTCACGGAATTTTTTCTTTCCATAACCCCCAGTGTTGTCCAAAACTAGGGGACAGAATTCCTTAGGCCAAGTCATTAAGCAGGAAAGAAACTTTTTAATAATCTCAAGTCATGTGCACATTGTCAGGGTGGGGAGTGAATCTTCTCTTTGGCTTTAGACCCTCTTCCCCTTCCCTCTGGCTTTTCCCTTTTAAGTGAATCCCTGAAGAATTTTAGGCAAATATATTTTGAAAGAGCACTCAAAAGGTTTAGTGGCTGAAGAGAAGAGCTGACTGCGAATCCCCCTCCCACATCTCCTTCTTGTTCTTCAAAAGCCACTTCTTCAAATGATAGCTTGAGAAGATGTTCCCCCCACCCCCGTCATTAGGTCATCTCTCAGCCTGCTGTGTCACTACCTTCAAAGATGAATGGCCTGGTAAGAGGATGAAACACATTGAGGTTCAAATGCTCCCGTGGACTGATGGCACCACACTATAGCTGGAAGGGATCTTTCTCTTTTCTTCCCAATCCCGGTGCTGTGCTGAAAGGACAATGATTATTTTATTAACTCCAGAGGTGAGAAATGAAGAGTCAAGACTGAGAAAAGATTGGAACCAGGGCATATAATCACATGTTTCTTAGGGGAAAATAAAGTAGATGAGCAAACACATAGAAAAAGAAACTCATTGCACGGAACAAAGTATTAACCCTCCTCTATTAAGAAACTCAAGAGTGCATAACTAGGTACAGTCACAATAGTCAAGCTATGAAATCAGCCTAGATGTTGTCCTCAGAGGAATAGACAAACAAAATACAATGGAGTACTATTTCGTCATAAAGAGGAATAAAATCATGTCATTTGCAGGGAAATCAATAAAACTGAAGACAATCATGATGAGCAAAATAAGGAAGAACACAAAGACAAGGATCACATGTTCCCATCACTTGTAGAATCTTTTTTTTTCTTAAGTCTGAAAACACAAGAGCAACCAATAGAAAAGAAATGGGGGATGGGAGAAATAAGAGAGAGGACACGAGGGAACGTAGAGTCTCACAAAGCATGATAAATATGTTTGTGTAGATGATAAAGAAGAGAATTATTCTGTACAATTAATAACATTTAACAATTTAAAATCTAAAGCATGCATTATTGGGAGGCTTTCAGAAATTATTATGTGTTCTCCATGGTTACTGAAAGAAAATGAAATAAATTGGCATTGACATGTTGGGGAAAATAAGATTTTATACTAAGTAAAAACTCTCTCTGGAAAAGTGTCTTTTTTAAAAATGGGTCTTTAAAGTTTAAAAACAGGGGCTGGCCAGACAGTTCAGTGGATAATGGTCCTTGCTACCATTCTGAAGAGCTGAGTTCAATCCTCAGTACCCATGTGGGAGAAAGAGGGAAGCTACTCTGGGAAGGTGTCCTCTGAACTTCACATGCATGCTGAGGCACAGGAGTCCTTCCCAGTACACAATATACATGTTCAAGCACATACAAGATAAACACAATACGATTTAAAAATGTAACTGAAGTACAGGTTGGGTGTCCCTAACCAATGAAGCTAAAGTGTGGAATATTCCAAAATCTGAAATCTGTTGAGTATAAACAAGGCATGGTTGGAGTACTTCCTCCTTCAGATTTTCAGATTAGTAAAGTTCAACTACCTGCTCAAGTACCTGCAAATATTCCCCAAGATGAAAAGCTATGACATTTCAAACATTCTGGTCCTAGAGATTTCAGGGAAGGTAGACCCAGTTTGTGTTAATAACAAGCTCCCTGCTGTAAGCAAGGGAATAGGGACTGTTAACAGAAGGTGTGCCCCATCCCCTGACTTCTTTTTCTTTTCCAAAGCATCTCATGAATCCTGACTGCCAGCAGGTGACAAATGGATTGTCCTTGTGTGTGCTGTTCCCAGCCAACCTTGTCGTGTCTCCTTTTACTGTTTGCTCATGCCATGTTTCTTCTACTTGACTGACAGTTTCTGAATGCAAGCATTGTTGACTCTCTGTAGCAAGGTCATACTATGTGGACTGTTGGGGAAGATTTAGAGCCTAAAGTCAAAATGGAAAAGAAGCCAAGTGTGGTTGTGTATATCTGTAATTCTAGCACGTGGAAAGATCCCTGTAAGTTTGACACCATGCTCATCTACAGAATGAAGTTCAGGTGGGTTAGGGACACACGAGAATACTCTAATTCAAAAGCCCACCAAAAAATGAAGGCCCAAATCTCATATGACTAAAGCATGTTTGGAAATCTCTAAGAAAGGGACAATGTGGAGACTATCATTCATTTAATTCAACATAATTTCCTCTAGTGTCAGATCATGCTGATGTATCTATCAGAAGATCCTTCATTTACATAAAGACTTATATTCTATCATTGTTAGATGGCCATCAGTTGGCCTGTGATTAGGTTTATATTATAGACATTAGATTCCCATTCAGTGTGCTTCTCAGCTATGAGAATCTGATACTGAATGAGGAATAAGAACATTTATATCTCTCATGGGATACTTACTACAGTCAGAACTCTATCATGAAAAGAAATCCAGGCTATGAATTTGAAAGAGGGGTATATTAGACAGAGAATGAGTTACACATTTATTGGAAGGCTAAGAGTACAAATGATAGGGGGCAGGCAAGCTTAGGGAATCATTTAGCAACCTGGATCTCTACTTTTTGGGGGCCATCCACATCTTCTATCTTCAAGGGTGTTCTAAGCAGCCGTCTGCTTTACCTGCATGTACTATGCACATACACCCCTCTTCAAACACTGTACACAGTAACTGTGGGCTCATATCTGTGCTGAGCTCCATGTGTACACCTCTATGAACAATGGAACAAATTTCTCCTCCTCTAACAAGAATCAAACGTGGATGGTTTCTATTCAAATACTTTCCGAATGTGTACAGGTAGAAGAATGGAAAAGTCAATCCAGCCTGAAATGGTTTAGGGCACATGGGCAGTAAGGCAAAACTATGTTCTCAAGTAAACTCTAAGGACAAACCCCTATCCTCCATCTCATGCTTATGCACCATTGACAGTGTCTATGAGAAGTGATATGTGCAGTAGAAAATAATTACATGGTTTTATTAGCAAAACAGAGAACCTCTCTCACTTCACTCCTTAGTAGCCTCAATCCTCATGCTCTTGAACCCCATAAAACTCTTGAAGCCTCAAACAATAATCAGGGATCCTGATTATCTTTGCTTATGTGACCCACTGCTAACTTGCAGTGCATTCAAGCCTTCTCTGTTGCTGTGTTTTTACAAAATCTCCTTGCTACTTTTGGAAATCTATATGGTCTTTTGTTTCAGTTCTAAGAACCCAGCCTGACCAGATTCCAACCCCAACCACCAGTAACAGGGTTACTCAGGTAGCCTCGCCATTCGGGAGCTTGAGAAGCTTTTATAGATACTGGAGCTGAAAGACTGAAGGAGAAGGCCTGATATTTCCTAAAGCCAGACACTTGGGTAGAGGTGTGATTCTCACACAGTGGATGTTCAGATACTAAGGTGCCTCTGTAAGATGACTCAGAGCCTCTGAGGAGAACAACACACTATTGTCACTGGATTCTAAAGGAAAGGATTGCACCACAGAACTGTGGAGAAATGCTGAGTTAAGTTGCATTCCTATCTGAGTCTGGTGAGAAGGAAGCTGAGTAGAACTGGAACAGACAGAGAGCTTCTGCCTCTGACCCCTTCCAATTTCCTGCTACAGCTTCAAGTTGGTATAATCTAACCGAAAGTCACCCAGCAATGAAGTCTGGGAAATACAGTTGGCAGACCCCTGCTTCCAGAGGAACAGAACATAATAATAGTTGGGCTCAATCATTCTGAGCCACAAAGCCACTGAGTCACAAGGGCAGGTGGAGTTTCTGATGCGTCTGCTGCTATACTGAACAGCCATATATCAGGCAATTTACACATTGAAGAAACATCTTTCTTACAGTTCTAGAGGCCGAGAAGCCAAAGATCTTGGCACTGATATTTGAAGGGCCTAAATGCAAGGCTATAACATGGTAGACAGCATCAAATGGGAAGAAAGCCCACAAAATAAGAACTTGCTTTATAACATACCCACCCATAATAATGACTTTAATGCATCCAGGACAATACAGCCCTCATGACAGAATTACCTTTTAACACTATGACGATGGCAATTCAGTTTCAACACCAGTCTGGAAAGTGCCTTCAAACCACAGATTATTTTTCTCTCACATTTTTTGGCCGTAGTTAGGTTCTGCTAAGTTAAATATATACATGATGCTAACTCACCTCTTATTGTTCATCATGTTTACAGTTCATTTTCTCAATACCCTGCCTGTAGCATGCAATTAATAGAGATGTTGAATGATAGATATGTTTTTTGATACTGGTGGGATTGTCTGACTATTAGCCATCTTTACAGCTGCTGAAAACAAAGTTAGAGAAAATGTACAGGAACTTAGAAGAAACTTTGGAATAGTTCATAGATACTGCAATTGCACTAGAGAAGCAGTTTCAGGGATTTCCATCCCTGGCTGTGTCTTCTAACTTCAAAGGTACTATAAGAAACTGCTATTGTAGGGGCTGGTGAGGTGGCTCAGGGGTTAAGAGCACTGGCTGCTCTTCCAGAGGACCTGGGTTCATATCCCAGCACCTACATAGCAGTTCATAGCTGTCTGCAATTGCTGGGCGTGGTAGCGGCAGCTGGATCTCTCTGAGTTCAAGGCTAGCCTGGTCTACAAAGAAGTGAGTCCTGGACAGCCAAGGATACACAGATAAACCTTGTTTCAAACAAACAAACAAAACAAAACAAAAGAAAAAAGATAGAAAGAAAAGAAAAAAAGGAAACTGCTATTGTAGCTAGAGCTATGCTTGCATAGCTTCAGAGTGACATCCAGTGGTTTGCTGAGGCAGGCAAGCATAGAGAACAGTTTAATAACCCCAGACTCTACTTAGTTTGGGTTATGGACACTTCCTAGCTTTGTGTTAATAATGCATCTAACAGCCTAGCTTCTTCACCTGCACATACTATGCATCCATATCCCCCTTGATCAATGCGCCTAGTAACCTTGGGCCCCCACCTGCCTATTCTACTCTGAACAATGGAGTAAATTTCCCCTACCCTAATGATCATCAAACTTGTATAGTTCCTACTTAGACATATTTTCAGTTATGTCCAGGTACAAGGATCTGGGGTGAGACTCAGTCTGAATTGGTTTGGGGTATATGCACGACAAGGCAAAACTGCCCTCAAGTGATTTTTTTTGAGGTGGGGGAGAATCTCCTAGTTACCATCTTATGCCTCTGAAGAATTGGGAATACATATGATTAAAATCAGAGGCTTCATAGGTAGGGACATGTATGGGAGAAAATGATTTTATGGCCTAAAAACTGAGAACCATCTTCTCTATGTCCCCTAGTACCCAAGCTCCTCCTCCTATTCGTGAAGACCATAAAATGAAGCTCCAGTACATGATGGGTGGGGTACCTGAGTCTCTTCATTCTCATGGCCCATTGCTCTCTTGCACTATATTCAGACCTATTTTATAGCTTTTGTTTGAGTAAAGCTTTCCAGATGTATGTGTCAGCTTTTTATTTGAACTCTTTGAATAAGAGGTCTCAAACTTCGAAACACGTGACCCTGACAACAACCCCAGCAACATAACTTATAATTTGATCACATCTGTAATACAAATGGAAATCTAATCACCCCTCAATTGTCAACATAAGTAGAGAGGAACATAATCCATGAAAACCTAAACACACAATCATGAGATTTACTTTGGGAAATTATCGAAGTAGTGTTAGAGACCTCATAGTCAAGTCCATTTGTCTGTTTTTCTCTTGTAAACAAAAGCCTGTCCTCATTCTGCTGATATCTGCAAAAGGCATGAGCTGGTGGGCACAGAGAGAAAATGGAAGGCAGCTATGCTCATGACTACACCACCAATGCATGTAAGGGAAGTAAGATACATAAGGCTAGTCTAGGAGAAGTAGCCAGACCTGGCTCTGAACACCAGAAGTTCAATTATTCATAGCTCAAGTGGGTGTGGAAAAATCAGCCTTGAGACCAGTCTGAGTTAATATATGAATGTTCATCTGAGAAGGGAGCCTGTCCATGTAGGGTGACATGAAGAACAACACTTAGAGTTAAGTGACTCTTTGCATACGGTCCCAGGAGATCCAGCTACTCTACAAGGTTCTCAGACAGCAGCTATGACAAGCAAGCCTGAGAGGAGCAAAATGTCAGCCAGTAACTAAGCTGCCTCAGATTCAGGATGGTGCTGCATTCAACAGTGTGCTTCAGATAGCTCAAGGCAATTATCACAGGTAGACTGGGGCATCAGTTTCATTATGTTATAGACATAGTCTCAAATCAAATAATTAAATAACCAATCCCATGTGTGTTTCAAATCTCCCCATTACCTTCTCTCAATAAAAGAGTCAAAACAACAATTCTCCAACATTTCATACTTATGTCAACAAGGAAATCTTGGCAACTTTGTTTAGATAGATCTTAGCCTGAAAAACACCAATTCAGAATTCACAGTGATTTGAATATGTTCTCTGGCATGGAGGATTACCAGACAAGCCTTTTCCCCATTTAATAATATTTTCCAGACACAGGTCAGCAAAAGTGCATTAATCCATAAATACAGAGCAATGACAGTTGATATTGTTGAGACACCTTCTTGACTCAGTTCGGTCAGGGAGTGGGATACTAATAGTGAGGGGACCCCATTGTCAAGATATGGGAAGAGACTTGCTTTTGATTCCTTCTATATAAGCGAACCCCTCAAGGCAGTGGGAGTTGATATTCTATGGCATCTGCAACAAAACTGTTTCCACAAACAGTGGCTTGCCTATTACATCAAAGTAAAAGGCAAGGTTATTCTTCCCTGTGAAAAATTTCCATGCATGTTTTAGAACAGGCAGAAACTGCAAGGGAGAACGATAAAATCCATACAGACTTACGATGTTAAAATATTCTTGTCAATGAGAATATGGAATGAGGGTGGTGGTCTCACCTTGTAGTAGGGCATCTGCTTATTTCTAGGGAGAATGGGAACTTTCAGAAATCAAAGGGAAATAATTTCCAATGTTCAAACTCTTTTTGTGTGTGTGAGATTTCTCTTTATAACAGCCCCGGCTGTCCTGGAACTTGTTTTGTAGATCAGGAGGGCTTCAAACTCAGAGATCTGCCTGCCTCTGCCTCCCAAGTGCTAGGATTAAAGGCATGTTTTAATTTCAGTGAACTGGACAGTGTCTGAAATAGAAATAGAAATGACATGGCATACAACTTAAACAACTTTCTATTTTGTTTTTATTAATATGACTTAGCAATGGCATCCTGGCCAAGACAGGATAAGGCAAATATTGCAATTCAAGTAGAAACTTATTTAATAGTAGTTTATCTAGAATTGTTTTCCCCAAACATGCTCTTGTTTCTAAGACATATTTTAATAGGAAACAGATTATGTCTTGGTCTAATCTGTTTATGGAAGAACTCTCACTTCTGGCTTTCCTCTTTAGTTTATCATCCACAGGCATCTTGCCTGTGTGTTTTGTTGACTTAACTTTGATCATTCTTCTACCAAAACTCAGAGCACCAATGATGACATAAACCTGGAGAATCTTCCGGTACTTGAAAGGCCTTCATGGCTTATTCCACACCATCACAGACTTGGTGAGAGCAGAGAGTAGAGAGTATTTTCAGGAGAGTCTCTGTCCATCTGTTCCATCTCCCTCAAAGTCCAGTCCAACTCACTTCCTCTCTTCAACCCGGAGGGCCCGTCCTCAGGACTGCTCTGTTTTACACAAGCAGAAAGAATCTCTAGGGAGGGTGTTGACAAACCTGCAAGGAGGTCAAAGTTAACTTTCAGGAATTGACTTTGACCCAGTGATAAGACTTTTGAATTAATTTCTTTCTTTATGCAAGGTGAGAAAGATTATTACTTAAACACATAATACAGTTACAATGAAGAAAAATGTATTTAACTGAAGTTGCATTGTGTATGTGTGAATGTGTGTGTATACACACATATATGTATGCATGCACATATATATGCATACACATATATATACATACATATATGTACATATATATACAACTTGTAACAACCTCTCCCTCAACCACCCAATTTATACCTTCTACTACCAGTTTATCTAAGGGACAAAGAACAAAATGCAATATAAAATATTAAAGACTCAGTGGAGAACAGATTATATTGAAGTATAATATTTTCCAGGAAAGAAGAATTTAATTCTCCAGCAAGCACAGGCTAGAAGCCCAAATTCTGTCTTTTCTTAAAATTATTATAGGATCAGATCCTTATAAAAAATGTTTTTATTTGCATGTCTAAATGAAGTTCCCTCATGTAACTCCCAAGAAAGAGAAAGGTTCACATTAAGTATGATTTCATATTCTTGTAACATAGCCCCTATTCACTCCATGCCTAGGGCACTCAGATATGAATCCCTGCTTGTATTTTCAGTAAATCAAGCCAGAGGTAGTTGACTGCTCAGAAACCTTCAATTTCTGTGTTTAATTATGACACCGATCTAAAATGAAATGCTTAAGATAGACATGTATGACCTTGAACAGATGGTGTTCATGTTGAGTATTGTTCAAAAGGGACTATGTTTAGTGGAAGAGAAAAAGGCAACAATATTTATCAAAGTAGAAATGAGCTGATATTTTTATGAAAAAAAGAATTTACCTGACATGATGCCTTCATATAACTATAACAAGGAAGAGGTCAGCTTGGGTTCCTCTGAGCATGAGACCAAGCACAGCCAGGAGCTCTGCTGAGAGTCTGAATGGTCCAGAGGAGCTAGGTATATCTGGAAATGTCACACTGGTTCCCACTTATAATCCAGTGACCCTTGTACATATGCTGGCCACAATGCTATAAGATAGGTAACATGCAAATCTAATAAATAGTAATTATGGGTAGAGCAACTTGTGACCTAAGAAACTGCTCCTGTACAGGACCAAGGAGGAGCATGAAGCAGAGGCTGAGAACATTGCATGAAAAGACCACCCCAGCTGAGGGTTTGGACAGCTTTTGAATTCCACAGTTCAACCTGTCATAGTGTGTTTGAATTTCAGCAGGAAGCCAAATAATTAACTAATGCAACAAGCATCCTCCTACTTAAATTGTCACAATTTGAAGTGTATAGGACTTCTGACCCAGAACATCATTTTTAGGCATCTAGTCTACATAAGTATTTGAACACAGAACCAAAGGCAAGCAAACAAAAGTTTTCCAATGAAATATTGTTTGCAGTAAAAATGCTAGAACAACTTAACTATATATAAATAGAGGAATATTAAACTATGTTATATTTGGGGCTAGGAAGGTAGCTCAGTGGTCAAGAACACTACCTGCATAAGCTTAGAACCTGAGCTAAAATCCTCAGCACCCATTTGAAGACTGGGCATGTCTGCGAGTGTCAGGGGTGGTACAGAGACAGGCAATCCCAGAAGCTTATTTGACAGGCAGACTCACTTCCAGTTCATTGAGAAACCCCCCCCCCTTTTTTTTAAGGAATAAAGAAAGTAACAAAGTAAGACACATGTGCACCTGTGCATATGACCCACACACATATGTTCATACAACACACACACTTATATACAAATGAACACATACACACACATCAAAAGAAAATAAAACAAAGATAATAGAGTGGGGTATGTTTTCACTAGGAACAAACTACAGTATTTGAAACAAAGCCATCAGTACTACTGTGGTAGGTTTAGTGTTAGCATATAATTAGGGATGGCAAAAACCTGGACTTTAAGATAAAAGACTTCCAAAGTGACATGTCCTTGGGAACTCGCCAAGGACCAGGACCTCTTTGATCTTAGGGCTAGGGGCAGGACATGCCTCCTGAGGTGCCCACCCTCCGGAGGTCTCCTGTCATTTTGCAGCTGGCACCTGCCCACATCTGCAGACTGCCCGTGAATTCACATCCCTCTACAAAAAGCTTTTTTGAAAAAGACTGAGCCCAGGGGCATAACTTGAAAAGTGCATGAAAGCTTCTGCCAACAGGTGAAGATATTTAAGGCAGGATTCACATGGACAGAGGACTCTCTCCTGTTCTGACTCACTCAGCAACATTTTCCTCCACCGGCAGAAAAACATGCATCACAATCTCATTGGAAAGTTCACCTCTGATGTTGACCTGTTTTGGGTCTGGAGAGGAGATGATTCTCCCTCAGATTCGGGAGCACTTAGAAGCCAAGCTCTGGGACTTCGCCATAAGCATCTGAATAGGTGAGCCACCTGGGAAACTTCCATATGTTAATTGGTCTTAAGACCAGGAAGGCAATTCCTGTTTGATAAACTATCTTAGAATCCAACGAATGAAATTCAGAGACTTTAAGAGACTTTAAAACTGAAAAATTGTATGAAGACCAGCCATCCATCAGGACCCACACTCAGAGAAAAATATCCTTTTGAGAAACCTTAGGTTAATGTTAAATGTTTGTATTATAGACACTAAGAAGTTTTAGGTGCTAGGTTTCAGAGTTAGGGTTTGGGTTTAGGATTTAGGAATTTTATAGACATTTGTTAGGTAATTGCTAAGCATTAATAAATACATGTGTGATAAATAAAAATGTACTGTTACACACTACAGTCCATTGCTTACTAACAATTTAAACTTGACAAAATTATATACCTGTCTAGTGACTCAGATTCCCTTAAATATAAAATGATAGTGAGATGCCATTCTTTATAGAGCTAATATAAAAACTGCATAGGGTGCCCTCCATTAAGGGCCAGAACATTGACACATACCAGACACTCAATTTGTGTTGGCATGATTGCTATTTTGAATACACTGCTGTGTATTTTTTAAAAGTTGTATATATAGTACAGTTGTAACTCCTCATGAAAAAAAGCTCTCTAAAACATGAGACAAAAAAGTAAAAATAACAGCAAAAAAATTATATAAAGATTCATCTTAGTCACTGTTGTACTGCTGCAAAGACAACATCAACTCTAATAAAAGAAACCATTTAATTGGGCTGGCTTACAGTTTCAGAGAGTTACACTTCATTATCATCATGGCGGGGAGTATGGCAGCATAAAGGCAGACATGGTGTTGGAGAGGTAGCTGAGAGTTCTACATCCAGATCCACAGGAAGTAGGAAGAGAGAGAGAGAGAGCCACTGGGCCTAGCTTGGACTTCTGAAACCCCAAAGCCCACCCCTAATGACACACTTCCTCCACCAATGCTGTACCTATTCCAACAGGACCACACCTCCTAATCCCTGTCAAGTAACATCACTCTCTAATGACCAAGTATCCAAATATTAGCCTACAGGGGCCATTCCTATTCAAACCATACATTCTGCTCCCTGGCCCCCCTATGGTTGTAGCTATACTATAATACAAAAATATATTCAGTCCAACTTTAAGTCTCCATTGTCTTTAATAGTCTCAAAACTGTTTAAAGTCCAAAGTTCAAAGTCTCTTCTGAGACTCAAGGCAACATCTTAATCATAACCCCGAGTAAAAAAACAAAAACAAGCCAAAAAAAAAAGTATCACATACTTCCAACATACAGTGGCACAGAGTATACATTACCGTTCCAAAATGGGATAACGAGAGCACAGTGAGGAAAACCTGAATGAAAGCAAGATTGGAAACCAACCAGGCAAACTCCAAATTCTGCATCTCCATGTCTGATGTCAAAAGGGCTCTTCAAATCTCCAACTCCCTTTAGCTTTGTTGATTGCAACACACTTCTCTCTCTAGGGCTGGTTCCACATCCAGTTAGCAGCTTTCCTTGGCACGCACACCATAACTCTGGCATCTCCAATATCTTGGCATCTAGAAGGGAGTCCAGGCTTCACATTCACAGCTTCATGCAAAGGCCTCTCTGGACCTCCATGTAGGAACACCCCTGACACACACTTGGCCTCAGCACCATTCCTTAGCCACAGAGGAAGATTCCATAACTCTTTTCTTGTATCCTTGACTCTAGAGTCAGAACCTGAAGACCAAAGCTGCCAAGTTCTGCTTTCTGGGGCTGGAACATGGCTCCTCATTCAAATACATTTTCACCAGCTTTCTATTTGCAATGGTCTCCTTCACTGCCTAAGTTTGGCAGTCCTAGAACTCACTCTGTAGAGAAAGGTGGCCTTGAACTCAGAGATCTGCCTTCCTCTGCCTTCCAACTGCTCATATTAAAGGCACGCATGACCACACTCAACCTTAAGCTTTTCTTTAATTTCTTTTCACAAGTTGGAAGCTTGGCTGGGTGAGGTCTTGTCCTGAGATCATCACTCCCTTTATTTAATTGAGGGCTCAAGTTTTCCTTTAAACTTTTTATTTCCTTAAACACCGGACTTAGCTTTATGACACTTCCTGGGGCTACTTTTCTCCTCAAACTGTACATTTTGTAACCTTTCTTCCTCAGCCTGCTCCTTTCCATTGCTCCCAGAACACTGTCTTCCATACTCCTACTAGTACAGACCATTAAGTCCCACTTAAAATGTTCAACTGCTTTCCTAATCAATGTCTCAAAATCCATGTTCTTCCAACAAGCAGCAGGGTCAGGCCTGTCACTTGTTCTCTGGTGCCAACTTCTGTCTTAGTCAGTGATCTATTGCTGGGAAGAGACACCATGACCGTGACAACTCTTACAAAAGAAAGCATTTAGTTGGAGTTTGCTTAAAGTTTTGGAGGTTTAGTATATTATCATCATGGTGGGGAGCATGGAAGCATCAAGGCAGACATGGTGCTGGAGAGGTAGCTGAGAGTTCTACATTTTAATCCAGAGGAAGTAGGAAAAGGGAGAGCCACTGGGCCTGATTTGGGCTTCTAAAACCCCAAAGCCTCCCCGCCCTCCCCCACCCCGCCCCAGTGACACATTTCCTCCACCAATGCTGTACCTACTCCAACAAGGTCACACTTCCTAATCCCTGTCAAGTAGCACCACTCTCTGATGACCAAGTATTCAAATATGAGCCTATAGCGCCATTGCAATTCAAACCACCGCAGGATGATGTTAATTTTAAGTGCATGCAGGCAAACTTTCATCTGTATAAATGCATGGAAGATACGTGGAAAAAATAGGTGAGATCAAGGGTTATCCCCAGAGAAGGAAGTGTGAACAGTGAGAGGAAGACCTGGAAGGTCTTCTTCCATCTACTTAGCACTTGAAGATTTGTTCTAGGAGTATAGAATGACATATTGTTGGTATGCTTTAAAAATAATGCTTTGCAAATATAATACACAGACAAAGAAAAAGAATAACTAAAATTAGTCTGGACAAATGAATGTTTACGATGCTGCAGTCAAGTCACTGCCCAAGATAAAGGGAAGCTGGGTTTTCAATCTGTGCTCAAGAGTTCAGCACAAGTGCAGGGTGAGGATGAATCAAGTTGCGTGCCTGCTGTAGAGCCTTAGGAGGGCTTCACTCCCAGGGCCATGCCATGCATGAACTGTCATTGATCTAACATTATGATGAAAATATGGTCACAGCCTGCTTATGAGTAGAAAGTATGGCATAAGTTCAGTGTCCTGAAATACCCAATATAGACTTTTTTCTCCCTATGTCCTTCTTACATCACAAAATGAGCAATACTTTAATCTGTTTAAGTCTATAATGTCTCCTGTGCAGTCCCTTAGAAAGTAAACTAAACCAAAGTTCCATGTCCTTCCTAGCTGTTCATTTTTCTCTTTGGGAATGTCTCCTGAGACAATTAAAACAAACAAACAAAAAGACTGAGAGTTGGGGAGACTTTCATGGGTCTTTTCAAATGCCTGAATGACAAGCTTTGAATTGTCAAAGGATATATATATATGGGATTTATCCTCTTCCTTTAACAAGTATGGTTATGGTATGATCATTTGTAAAGTTAACTTTAGTTAGAAATGAGCATGTCATATGTCAATAGAAACACATGCACACACAACAGAGAGAGATGAGTATGTTAATAATTGGTACATATTGGTAAGGCGTAAATAGCTTCCCACTGTACTATCTTATTTTTTCAGTTTTTCTCTTTTTTTCCAAAATAAAAACCAAAATGAAAACTATATTATTAACAAAGAAACTGAAAACAATACTGTCTTCTCAACATAAACAAGAGAATTGTATTAGACAAACAGGGTTTGAAAATAAATGTCAGTACATCACTGACCAAGAAAAATTTTAGCTCAACAAAGGTGAAGGTATTTTTATGCAACTGGATACTAGAATAATTTATCAGCAGCAGAGAACAATACAGCAAGCTTCTCAAATAGAAGGAAATTGATACTAGATCAAATGGAGCTAACATATGCAGGAGATAAGACAGAGCAATGGCAGACACGAAAATATACCACAGGGGTGTGTGTGTGTGTGTGTGTGTGTGTGTGTGTGTGTGTGTGTG
>CAJQZJ010032904.1:3970978-3999310 GCA_907164525.1 Lophiomys imhausi
GTCTACTTACTTTCTTTCTTCCTGTGCTCCTTCTATAAGTGCTAAGTTCCTCTGAAATCTGTTTTCCTCTACTGGACATATCTTTATTCCTTTTCTGCATGGTTGCTGTGTTATCATGGAGGGATGGTGTGAGAAACAGACTCAAGCCAGACTCTCTGATGTCACCACAACAATATCCCTGCCCTGAGCAGATGACTCGACCTCTGTGTAGCTCACTCTCTTCATTTATCAAATGAGATAATAATACCATTTAAGCAGAGGGTTGTTGTGAAAACTGAGCTAATTCTTATGATGTGCTCAGTTCAGTGCCAACCAAGCAGAAGTACTAAATAAATGTCAGCTATTTTTAGTGTGTGGAAATATGTCAAGCAGTTTTATTAATCCTGAATGTGTGGGTGGGTATTAGCATCTTTTAGATATTTGACTTTATAAATGGCTCATCCATTAATATCATGGAAAATATATCTCGACCATTATCTTCCTAAAGATATAGTCTTCAGTATAATTTCTGGGACAAAGGATGTCCACATTTAAAATTCTGCCATCCATCTCCTCACTGCTCCCACAGAACTTGCTTCAGGGCATTCAGCTGCACTGGTTTTGTGTCTTGGCATAACAGTTCTTCCACACTACTAGATAATAACTTTGCCAAGTTGGTCAGTAACAAAAAAAAAAAAAAAAACTCCTTACTCCTTTAATTTACATTTCTCTAGTCAGTAAAAAAGAATCATGACTTTTAAAATGGTTTTAACCATGCCTATTTTCAATTATCTGATGACATCCTTTAGGCTTAACTGAAATTTTTTCTACTATAGATATTACTCAGCCTATATCCCCTTTAAATTGAAGAGTCCAATGAAAATTTGGTTTATATTTTATTAGTCTCATTGCTACTGAATAGCTTTAAAAATATATAGCCAAGAATATTTTACATTTGTAAAATGTGTATCTCCTAAAACATGCTTATTTGAAAGAATACAGCAAAAAGATGGGGTAGAGGAGTGCTGAAGAATGTCTCACTTAATGAGGCTGGGTTAAGAAACCACCTACTTGATTGCTTTTATTTTCAGCACAGTTTTATTTGGCTCATTATTATTTTGACTTGTTCCAAATCATTGGGAACAAAGAGTGAGACTGTCCTGCTTTACATATTTAGAGGGAACAGAAGTCACAATGCTTTGCAGGATCACTTCCTCAGCATCAGCTTTTGACAGGCACCTGATCCTCAAGCTCAGTTCTCACACAAAGGCCAAGGGTCACTAAAGACAGAGTGAACAGCTGCACCTTTGAAATGCCCTTCCCCGGGGAGTCTCACACACATCAGCACCAGTGCTTCAGGAAATGCCAGTTAGTGAACATTACTTTATTTAATTGTTCACCTTTCTGTCAAAAACATAACTGAAGTAGGTGAGCACCTATTATGTCAGCTACTGTTTAGTTCAGAAATATAAAACTGAACAAAACAAAGTGAATGTTCTAGTGAGGCCTGTTACAATGGAGGATACCAATAAGTAGGTAAGTAAATACAGTGCAAGGTGGTATGTGCTATTATCAAAAACAAAACAATGTATCAGGAAAGAGAATATGTGAATGGGTGCCTCTTTACATAATTTATGATGAATAACTTTTATCTATCACTTTTATAAACAATAAAGTCATTGTCCTGGAGGCATTAGAATCTTCCAGTTTACCTGAGTTTGGTGCTGGCTCTCCAGCCCTCAGTCATTGCTTCCTTTCCTCCTAATTCCATAGACACCTGACCATATGGAGCAGCAGCAAGAGAAAAAGTAGCAATAGGAAACAGGTTGTCGTCCTTCTCCAACATGAATAAGCTAATACTTGGTAAACAGCACTGACAACACTCAAGCAGTGTGGTGAGATTTGAACCAAGGGAATATCAACAGTCGACTCAAGCCTAATACATTGTCACCTAGAGTCTTCAAGACACTTAGCCCTAGTTTTGCAGAACCATTCTGCAGACACCACCAACAATGGTAAGGGGCAGCTATGATGGCTCTTCTCAGGGGCCACCAACTTCCTGCTCAGTCTGTCACTCAGGGTTTTGGGTCAAAGGAAGGCCTAGGAGTGGGAGCTGCAGGGACATATTGACACTCAGAAGACACTGAAATGTATCTGGTCAAGAGCCCTTTAAAGCTGAGATCTGGCCAGAAGCCTGTGCCAACAGTCCCTCCTCTTTCAAAAGCAGCTGTGAGAGCAATGAGAACACATACCTGGCAAACATAAGTGGGGTCTTTGGCAGTTAAGTGTCAACCATGCATCTCTGGGGATTCAAGTACACTCCATCAAGAACATTACCCCATATCCCCACACTGACCAGCCTGTGACCGCCACCCCCTAGTGCACTACAGGCAATTAAGGGCTCTCTTTCTTCTCTCTCTCTCTCTCTTCTCTCTTCTCTCTCTCTTGTGCAGTTTTTCTAGGAAGTAGTTCTACACATTTCATCAGATTTTTCAAAGAAGGCTGTGAGCCAATAAAGCTTAAGAACAACTGTCTTGGCCCAAATATAAACATACTTAGGCCATAAAGTAGATGAGCTACTTCAGCCCCAGAGGCAGTCAGTATGAATGTCATAGAGCAGGACTTCCCAACAGATCCTAGCATGCTTCCATGCTCCTTTACAGTCATAAAGTTCCTGTGCTTTCTAAGTTCTCTCTTTAGAAAGAATAGTAAAAGCTTCATGTTCAGTGAATGAGAATGTGGCTTAAGCATTTAAAAACTTAATGTAATGACTGTGGTGTCTATTCATTCATAGAGATCCCACCAAACCTAATGACTTAGTGGTGACACTTGATCAATATCCTTAAAGCTCAGCATCAGAGATGAAGTTCAGGTGAAGCATTCTTTTGCTTAGCAATTACACAACACTTCTTGTTATGGCTGTTGAGACAGTGTCTCATTATGTAGCCCAAGCTGGTTTCAGACTCAAAATCTTCCTGCCTTAGCCTCATGAGTGGCTAGGTTTACGGGCCCACAGAGTAGCTAGCCTACAGGATGGAGCTTGAAAAAGAGATTTCACTTTCTGCTAGGATGAGTGACAAAGTCGCCTTGCAAAGGGGCCACACACAGAAAAATCACACTGACCACCTTGCAAGCAATCTGCTGCAGCTGTATACTCAAGAATTTATGGCTAAACGAATTTTGTATCTGTGAGTTTCCGCAAAACATCCAGAAAAATATTGGTGCAGAAATAGATGAAATAAAACGATAAAAAGTGACCATTATCAAAGGTCAACAATGAGCATATGGAGGTCACTCACATGAGCCTCTTTGCTTTCGTGTGTATGAGCAACTTTTAAAATAAAAGTCAAATTACGATAATACATGGTTCCAGTCCTTACAATGTTATTTTCTCTAGTTTTACATATGAATAGAATCAGATAAAGGACCATTATTTACAAAGGCTTCATGAATATTACAATGTAGCCTTGCAGTGTAATAAGACTGCATTATTTACCATATGCCAGAGTCCTTCTCGCCACACAGCTATCTCATTGGATCCTCACACTGCTATGAGTCAGGGGCTATTATTTTTATGCCTTGGGTAAGAAATACTAGGAAGCTACACAACATCACAGAATAAGGAATGAAAGCCTGATTTGGATCCAAGAAATCCAAGGCCCCCTGCTCTGTAAAGTGAATCTGAAAGTAGAACCAGGATTGGTAAGGCTGTTAACGGCAGGAACTCATATTTCATAGTGCCAGCCTGGGATGTTTAGAGTTGGTGTTTCCTCTGTGGTCTTCTTCTAGTAACTAGTCCAAGCCTCTCAGTGTTCTGTTCCCCATACTGCAGGTTGAACTGACCATTAAAATCTCAAAGGTAATCTGGTATCTGAATAGATTACCTAACCCATTTCCTACATAAGGAACAACCTTATTTTTCTTTCACTATATAATACAGCATGTCTGTGCTTTCCCAACTGTAGGGCATTATAAAAGATTCACCCGTCTTCCAACATCAACAATGTTTTAAATCCGCAACAATTTGTAAAACTATTTTACAAGATTTCTCAAAGAACCCAAATCTTGTAAAGTTTTCCCTTAAACTTCTCTTCTAGAAGTCTCCATTGTGATTGTATTTACATTAGGCTAAAAACCACAGGGTTCCAGAAGCACATATCTTATAGGGGAAAATCAAGAAGACTAACAGAAAAGGAAAGATTTTGACTGTCCAAGTCTGTTTCTAGGAATGAGTCAAAGCAGTCTGGGTTCTTGATTCTGAATGGAGATGCTGTGTGACCCTTCTAGACACTTTCCTGCCTATGTGTCTGCCTGTCCCAGCCTGAAGACATTGTTCATTGTTCACCATCTCTGCTCTGAAGAAAGAGGGATTTCCCAAACCAAAAGAGAAGAAAACCAGAGAGAGCCGATTTTACTTGGGTCACCAATCCATCTCCAACACAGTGTCAGTGTCCAGCATGACTGCAATTGTGGACTATGGATGCAGACTAGAGCAGGGAAGAACGAGGAGGGAGGAAATGAGGGAGGGAAAGAAAGGAGAAGAAAGAGGAGGAGGAAGAGAGACAAAACAGAAGACACAGAGGGTGGGGGGCAAGTTTCTTACTTCTCAATAACCCAGGTCTTAAACTCAGTCAATTACAACATCACATAAAATAATCAAATATTTAATTAAAACCATTGGAACTTGACCCTTGATACTTGTAGTTGCATTGTATCATGTTTCCCAGAAACAGGAGTCATAAAATACATTATTTATAAAGAAGTATTTCCTCCCCACCCAAGCAAACTCGTCCCTTGGTAACCAAGCAGCTGTTGCCAGCCACTGGGGGAGACGGTGGATGTGGGTGCTCACTTTATTGGCATTCTGTTCTCTGGAAAGAGGCAAGGGCATATCAACTCTTCAATTCTCCTTAGCCTTAGACTACCAGAAAATCCAAGTCCATGCTAGCACATTAGGCTGAGTCCATTGGCCATATTCTTTGACATGTTCTTCACTGAGAAGGGGAACGGCTGGGTTTTCTACTTTAAAGTCGGTGCTGGCCAGCCTGGAATGTACTCCAGGTCACAGCTCTCAGCATATGTCCCCTGCAGTCATGGTCACCAGACGTTTTTCTTTCGCTGTGGGAAAGTGTCAGGTCCTTTTCTCTTTGTGTGTATATTTGAGTCACAGGAAATGGACTTTACATCCCATTTGGGAATGAATGAGGTGTGAGAATTTCACAAAAAATGTTTCACATCTTTATCAGACTGGTTTTCCTTTGTTGATTTTACGTAGATGCTTAAACATTCTAACTATTTAAAAAGCGATATGGATTCCTTAGGGAAGAATTGGACATGGAGATTGTAAAAGGAATAAGTGGAGGAATAATCTATAATTAGCTATCCTTCCCTTAAAATATGAAGCAGAAAGTTTTCATCACTCAGGATCATCTTCATATTTTCAAAAAAAGACTACCCATGTAATAGCTCATAATTTCATGACAAAATCTTGTTACTTAAAAATTAAAGTTATTACAATGTTATAATTCTTATTGCAAATAATGGTTATTGAACTTAGCCTCAGTGGAGACCAGAAAATAAACCTGAAATGGAGTCTACTATGTCCTAGAGACCATTAAGGATAATGGAAGGAACACTGGACTTGGTTAAAGTCAAAAGATGAATTTAGATTTAAGTTCTGACAGAAACCCACAGTGTGACCAAGAAAAAATGTTTTACCTGTGCCAAACTGTCTCATACATAAAATAAAGAGCCTAGATTACATCTTGAGGACCTTTCCATTTGGTGCCAAGTGGCACAGATTAACAGGTGAGTTCCTTATTGGATTGTTTAGACACTGGCAAACTCTTCAGATTTTTCAAATTATTAATTCTGTTATGTGTTGATGAGCTTGTCCTAATGACTGCTTTTATTCAATCAATGAAGACATGGCCAAAGAAGAAAACCCGCTTAACAACTATTCTGTTGGGGACAAATTTATTCCTGCTGTAGAAGATTAAATTGAAATATGACAGAAATGCCTTGAGTTCTTTCCTCAAGCAAAAGTATCAGATAACCTGCAGCGATACAAAGAACTCCATTAGTGTATAAAGCACTCATAGACTCAGCATGGGGAAGAATGAAGCAATACTATATCTAATCTTGCTGCACAGCAAGGTTAGCAAATTCATATGCGCATAGAAACCCATGCATATAATACAACTTTCTCCTTACACCTTACTCACGTCACTGAAGGAGTAAGCCAAAATATAACAGAGGAAGTAGTAGTGAGTAAAAAAATGCATGGAATGCAATAACAAAAGCTAGTGAGTTTCAGCCACAATGATAAGGGCTTTGGGATAGGATCAATAAATATGCTGAGCTTTTGAAAATAAGCTGGAAATTTAGACTGTGCATGTTCCCAATTTCCTATTTTTTCTCAACGATTCTTCTTTAATTGCATTGTGAATGGGTAAATAGAAAAATGTTGGGATACTATTTTACACACTTCTCAACCTACATAAAACACTCAACTCCCTCCATTTTCTGTAACACAAATCACACAGACAATAAGTGAATCATTGAAGCATGAAATAAAATACAAAGCCAATCTGGGAAGATTGTCCTAAGATCTGCTCATTGTCCTAAAACAACCTCAGTATTTACATTTGAGAAGATGATGGATGTTAGAAGCTGAATATTAAATTCTCTTAATGATAGAGAATTGGATTGTCTTATCTGGATGTCCACAAACATGCACTTCTTTGCTTTTCAGAGTTGGTATCCTAAAAGTTTTGTTAATTATGTAACTTCCCTGAACCTGAATTCAGGTTGAGCAATTATCCCAAAGGTTCTGACCACCTCACCCCTGCAGCCAGAGAGGAATTAGGAGCACAACTGAAAGAGATACCTCACTTGCCCAAGGCATGAACATTATGCTGCTGGCCCCTCCCTCTTGTTTCTACAAAATGTCTGTGCAAAATAGGCCCATCTGGCTTACAAATATGTCCCATGATGCAGGCCAGCATCACCCTTTCCTACTACCCTCTGTCTTTTTTTCTGACAGTACATATTTCTCTCTCAACATCTACGATCTTGTGGAAACAACGTTGATGACAGGTTGTATGTTAGTTAACAGGCTTTGCCTGTTGTGTTTCTTTTCGTTGACAAACTTGGGCGGGTGATGGGAGTAGTTGGCACATTACCTGTTTCCTTATTTCCTTTTTGGAGAAAAGAACAAGGAGACTTGAGGGTTGTCCATCCAACTTTCAGGCTCCAATTTGCAAAATCATTATAATGCCAGCTTTCTAGAAAGTATCCTGAAATCCCCCACTCCTTCTTTAACCTTTCTGCTGGAAGGCAGAATTGATTGAGGGTGGTGGCTGTCAGTTATCGGCTCTGGTGTCAGCAGCTCTGGAAATAGCCCTGCAATTGAAGTGCAGGCTCTGGAGATTGTCTGGCGGATAGCGGCAGCAATGGAGGCAGGAGCTTGTGCCCGAGTGCCCCAAAGTAAGCTCTGGCTACCAGCAGCAGGAGCCTGGTTAGGCAGCCAGATCCAGCAATGACTTCTTCTGAGAGGAAAAGGCCCTTCCTTCCCAAGTGCTACAGCCCAAAACAAGCAGTGAGTCTCAGACAATCTTTAATGAAGTGGATGATGGAATTGTTTATTTTGTGAATAAGGACATTATAAACCTTAGGCAGTGGGAGGGGATTTTGGGGGGCAAATGCATTTGATTGGCTGGGTTTAGGAGTGTCAGGGGTGCTTCATTACATGCAGTAGCATGGTCTTCTCATAAAAGGGGGAAACCAGTACCTAATTATCCTATGGGCAGCAAGGGGTGGGGGAAGAATGACAGCAGAAAATTGTGTCCAAGGTTACACTCCAGGTATGGTTAGGGGCATGGGCAAAGGTCATTGGCTGAAAGCTAAGGTACTAAGATGTCTCATTAGCATGGGGAGGCATTTCCAGGAATCCCAGGTGCTCACTGAACAGATTTCTTATAGGGAGAAAGGGTAGGACCTATAATTTCCCTGAGGGATATGTGACATTCCTCAGATAGAGAGTGTGGGGTTTCCCCAGATCAGGTGGAAAGAAGGGAACCCTGCTGAGAAAAGGGAGTCTACCATTTAGCACTAAGCTCAGTAATGTCAGACTTTGATCTTAACAGCAGGGTATTCCAACAGAAATCGAGGTTCTATTTTATTGGACATATCTCCAATGAAGACTAAACAAAATGGTTGGACATTAAAGATGAGAGATTTTAAGAAAAGTGAGCATCCCATAAATTCTATAAAACAACTAGTGAACAAGAATTTTAACAATGTATAAAGTTCTTAACTGCCAGAAAAATGCTAAGGGACTCACATTGTTCTATCTACTTAAATGATCTGTGGGAAAGATGATCCTCTGCCACCAATTGAAAGTACAGTCACTGGGGGGTGGGCAGTTAAACATTTTTGATATTTAGATGCATCCCTTATGTAATGAATCAGAATGGAACTTTTTGTAAGAATCTGGGCAATGCTGATGAACAACTATGCTGAGAACTATTGAGGTTCAGAGGCAAGAGAGCTCAATGGTATGGTGGAGATTATGTTATTGCTTTGATGTAAGATTCTCCAACTCTTCCACACATTGAATTCATGTGTGGATTTGCAAAACTCATCAATGCTGGCACATTCTTATTTAATTAGTATTGGGTACAGTCTGTGGGCATTAGGAGCTGCCAACATTCTAATGAAGTTGTTTCTAAGGCACAACAAGGTTCAGAAACCACTCTTAGCATGAGAGCTGACTAATGACTTTTATGGGGACAGAAGTGAAAACTAAACTTCTAACCAAGTTAGAAAACAAATGAGATGTTACTTTTCAAGATTGTTTTCCCTTCATTGGCTGTGAGACTCAAACCTTATGAATACGGTATTGTTTTCAAGAATGTTAACTGGTTCTGTTTGTAAGATGCATATTAACCCCTTTGCCAGGAATTCTGTGGCACAAATGATTGTCACACAAGATCTTTCCACAGCAAAATGCCTTGAATCACACATAGTGATGGCCACATAACAATGTTCCAGTCACAGAAGTCCCATACGTTTATAAAGAAGTTGAACAAGTCTAGTCCCCGAGTGATACTGCAGCCATCACAAGGCAGTAATGCATTGTGTCTGTGGTGATGCTGGGGAAAACAACCCCATTCTGTCTGTTATATAAATGTATTGCACATTCAATTATATACACTGCATAATACTTGATAATAATAAATGACCATGTTTTGGTTTATGTATTTACTATACTACACTTTAAATATTTTGGAGTGCATTTCTATTTAACAATGATGACAATAGCAACAGGTGTTGGAGAAATGGTTCATGAGTTAAACACACACACACACACACAGAGAAAGAGGGGGGGAGGGAGGGAGAGAGAGAAAATAAAACATTAAAAACCAACAACTATTGTTTAAGACTGTTTAGGGGAAATGGCTCAGCAGATATGCTGGCCTAACATGTGTAAAGCTCTTGTTTCGGCTACCAGCACTGAAAATTAAACTGTTTAGAAGTTACTGAAGAACAGCACGCTTTAGACTGGAAGCAACTTTGTGCATCACCTGTTTCCCCTGCTCTCCCTCTTCCTGGGATAGGGTTTCATTACATAGCTCAGGTGGGACTAGATCTTGTAAACCTCCTGCTTTGGTTTCCTGACTGCTGATACCATAGGCATGTTCTAAAACTATTGAATTTACATATTAACATCAAGAAAGCACATCACACGATTGACTTGGTGATCTAGGCTGTGTAACTGTACTCTATGGTGTTCATACAGTGACAAAATTACACACTTCTCAGAAGGTATTTACATTGCTGAATGATTCATGACTGTAGAATAAAGAAAGTTTCAAAACTATACACCGACTTTACCAGAAGCCATACTTCATTCCTGGGTGGAGATTGTACCAACAGGAAGATCTCACAAACAGATGGACATGAAAAGAGAACAATGTCAATCCCAGCCTAGTTCACAAGAAGACAAAATAAAATGTGGAGCTTGCTAATTTAAATGGAGTGATAAGGACAGCAATCTTTCTTGCAAATTTCTAAATGCACACTGATCCTGGAGCTGTTTGTCCTCTAACATTTAAAAAGTTACTCAACCTCAAGAGATTTCTCAGCCCTGAGCTAACACAGAGCATAACTTTAGTGCCAAAAGCTCACAGATCTGAATTTCCAAAGAAGCACGCATTGTGGGAGGATATGGGCCCTTTCCCAGATGCTTGGGAAATCTGAGAGCTGGAAGAAGATATGACTGTCAGAGAAGACACCTGATGAGTTCCAGAGCTTCATTTCAGGGAACTATTTTGCAAGACTGTCTGATTTATCAAAAGTGGCCACATACAGCCAGCAGCACACAGTATCTTGTGGGTCGTTGATAGGATTCATTCACAATGAAGCAATGGTCCCAGCATCCTGCCAGGTAGTGCAGAGTTAAGTACAGCCAATAAAGAATGAATGGAACAAAGAAATGAAAATATATACTAACAGAACAGCTTAAAGTTTTACTATCAAAGCAGGCAAAAGGGAGTCTGGATGGTCTGTGCAGTGTATGCATCATGCCCATAGAACAACACTTCCTCATTCTCATGGCTTGGGAAAGATTTGCAAACAAAAAACATTTTTTAGAAGTAAACTGACCTTTCTCTAGTATTTCCCATAGTTGTTTTTGTGCTATCTTACTTGCTGCATTGATCATACCATAACTAAGGGAGCTTAAGGGTTCTGAAATGAGATACTCAAATATTTTATAGTTGAGAAAATAAATAGGACACATGTCAAGTTTGTTTAAAGAATATAAATAAAGTGATAGAGTCCCTTCAAGAAGAACTTAAATTTATGAAGGAATTCAAAGAGGCCACGATTTCACAAATGAAAACTATGGATAACACCATTAGAGAGCTTCAAAACAAGGTGGCTCAGCTTGAACACGAAAAGGACAGGGCAACAGAAGACTTCCAGGCAAAGACAAGCAATTTGGAGCAGGAAATGTACAAAACGAATAAAACCATTCAAGACATGAAAATGGAAATGGAAACAATAAAGAAAATACAGTCAGAGTTAAAAATGGAAATGCAGAGCCAAGGGAAGAGAACAGGAACTATGGATATCAGTACCAAAAATAGGATTCAAGAGATGGAAGACAGGATCACAGGCATGGAAAATTCGATGGAAGAAATCAGTACAACATCTAAAGAAAATGAGAAAGCTAAAAAATCTCTCACCCACAACATCCAAGAAATCAAGGACTCGATGAAAAGAAGGAACCTAAGAATTATGGCGTAGAGGAAAGAGAAGACTTCCGACTCCAGGGTCCAGGAAATATCTTCAACAAAATCATAGAAGAAAACTTCCCAAACCTAAAGAAAGAGATGCCAATAAAATTCCAAGAGGCTTACAGAACACCGAACAGATTAGATCAGAAAACAAACTCCTCTCACCGCATAATAATTTAAACTCCAAATATAGAGAACAAAGAAAGAATATTAAAAGCTGTAAGAGAAAAAGGCCAAGTGACATACAATGGCAGACCCATCAGAATTACACCGGAATTCTCCTCAGAAACTTTAAAAGCTAGAAGGGCCTGGGCAGATGTCCTACAAGCACTGAGAGAACATAGGTGCCCAGTCAGACTACTATACCCAGCAAAACTCTCTATCAACATAGGAGAAAACAAGATATTCCATGACAAAATCAAATTCAAACAATATCTCCTCACAAACCCAGCCCTACAGAAGATCCTAGAAGGAAAATTCCAAACCAGAGAAGATAACTACACCCAAGAAAACAGAGGAAATAGAAATCTCCACAGCAACTAAACAAAAAGAAGCACAAGACAACCACCTACACCAAAATAATGGCAAATAATGGCAAATAACAACCCCTGGTCACTTATATCCATCAACATCAATGGACTCAACTCGCCAATAAAAAGACACAGACTTACAGACTGGATCTGTAAACAAGACCCATCGTTTTGCTGCATACAAGAAACACATCTCACTATTGAAGATAGACACTATCTCAGAGTAAAGGGCTGGGAAAAGGTCTTCGAAGCAAATGGACCCAGGAAGCAAGCTGGAGTAGCCACCTTAATATCAAACAAAATAGACTTCCAATTGAAGTTAATAAAAAAAGACAGAGAAGGGCATTACATACTCATTAAGGGAAATATCCAACAAAAGGACATCTCAATATTGAACATCTATGCCCCAAATACAAAAGCACCTAAATTTGTAAAAGAAACGCTTCTAAAACTTAAATCACACATAGATCCCAACATTTTAGTAGTGGGAGACTTCAACACCCCATTCACAACAATGGACAGATCGTCAAGACAGAAGCCAAACAGAGAAATAATGACTCTAACAGAGATCATGAACCAAATGGACCTAACAGATATCTACAGAACGTTTCACCCAAACACAAAAGAATACACCTTCTTCTCAGCACCACATGGAACCTTCTCCAAAATTGACCATATAGTTGGACACAAAGAAAGCCTCAACAGATACAAGAAAATTGAAATAACCCCTTGTATCTTATCAGACCACCATGGAATAAAGCTGGATTTCAACAGCAAAATAATCAACCAAAAGGCTACACGCACATGGAAACTGAACAACTCTTTACTAGATGACTATTGGGTCAGGGAAGAAATAAAGAAGGAAATCAAAGACTTCTTAAAATCCAACGAAAATGAAGACACAACATACCCAAACCTATGGGACACAATGAAAGCGGTGCTACGAGGAAAATTCATAGCACTAAGTGCCATCAAAAAGAAAATTGTGACAGTTCATATTAACGAATTAACAGCCAAACTGGGTGAATTGGAAAAAAAAAAAAGAAGCAAATACCCCCAAAAGGAGCAGAAGGCAGGAGATCATCAAACTTAGGGCTGAAATCAACAACTTAGAAACAAAAAGAACTATACAAAGAATCAATGAAACCAAGAGTTGGTTCTTTGAGAAAATCAACAAAATAGACCCTTAGCCAAATTAACTAAAAGGCAGAGGGAAAAAAGCCAAATCAACAAAATCAGAAATGAAAAGGGAGAAATAACAATATACATTCAGAAAATATTTAGATCCTACTTTAAAAATCTATACTCCACCAAATTTGAGAAGTTGAGCAAAATGGACAATTTTCTTGATAGAGTCCACCTACCGAAGCTAAATCAAGATCAGATTAACAGATTAAACAGCCCTATAACCCCTAAGGAAATAGAAACAGTCATTAAAAATCTCCCAACCAAAAAAAGCCCAGGGCCAGATGGCCTTAGCACGGAATTCTACCGGACCTTCAAAGAGGAGCTAACACCAATACTCTTCAAACTCTTTTACCAAATAGAATCTGAAAGAACATTGCCAAACTCATTCTATGAGGCCACAGTCACCCTGATTCCTAAACCACACAAAGACCCAACAAAGAAAGAGAACTTCAGACCAATCTCCCTCATGAACATAGATGCAAAAATACTTAATAAAATACTAGCAAACTGAATTCAAGAACACATCAAAAGTATCATACACCATGATCAAGTAGGCTTCATCCCAGGAATGCAGGGATGGTTCAACATATGAAAGCCTTTCAATGTAATTCACCATATAAACAAGATGAAGGAAAAAAAAACCACATGATAATCTCGCTAGATGCAAAAAAAAAAAAAGCATTTGACAAAATCCAACACCCCATCATGCTAAAAGTTCTGGAGAGAACGGGCATACAAGGACCATAACTAGAAATAATAAAGGCAATATACAGCAAGCCAGTGGCCAACATCAAATGAAATGGAGAGAAGCTTGAAGCATTTCCTCTAAACTCAGGGACAAGACAAGGATGTCCACTTTCACCATATCTCTTCAATATAGTACTTGAAGTTCTTGCTAGAGCAATAAGACAACTAAAGGAGATTAAAGGGATAAACATTGGAAATGAAGAAGTCAAATTATCCTTATTTGCAGACGATATGATAGTATACATAAGCAACCCCAAAAATTCCACCAGAGAACTCTTACAGCTGATAAACACCTTCAGCTAGGTGGCTGGATACAAAATTAATTCAAAAAAATCAGAAGCCCTTCTTTATACAACAAACAAATGGGCTGAGAAAAAAATAAGGGAAACAACCCCCTTCACAATAGCCACAAACAATATAAAATGCCTGGGTGTAACTCTAACCAGGCAAGTAAAGGACCTATACAACAAGAACTCCAAGCCCTTGAAGAAAGAAATGGAAGAGGCCTTTAGAAGATGGAAAGATCTCCCACGCTGATGGATAGGTAGGATCAAAATAATAAAAATGGCTATCCTACCAAAAGCAATATATAGATTCAATGCAATTCCTATCAAAATACCAACACAATTCTTTATAGACTGGGAAAGAGCTATTCTCAATTTCATATGGAACAACAAAAAGCCCAGAATAGCTAAATCAATCCTTTACAATAAAAAAACATCTGGAGTATCACCATCCCAGATTTCAAGCTGTACTACAGAGCAATAGCAGTAAAAACAGCATGGTATTGGTAGAGAAACAGACCAGTAGATCAATGGAATCGAATTGAATATCCAGAAATAGACCCACACACTTATGGCCACCTAATTTTTGACAAAGAAGCCAAAACGGCACAATGGAAGGACAGCATCTTCACCAAATGGTGCTGGTCCAACTGAATGTCCACTTGTAAAAGAATGAAATTAGACCCATACTTATCACCTTGTACAAAACTTAAATCCAAGTGGATCAAAGACCTTAACATAAGGCCAGTCACCCTAAATCTACTAGAAGAAAAAGTGGGAAAAACCCTTGAACTCATTGGCACAGGTGACAACTTCCTGAACAGAACACCAACAGCTCAGGACCTGAGATCAACAATCAATAAATGGGACCTCATGAAACTGAAAATCTTCTCTAAGGCAAAAGACACTGTCATTCGAACAAAACAGCAGCCTACAGACTGGGAGAAAATCTTCTCCAACCCCACATCTGACAGAGGGCTAATATCCAAAATCTACAAAGAACTCAAGAAATTAAATGCCAAGAAACCAAATAATCCAATCAAAAAATGGGGGACGGAGCTAAATAGAGAATTCACAAAGGAGGAATCCTTAATGGCTGAGAGTCACTTGAAGAAATGCTCAACATCCTTAATCATCAGAGAAATGCAACTCAAGACGACTCTGAGATTCCATCTCACACCTGTCAGAATGGCTAAGATCAAAAACTCAAATGACAGCACATGCTGGCAAGGGTGTGGAGAAAGGGGTACCCTACTCCATTGCTGGTGGGAATGCAGACTTGTGCAACCACTATGGAGGTCAGTATGGCAATATCTTAGAAAACTTGGAATAGTTTTGCCTCAGGACCCAGCCATACCACTTCTGGGTATACACCCAAAGGTCTCCTCACGGAATCATAAGAAAGTTTCCTCATCTATGTTCATAGCAGCCTTATTGTAATAGCTAGAAACTGGAAACAACCCAGATGTCCCTCAACCGAAGAATGGGTTAAAAAACTATGGTAGATCTACACAATGGAATATTATTCAGCTATCAGGAACAATGAAATTATGCAATTTGCAGCCAAATGGATGGAACTAGAAAAGCTCATCCTGAGTGAGCTAACTCAGACTCAGAAGGATGAATATGGCATCTATTCACTTATAATAGGATTTTAGTATAGTAGAGGATATCAATACTACAACCAACGCACCAAAGGGAACATGGACATAGACTTTTTATTTTTTATTCTTTTATTTTTATTTTGTTTATTCTTCTTTATCTGTTTGCTGGCTTATTTGTTTGTTTGGTTTTTTAGTTCTTTCTCCCTGGCAATGAGACACTTTTCACTGGTGATACTGCCTCATAGACCCCTATTGTATGAGGAGGCTCCTGGCCCTCATATGACCTATGAACTGGGGTGAGGGACTGTTATATAGGGACACCCCACTCCAGAGAAGCAGGGTGGAAGGATCAGGGGATAAAGAAAAAAATGAAATGTGAAGTTTCGGCCTTTGGCTACTAATTGTCATAAACTGTTTAGGATAATTAAGAAATGCAAACTAATAGTCATGCAAGCCTGTCATTTTGTTAGGTGCTATGACAGTCTACTATAGTTATTTTCTAAGCTAAGCAGAAATCAAGTTGCTAAGAGACAAGCAACATTTGTTTATCCTAATATAAAAGATAAAGCCTCTTCAAAAACCTCAAGAGATCTGCAGAATATGGCATTTACAGATGTTCGCTTAACTTTAGATATTTTTGATATCGAGACATGTCAACTCCTGACAGCACCCCCTATTCTACTCCAAGTAGAAGATGAACATTGAAGAATCTCCAGTGGGAGATGATTGAATTAGTGGCAAGCTTATCTCTTGGCAGAAAAAAACCCTTGCTCCAACTGTAGACAGTGCTGTCCAAAAAGGACAAAAATTGGAAGCAGGTAAGTTGACAACCTAGCTCTGCCAAGACAGGGCAGGCAAGTCCTTCATAATTCCTGCTCTACAATCAATGTCTGTCAGAGAAACGGGGCCAAATGACTGAAGATCGATGCTTAAATATATGGAGAGAAAATGGGAACTGTCCAGGCAGCCACTGGTATGTCATTTCTTAGTTTTGGAAGCTGCAGGCCCTGCACTTCCTATATAATCAGATATATTTATTCCTTTCAGGTCTCTGAGGTGGTTGAAGAATAGATAGCTAGAGTCTCATAATTAAATTTTGAGTTGTTTAGGAATCAAGAGAGTGCCCTGGATCTAAGAAGATGTTTTTAAAATTGTGATGCAAGTTAGTATTAAAATTGAGTTAGATTTAGAACTTTAAACTCATGGAGATGGTTAGATAGTAGAACATTAAAGTCAGGTGCCAAATACATATGGACCGGACAATGGGAATGTATACTAAGCCATATAACTCTTATAATTGTGGCCTAATTACCTCTGCTGTTGTGAATTGCATTTATTATTATAAGAGAAAGAGCCATTTATTGGACTGAAAGGGGGAGCTGCTGAGGGGAAAAGATATACCTTAAATTTAAAAAAAAGAGGAGGGGGATGGGTGGGTTGAGGTGGAAGAGGGTGGGAGGATTGGACTGGAGGGGGGAGTAGGGAGGGGATAGCAATTAAGATGTAACTTGAAGAAAAAATAAATAAATAATAATTTAAAAAAAAACTTCAGAATGGGCAACAAAAAAGAATATAAGTAAATCTGACCATGACCTTGATAAAATATTAGAAAACTTTAAATTCATTGAGTGCAGCTATTCCCTTAAAGAGAACATAATATACAGATTTGATATTTACACAGTGAGTATATACCTTAGCCAAGGATTCTTTGCTTTGTGGGCCTTTCTAATAGAGCAGTTTGTATACTTTACTCTCTGGTATATTGGAAATGCTTGCTAGATCTGCAAGTCCAGCACAGTGATGGAGTGCCTGTCTGCAATGTGAGGGACCCTGGGTTTCATCTCCAAAATAAGAAATGAGGAAAGGGACAGGAGAAGAAAGGAAAGGAGGAAAGAAAAGAAGAAAGGAAAGATTGTTGGAATTACAGAAATAATATCAAAATATAAATTTTTAATCAAGAAATATTGGTTCAATTAAAGGATCTCTATACTGTTTTGGTGAAGGAAGCAATCAAACTGCTGAGGTATCAAATACCCCCAAATATTTACTCATACCAAAGGCTACTTATTATAAGGTAATTAATAAATGTTCAGCATACAAATCTTTTGGAAGATGCTTTAATCTCTTCGAGATCTAAGAGGTTATAGATTCTCACTTAAATGAATTAATCTGCATTTAATATTAGTAATGTGTATATATTTTAAATTCATTCATGAAACTTAACTTTAAGTCCTAGCATGTTTGAGTCACTGTGACAATTACTGACACAATAGAACTGTAGTGAGCAAAGTAGATAATGGCCTTCTTTGGGTTCAGAAAGACTTACATACAGTTCAGTACTGAAGGCAGATGCAAATTACTACAAACAGTTCATGTTCTGAAGAGCAAGCACAGGGTGCTATGAACCATACATAGGCTGAGAACCCAAAAAGGTCCAACAGGGAGTGATAATTTGAACCGAAAGATAATCTTAATAAGAACAACTATTACTTATCGATATTATGCTAAAAATGCTTGTTTATGTTCACAGCTGTCTGTTAATTAGATGTTTTGATTATCCCCAGGGAAACAGAAGCTTAGAACTGGTCAGCACTTGTGACCCTCACTAGGTTGTAACACAACATGCACTTCAGTGTTTATGCCAGATCCAGAACATGCGGTGTTATTTTTTGTCTTTTTCTTTTTTTAAAAAACTGTTTATTACTTCAGTTTACATCTTCATCACAGTTCCCTCCCTCTACCCATCCCAGGTCTACCCTCTCACCCTTCAACCCTCTCCTCCTTCTCCCACCTATCCTACTCCTCCAGTGTGGGGTGCCCTACATATCAGCCCCCTTCAGTTCAACAGCCATATGAGGGCTAAGAGCTTTCTTTCTCTTGCACTGGGGACCTACATGGCAGCTCCAACTGATAAATGTATTAAAAAACTGTGATACATTTACACAATGGAATACTACTTAGCTATCAGAAAAAAATGAAATCATGCAATTTTCTGCCAAATGGATGGAACTAGAGAAGCTCATCATGAGTGAGCTAACCCAGATCCAGAAAGATGCACATGGCATCTCTTCACTTATAACTAGATTTTAGCCATATAGTACAGGATAAGTGTCCTACAACCAACAGACTGAAAGGAAAAGGAACATGGACTTTTTTGTCTTTTTCTACAGTATATTCTTAGGCATTAGTCATCTGGCCTCTCCAGAGAAAAAGATGAGGCAAATGAATTAAGTAGAAGGAGAGAAAAGTTATCCCAGTTAAGGTAGAACCATGGTCAGATGCTTAAAACTGCAAGTCACTGGTGGGTGGGTGGGTGTGCACGACACATGCATTTGGCTAATCTAAGGGACACTAGCAAGTGACACCCTCATCCAACAGTAGAATCTAGTTTCTTCAACAGAAAGATGCTCGCTGTATATAAAATATTTGCTAAGACTGTCACCTAGTGGCAATAGGCAGGAAGTGATCATGAACTTAATTAGAAAGTAGTACCTAGCTACTTACCTAGCAGAATTCCCCTGTCTACTGTGTTTAGTTCCCAATAGTTTTCCCTATAAACAAAATGCATTAAGACTGACCTTGAAAGAGTAATAATCCACTTCATATGGAAAAAACAAACAACCCAGGATAGCTAAAACAGTCCTTTACAATAAAAGAACCTCTGGAGGTATCACCATCTCTGATCTCAAGTGGTACTACAGAGCAACAGTAATAAGAACTGCATGGTATTGGCATAAAAACAGATAGATTGATCAATGGAATCCAATTAAAGGCCCAGAAATAAACCACACACCTAAAGACACTTGATTTTTTTTAAAATCAAGAAACCAAAGCCATACAATGAAAAAAAGAAAGCATCTTCAATAAATGGTGCTGGTCTAACTGGATGTCTACATGTAGAAGAATAAAAAAGATCCATATCTATCGCCCTGCACAAAACTCAAGTCCAAGTGGATCAAAGACTTCAACATAAAACCAGAGACACTAAACCTGAGAGTGGAGAAAGTGGGGGAATATCCTTGAAAACATTGGCACAGAATTCAGGAGACAGCTTCCTGAACAGAACACCGATTGTTGAGGGACTAACACTGACAATTAATAAATGGGACCTCATAAAACTGAAAAGCTTCTGTAAGATAAAAGACACTGTCAAAATGATAAAATGGCAACCTACGGAATAGGGAAAGATCTTCACAAATCCCACATCATAAAGAACTCAAGAAACTGGACATCAACAAACCAGATTATCCAATTAAAAGTGGGGTACAGATCTAAACAGAATTCTTAGCAGAGGAATCTCAGTTGGCAGAGAAGCACTTAAAGAAATGTTCAACATCCTTAGCTATGAGGGAACTAGATATCAAAATTACTCTTAGATTCCATTTTACACTCATCAGACGGGCTAAGATCAAAAACTCAAGTGACAGCTTATGCTGGAGAGGATGTGGAGCAAGGAGAACACTCCTCCATTGCTGGAGGGAGTGCAAACTTGTACAGCCATGTCAGAAATCAATATGGTGGTTTTTCAGAAAACTGGCAATTGATCTACCTCAAGACCCAGCTATACCATTCCAGGGCATATATCCAAAGGATGCTCTACCATACCGCTAGGACACTTGCTCAACTATGTTCATAACAGTTTTATTCATAATAGCTAGAAACTGGAAGCAACTTAGATGTCCCTCTACTGAAGAATGAATAAAGAAAATGTGGTACGTTTACACAGAGGCATATTACTCAGCTGCTAACAACAATTGCATCATGAAATTTGCAGGAAAATGGATGGAACTAGAAAAGATCATCCTGAGTGAAGTAACCAAAGCCAAGAAATAAAAACATGGTATGTACTCACTTATATGTGGATATTAGACACTAAATAAAGGATAACCATGCCACAATCTACAGACCCAAAGAAGCTAAGAAACAAGGAGGGCTCGGGGGGAGGGGGGGCGCTTGAATCTCACTGAGAACGGGGAAAGAGAATAGACATCTTGGGTGGACAGGGCAGGGGACTGAATGAGGGAAGGGGTGGGGAGAGGAACAGGAGGAGACCAGGTGGGGGGGAACGAGGGTGAGAGTACTGGTGGACAACTGGAATAGGAGGTGGTAATCTCTGGGATGAGCTAGAAACCCAGAGGAATAGAAACTCCCAGGAATCTATGAGGGTGACCCTAGTTAAGACTCCTAGCAATGGGGGATAGCAAGCCTAAACCAGCCATCTCCTAAAACCAGACAAGTCTTCCACTAGAGTGATTGGGATACCAACTAAGCCACAAAATTTTCAACCTATAGTTTGTCCTCCCTAAAAGATGTGCAGAGGTAAAGGTGGTGCAGAAATTATGACAGAGGTAAATCAATGGCTGGTCCAGCTTCAGACCCATACCATGAGAGGGAACCTACCCATGGGACTGCCTGGAGGCCAGGAACCAGAAGCTGAATAGTCCAAAGACCTAGGATAGAACCAAACATGACTGATAAAAATAAAAAGTCAATGAAATGATTCCTAACGATATTCTGCTACACTAGGATTAGTGTCTGGTTCTATTGCCATCAGAGAGGCTTCACTCAGCAACTGTGGAAACAGATGCCGAGACCCACAGCCACGCAATAGATGGAACCTGAGGGATCCTGCAGAGGAGGAGCAGGAAGGATTGAAGGAGCCAGAGGCATTGAGAACAACACAAGAAAACCCACAGGGTCAACTAATCAGAGCCCATAGGAGCTCACAGAAACTGAACTGCCAACCAGGGAGCCTGTATGGGACTGACCGAGGCCCTTCGCACATTTGTAACACTTGTGTAGCTTGGTCTTCTTGTGGGACTCCTAACAGTGGGAGGAGGGGCATCTCTGACTCTACTGCTTGCCTTTGGGACCCATTCCTCCTACTGGGTTGCCTTGTCTAGCCTTGCTGCAACTTGACATGCCACGGCTGGTTGATATCCATGGAAGGCCTGCCCTATTCTAACGAGAAATGGAGGAAGAGGGGAGAATGGGGGAGGGGACCGGGAGGAGAGGAGGAAAGGGAAACTGTGGTCAGGATGTAAAAATTAAAAACAAACAAACAAACAAATAAAAAACATTAAGAATCTGAATTCATCCCCCCTCTCTCTCAGAAAAGTTTAGTGTGACCAATTCAAACTTTTAAAGAGATCTTAAGACTTAAGACACTCCACTTTGCCTTGGATCAAATAGATTTAAATCAAAAAGAGACTCAATATCACTAGGGAATGTGTTTTATGAATGAGGATTGAGGGTCGCCCTAGACCAAGAGCTTTAGTGAACTTTAGCAATATCTAAAAACAAAAGGTATATGGAGCAGGTTCTTGAAAGTGGGTTTTCAGCAGAAATACAATCTTGTAAATAGTATAAAAAAGACGAAGATGTTTGTTTTTTAAACACATAAGCAAACTAACAAGTTATATTCTGTTCTTAGCAAGTAAAATACCTTCCACATCACTGTTCATCATCAAAGGAAGACAGGAACTCAAACAAAGCAGAAATCTGCAACCAGGGGCTGATGCAGAGGTCACAGAAGAGTGCTGCTTATTGGCTTGCTCCCCATGGCTTGCTCAGCCTGCTTTTGAATAGAACCCACCCCCATTTCCTCCCTGCTAGTTCCTCCCCATGAACTGGACACCTTTCTCTTCCAACTGCAGGTGTTTTTTTTTTTTCTAAATCCACTGAGTCTAGTGTTGGCTGTATGGGCATGGATAGGTGCAGGGTCATTTTACTGGAGCATGGGCAGCCCTCAGTGGTGGCATTTCTAAAGAAAATGGATTTTCCCAGCAGCCACTGATTGCCAATTGCTCCTGTTCTAGGGCTGGGGCTTTATATTGTGACTATGGGTCCTGATGAGATAGTGAAGTAAATGATTAGGAGATCTAAGGGGCTGATTAGTATAGGAAGGGTTTAAACCAACATTTTTGGGGTATGGGCTCATTAGCTGACATTACTAAGATTAGGATGGGGTATATACGTAGCACAGAGAATTTTGAATTCTTAGGTGTAGGTTCAATTCCTATTGTCCTAGAAATAAGAGGGTTTAAACCTCTATAATTTACTCTATCAAAGTAACTCTTTTTCAGACATATTTCTGTGTGTAGGGTGGGATGCTTATTAGGAAGATTGGCAGGAAGATATGTCATATGCATAGAGCTAATGTTACTGGAAGGAAATTTTTTCATAGGGGGTGCATTAGTTGCTCATATTGGAATAGTGGGCTGAATTTCCTGATGCTCGAATTCATAGGAAAGGGACAGTTATTAGGAGTGTTTTTTTGTGTTTGTCTTGATCTTGTACGTGCAGTTACAGCAGCATTGAGGTCATGGGTGGGATGAACCCCTCATGTTCTGGAAAACAGTGTCACCAAAGTCATTCCCCCACCCCTTCCTGTGCAATCATCTTTCAGTCTTGCAATGAAGGGTATGGCACAGATTTCTTTTTCAGGGCTGAGTACACTAAGATATTTTCAGATGGAACCATTACTGTATATTGGTTAAAACACTTTATCTTCCAAACAACAGAGACCTCACATTGAAGCTGTTTGAACAACAGCTATACAGAATAATAGCTAGCTCTAGCTACACGGAAGGCCTGAAGTACTCAAATGGGGAGACCAGGACTCTTTTCATTCCCTTCTCAAGAAAGATGGCAGCTGGGAGCCTTAGAGCACAATGTTATGGAGGGCCACCATCTTCTCAGGTAGGCAGACTTCAGTCCACAACAGAGGGGATTAACATAATCCATTTTCCCAGAAGTCCCACTGGAAAAAAAAATCACAAAGCTTGCCGTCCCTCAACCAATTTCTGTAATCAAGATGATGCATATCCTAGAGGTCAAAGTATATTGGAGCTGAAGGGCAGAATCAGCTGTAAAGAATCCATGTGGTTGAACAGGGATGGAAAGATGAATTGCTTATAAAAGTACACGGTGCTTTGGGTAGGAAAAAGAGGGAGTTAATCAATGCAGTATCCTGAGATGGTATAATGATAGCATAATTATGACATAGCATAGTGAGTGAAGGCTTCAGCTCTTCAGACAGAAACAGCATAGGAATAGGGCTCACTGGGAGTTAAAGGTGGTGAGGAAGAGACTGCATGCCAGGCCACATCATCATTAGTACTATGAAAACCTGAATCAGCTTGCCTGGACAATTATTCTTTTTGATAACTGACTGACTTAGTAAGAGCTACGACAATCCAACTTTCAGTCTGTATCTTATGCTTCTTCTTTTTCGTGTTACATCAGTGGTTCTCAATCTGTGGGTCGAGAGCCCTTTGGGGCCAAATGACCAATTCATAGGGGTTACCTAAGACAATTGTAAAACACAGATATTTACATTGCAATCCATAACAGTAGCAAAATTACAGCTATGAAGTAGCAATGAAAATTTTATGGTTGGGATCACCACAGCATGAGGAACTGTATTAAAGGGTCGCAGCATTAGGAAGGTTGAGAACCACTGTGTTAGATCTTTATTACCCTATTTATTTCATGGATTAGGAGAATCCCCACATCCTGCACTCAGACAGCTAATTTCTTTGCTTTGTCCAGCTATTCTACAGGCTTCAATGGACACAACCCTCATCATAGCTTCTAAAACTTCCTCTCTCAGCCCATTCTATCAATCATGTAATGTTATAAATTAATCCAGCTTTATTTCAGACTGCTTGGTGTCTCAGAGTCTTGTACTTATTTCTCCCTGGCCTCAAAGAAGTCTAGCTTGTAGCTCTATTTAATAATGAAAGAACAAGGATGTGGAAGATATCCTCCAAGTAAGAATCACTTGGCAGATGCCTCTTCCACTAAACTCTAAGCTTTTTGAGTGCAGTAAACAATCATGAAATAAGTTTGCATCAAAATAAATACCTTTTTGAGACAATGCAGCAGCCCTAGAACATCATTTGTAACATGTGAGTTAGTACTGTCACAATGAAAGAATGAAAACAAGCTTATTACAGTATCTAATCAGCACTTGAATAACTAAAGTATTAGGGATTTTTTCAACAGTGATTTTTTTTTGTTTTCTGTTTTGTTTTGTTTTTTCAAGACAGGGTTTCTGTGTATAGTTCCCCTGGTTATCCTGGACTTGGTTTGTAGACTAGGCTCCCAGTGAATTCAGAGATCCGCCTGTATCTGCCTCCTGAGTGCTGGGATTAAAGGTGCGCGCCACCACGCCTGGCTAGTATTAAGAATTTTAGGGCTGGAGAGATGGCTCAGCGGTTAAGAGCACTGGCTGCTCTTCCAGAGGTCATGAGTTCAATTCCCAGCAACCACATGGTGGCTCACAACCATCCATAATGAAATCTGGTACCCTCTTCTGGCCTGCAGATATACCTGCAGACAGAACACTGTATACATAATAAAAAAATCTTAAAAAAAAAAAAGAATTTTAATACAGGTTGAGGTTGTAGTGGAAATTTTTGTTGTTTCTCAGAATTCAGAGGCCCCTCCTCTGTTTGGTGAGCCGAACTACTATCATGTGAGGAGGAATGCCCCATCCCTTAAAATGAAAATGACAAGACACAGAGACTCCATCCCACCCTAAATCTTTAGCATGTAGAGCATGTATGTGGGTGCCAATCTGATTTGGGGCACCTGTACTTAGAACTATGAAAGAGTACAAGTTAACCTATGAAGCTGATATCTAAAATTCATTTCACTTGTGACATCTAGTGTCTAGTGATGGTATTGGCCGTACTCTATCCTAAACAATGGCTTATCTATGTCAAAAAGACAAAAACCATAACAAATGTAAAGATCCTAACTGACTTTAATTCATGATGCTAGGATAGAGCAGCCCTCAGAATCAGAAGTTCAAACAACTCCTTTCATCAACATCAGGCAACATTTGCAGACAGGAAACTAGTGAGCAGAAACAGCTTAACTGGTCCCAGCCCAGCATCCACTTGATTTGAATCATCTGGCCACTGCAGATTGCCTTGAAGCACAGTTATTGCAGTGCCAGTCAGCACAAGTGATTTCATGTTACTTTAGTGTACTGGACAAGCCCAAATCAGTGTTCTCCTATAAACTTCATTCAACAATGAAGGATGAGTGGCTCTTAAAACATTGTGAACACAGTCTTCTCCCCCTTGAATTCATTTTTCCTTAGTTCCATCATCTTTCAAGGCCCTGCTTAGTGCCAGTGGATTTGCAATTTTTAAAAAATGAATATCGAAACAACACACTTTTCCTTTCACACAACTCCTATGTAGGGACATATATCATTCATATATATATGAATTTCTACAGCCACGATTTTAAATACATATTACATATATGTAAATAATATACTGTATTCTAAGCAATTCCTAGATAGTACATTTTATCACATCCTTCCATCATCTACCTCACTGTGGTCACTTAATCCTTTACATGAGAGGTAATATATAGTTTACCTTCTCTTGAATCAAAGAACAAAACAAGGAGTTCATAAAGATTTTAATTACCAGTTGCAACTAGTCATGAGCAGCCAAGGCTAGAGGTCATTTTCCTGACTCCTGATTGGAATTTGCCTATCTTTTTGTTGTTGCTGTTTGTTTGAAAAAGAGTTTCTCTGTTTAGCCCTTGCTATCCTGGAACTCTGCAGACTAGACTGGCCACTAGACTGGCCTTGAACTCACAGAGATCCACCTGCCTCTGCCTCCTCAGTGCTGGGATTAAAGGGGAGTATCACCACACCTGGATGAGCTGAGGAATTAGAAAACGACAGAAGAAATAGAGTTTACTTTATTTAATTGAGAACTCAGTGATGGTTATATCTGCTTGAAGGATCATTGTTGCTTGTCTTTAAAAAATCAGTTCAATCCTTCAAAGTCTGGTATAGTCCATCAGACAGACATACAGGTCTGCAAGTGAAAAATGTAGGCAGGAAGAAGTCAAGGGGTATGGCACATCAAGATATTAAAACTTAATGGAGGCATTCAACTCTGCCAAATGCAGGAAAAGTGAAAAGTAAATATTAACTACTGAACATTGAAGAGTAGAAATGACTGTGCGTCTGTGGTACAATACATGTTTGGCCTATGTGACTTAAAAAAAAAATCACTGGTGATCTTGTCAAGAGACAATTCATTGTACCTGTTTAAGACCAGACCACAGGTAGAATACAGAATGTAAAAGAAGCTAAATCTCAGCACTTGGGAGGCAGAGGCTGGCACAATCCCTGTCTCAAAAATCTAAATAATAATAATGATGATGATAATAATAATAATATAGAAATTAAATAGTGAAAACATTTTCAGATGTTTTGTTATATAAATAAACAAAATGGGGATGTGGTTGAGTGGAGTCTGGGAAATTTTCGATTAACTTTTGCAATGGAAGTCACTTCAGCCCTAATGGAGATGATTCAACACAGTAAAAATGCTAAAAGAGACAGAGCCAAGACAAACAAGAAATGATGCCATGTACCAGTTACCAGAACTCTACAGATTTCCAATTGCTTTTTTTTTTTTTTAAGAATACGCATATTTACACGATATCTGTTTAAACACGCATGCGCTCGGGTTGTACTGCAGAACCAGCTGGCGTTCGTTTGAACAGCTGTCCTATCAGTTTGACAGGTGATATTTCTTCGGGAGAGACTTTGGTTTCCTCGGTAAAGTGAAGGATGTCACGGACTAGGCAGGGTGGGCGGTATGCGGGCCTAACTGGGACGATCCCTGCGGGAGGACGCACTGTACTGACATCGGTGAGACTCAACGCCTTAGCTGCCGGAGGAGGACAGCAACGCGGGCCCGGGTAGGCCTGACACCACCTTCTGGAACCGGCGACAATGCCCACTACAATGGCGCTGCCAAAGACGACAACAAATAAATAAAACTGAGAAACACGAATCACCAAAAGCAGACACCTAAATGCAGCACACGGGAAAATTAACCAGCTGAAAATCCTAAAAGTCCCGGGCGCGCCGCACGCACCTGCGCAGTCGCCGCAAGATGCTCCTCTTGCGTGTCCCGGAGGCGCGGATTGGGCCAGACATCTCGTGAGAAATGCGAATTCTCGCGGGAACGGTATTCAAAAAAAAAAAAATCCCGGCCCTTATTTAGCCGCGGTTCTGTTGAATGGTGAAGCTGATTTTCCTGTGCTGAAGTGGATTTAGTGTCACGAGTCTGGGCGTCCAGTGCTGTCTGGACAGGTCTCCGGTTGGAGCCGCCAGGAAGCGTGAGGAGAGAGGTAAAGGCAGGCGGGCGGCGTGAGGAGTGAACTGGGCGGCCGCAGGCGGAACTCCTGCCTTCCCGGAACCCGAGTTCTCAGGAGCCGCCTTCCGGGTCGGTGTGGTTTTAGGTCGGACCGTCTAGCTGCCGGTTTAGCAGCAAGTAAATACGGTGCTGGGTGACTTCCGAGTCTGAGTCCTTCAGTGTCATAACCCCTAGCCAGTAATGCACCCCGAATTAACTGTTGCAAAATGTAACACCACAGTGGCTTCTCATAGTAGCTTCTCGTTTTATTAACTTTTAAAAAACAATGGTTAGAGGTTGCAGTGGTAACATTTTGGATGTATTGGTTTAAATGTTTTCACCCGTGCTTACTTTTGGAAATGTGGCTCCCAGAAAGTTTAAAATTCCATTTGCTCGCATGGTATTTCTCTTGATACCTAGTCAGCGTTCATGTCTTATGTTACAAAACTTTTTCACGTTGGGTGTGGCAAACGGACTTGCAGAATCAGTTGGATAAATGTCATGAAGAAATG
>CAJQZJ010032904.1:4005988-4029249 GCA_907164525.1 Lophiomys imhausi
TTTTTTGAACTGAAAGGGAGAGCTGTTGGGGGGAAAAAAGAAATACCTTAAACTAAAAAAAAAAAAAAAGGAAGGGAAGAGGATAGGGGGGTTGAGGGGGAGGAGGGTGGAAGGGTGGGACTGGAGGGGGGAGTAGGGAGGGGATTGTGATTGAGACGTAACTTGAAGAAATAAAAAATAAATTATTAAAAAAAATTATGGTGTTGCCAATATTCTCAAACCATTTGTTTTTAAATTTTTCAAGGTTTACTCATTATCTTTTTCATATTTCTTGCTTTTATCTGTCACTGAATTTCAAGGAGTTGATGTAGAAAATGTCACGGTAGCTCCTGCTCCTGTAGTCCAGGCCGCATCACACTACTGTGGTCTTCTGGCAAGGTTACCTGCTTGCGTGACTGTTAGCTGTACCTGTTCTTCCTAACAGCCGGGGATGATGAAAATTCCCTGTTCTTTACGGACGCCTCATGGTTAGCTCTACCACCTTCAGTTAGCTCTAAGAAAACCAGGTTTACTTGGATGACTACTGTGGGTTATTCCTGAATTTGTTTAAAAGACATTTAGTGGGTGAGGATGTAACTTGGTGAGAGATGTTTAGTTTGAAAACCTAAGACCTTGCAGTCAGTCCCAGCGCCCGGGGTTGGGAACTTTGCTCATGTCAGCATGTCTCTGTAAAGTCGCATCTGGATAGTCAGGTACAGACTCTAAATGTGGCTGTCAGAAAGGAAATAGCCTTTGAGTTTGAAGGTTGTGAATCTTTTTCTTTTCCGGATTTAGTTAGAAAAGCTGAAAGTAGAATTAGATGAATCAAGGCTTAGCGAAAAGCAGCTGAGGCAGAAGCTGGATCACCAGGAGGAACTTCTCTCTCACAAATCGGAAGAACTCAAGCTAATGTCTGAGCAGCGCGTGCTCAGTAGCATGTCTTCTGAGGTGCTGGCTCTTCAGATTGAGCTCTCTGAAGTGGAAGGTGTGAAGGTAATTTATATCTCAGGGTTTTTCTTTTTACTTTAGAATATTTCTGTGTGTTTTTGTAATTGTTCTTAAGAACTAGTTTGAGGACTGAAACAGTTTTTGACATAACTAAAAAGCACCCGGCAAAGTTTTCAGGTGGATTACTTCATTCAAAAAATGGTTTTCTATTTTATAATTACATAAGGCAGATTTTTGCATCATGGAAACTCTGGAGTCATTTATAGGTCTTTATTCTGATCTGAGTTTGGGTCATAAAATCCCAATATAAAATGTTAGCACAGTGGAAATTAAAATGGATGTCAATATGAAAATTTCCTTTCACCTGTGGATAATTAAAATTCACAAGAAAAGGGGGGCAGTTTCCAAGGTATTTTTGTTGACTCTCTGCTAAAGAATTCATTAATTAAAAAACATTTCAAAGCATGCTTGAATGGTTTTGTTTTAATGTGGGGTGGGAACTGGTAATACTGAGTCAACTGCTGTGAGATTCTTCCACAGAACCCTGTCTGTGTTCTGTTGACTAGAATGCCCTCCGAGAAGAGGTGAGTGAGCTGCAGTACAAGCAGGAGCAACTGGAGTGTCTCAATGCTTCCCTAAAGCACCAGGTTGACCGGCTCAGAGAAGAAAAAGAGGAGCGGGAGAAGGAAGCAGTGTCTTACTATAATGCCTTGGAGGTATGCCAAGTGCCTCCATGCCTCTGGCCAGTAGCCAAGTGCTCTCTGCTGATCTCCATTACAGAGACTGTTTTCTTTTCCACACAGAAAGCTCGCACAGAAAATCAAGATCTTCAGGTACAGCTGGGTCACGCACTCCAGCAAGCCTTGGATCCCAACAGTAAAGGAAACTCTCTGTTTGCAGAGGTATGCGCAAGTGTTCTCGAGACTGAGTTGACCACATTGGCATTCCACTTACTGCAGGAGCAAGCACGTTCGTGTTTTCCAGGTCGAGGATCGAAGGGTGGCGATGGAGCGCCAGTTCAACTTGATGAAAGTCAAGTATCAATCCCTGAAGAAGCAGAATGTGTTCACCAGAGAGCAGATGAACAAAATGAAGGTACAGACACATGACTGGTCAAGGCTTTTAAACCTGCTTTGTCTTAGCAGATATATACAGGACACTGTTTTCCTTCAGAAAGCATACTTCTATGATTGTTTGTAGCATTGTATGATTCTTATATTAAAAACTCGTCTTGGGAAAGCAGCTGCTGATTGCTACAGTGTATACTCATTGGCTTTGCAGGTAGACAGTGAGTCTTTCTTGTCATGTTGGAATGAGAACTAGTTTTTTACTGTTGCTCATGGCACGGTGTCTTCTTGAGCATAGCCCTGTGTCCTGCGTCATCCAGACTTAGCTGTCTCACCAGCTCTCACACAGCCTGGTTTTTATTGAAGTCTATACTTGTCATGCAGCTCAGCAGGTCAAGTGCATACTTCCTGAACTATAAGGTTCTTTTTGCTTCATTTTGTCATTCCAGTCAAGTGAGAGGGTATGGAGAGACAACAACAGTCCTCTCTGTACCTGTCCTTTAGATCTGTCCCTTCCTCCCTTCTGCCCGATGCTGCTAAGTAGTAATGCTAGAAAGGCTCCCTCCTCATTCTTTGTTTCTAAGTGTTTTACCAAAGCAATGAGGAAACTCGGTAATTAAACTTGGGAGTTAGATGAGCTCCGTGAGATGGGTGTTAGGTTTCACCTGTAAGGGGGAAGGTGATGGCCAGAACAGCCTCTTAGGGTTGTCCTGGACTGACTAGTAAAACACTGTCGCAACTTTGTCATTTAGTTTCCCCACTTAATTAAAAATTTTAGAAAATCCCCAGTAGACCTGTCGTGTTAATTCAAGAGATAAATAGCAGGCCACGTTGGCTCATGCACGGTCTGCATGGCATGCTTCCTCTAATGTGCATTTCACAGACACATAAATAATTATGTTAAAGATTTCAGGTAACCATGAAAAGAGTCAAAGTAAGAACTCAAAAGTTACAGCCACAACTAAACTTCTAATGCAGATGTTTTCACATTATGAGATGGAAAAGAACTATTTTCTTTCCAAGATGAATTCAAGTCAGCTGAACACAAAACAGTAATTATACCAGAAATGTTTGCCAGGGGCTCAATTTTGATTTTGGGGGGTGATTTTTTTTTCTAGTTACAAATTTCCACATTGCTGAGGATGAGGGGATCTCAAACCGAATTTGAGCAGCAAGAACGGTTGTTTGCCATGTTGGAGCAGAAGAATGGTGAAATAAAACACCTCTTGGGTGAAATTAATAATCTGGAGAAATTCAAGGTATTTGTAATGTCTCTTTAAAAACACACAACCAAATTTTGGGTTGAGTTTTCAGTATTTTTTAGCTTCTATATTATTGTGCAATTAACTTTCAGTTTCAGTGCAAGTTGACCCAGGGTTTACATTGCTGGAACTCACAGTAGTCTTACCTCAGTCTTGTATGTATGGTGCGAAGGAAGTGCCAGCGTCATTTGTTAAATTGGCCCCAGTGACATGCCATATGCATGGGTCTTCCACCATTTTCTGGGTACTGGTTGACCTCTGTACAGCAGTGCTGTATTATTTAAGTTAAAGAGGTTTTATAGTATATGTTTTTATTTTTACACTTTATTTCTCTTAGTTTTTTCGGTACAATGTTCTGGTTATTTGTACATGTTTGTTTTTCTCTTGTCTAATGCACACACCACACACATACACATGTGCGCACGCATATATGCATACATATGTGAGCAGAAAGAACTATTTGGTATTTTTGTTGGGATTATATTACATTTACAATTTTAAAAATTTTTGAATTACCTTAGGGAGCATTGTTATCTTTTCATTAAGCTTATAGTGAAAGATTAAATATATAAGTAACAGATTTTGTAAATGTTAATAATCTCTTAAGCATTGTGGCCATTAGTCTGTCATGAAGTATTGTTTTACTTCTATCTCTTAGAAGACTGTTGAAGAATGAAGGTTTTGTTAAATGTATAGTGTGTTACCACTATACATTTGTGACACAATGGTGTGCCAACATTGACTGAACATTATACTGTGAAAAGTGCATTTTGAAATTAGGGGGATTGAGGTTTCTGTAGTCTCTAAAATTGTAAATTTTTAAACAAATTTACCCCATCCCCCCAGAGAAAAGAATTTTCTTCAGTACTGGGGGTGGGTAAGGAGTTGATATCCAAAATAAAGGATTTTCTCTACATATATTTCCATTTTATGGCTTTCTCTAGAGTTCAGAATTGAAGCCAGCAATCATTGCTTCTTCCATTCTAAAAGCTAGGAAAGGAAACTGGGGGGCTGGTGTGGTCGGAAGCCTTAGTCTCAGAACTAAACGTGTATTATTTTCATGGCTGTGTCACATTGAGCCACTGTCCTTACTTGACAAAAGGACGGTTGGTTCTCTCTTCACCAGAAGGCAGGTGAGCTGAGAGCATGGTTGTCAGCAAGGTGTCACCAGTAGGCTGCTGAGTGCCTACCTGTGGCTGCTGCTGTCAGAGCACACCTGATGCACTGTCTGCTTTGTGTAATGAGAATGTTTGCTTCCATCAGAACTTGTATGAGAGTATGGAACCTAAGCCTTCCGCATCCTCCAATCCTTGTGCTCTAGAGGACAGCACCTATTACGCAGATTTACTTCAGCTGAAGCTTGATAAATTAAAGTAAGTGTTTGGGATTGTGAATGCAAAAATGAAGGGCTTGCCTGCTTGTAATAATATTACTGACTGATTTCTTTTTTGTTCTTTTTTAATTGCCAAAAACTTCTCAGAAGTCAATAAAAAATATCTTTTTGCAACATATGAGTTTATATAAAATATGCATATCTTTTATGTTTAGCATTTAGATTGGTAAGTAAAATGAATTCTATTTCTCAATCAAAATTCAAGAATAAATTACATGTAATTTAAAACTTAATGCATGCATTTGGAAAAAAAATATTTTCTTCCTCAGTTTTCTTTAAAGAATTTGTGAAATTCTTGTGGGGGTTGCATTGTTAAGACTTATTTTAATTGTTTACTGTTTCTTTTTTTATTGCTAAAAACTCAGAAAAAAATGCCTTTTTAACACATTATGTTAATACTGTTTATTCTAAAATGTTTATATCATGTATTATTTTAATATTCTTTAATTATTCATTTTGGTTACTGTAGCAAAGAAAATGAAGGTACAAAAGGTGAACTGTCCATACAGAGAATGAAGGCATTATTTGAGAGCCAGCGAGCCCTGGATATTGAGCGGAAACTGTTTGCAAACGAAAGACACCTGCAGATTTCAGAAAGTGAAAATATGAAACTGAGAGCTAAACTGGATGAATTAAAGCTGAAGTATGAACCTGAAGGTGTGTGTTCCATCGGCTTTTGTCTTTCAAATCATGAGTAGGTCTGAGAAACGAAGTGTTTTGTAGCTTTTTACCAGTGTCGTTATAAACTAACTTGTGATTATGTATTGTAATAAGTGTAGCTGTCAAATGTGTAGGAAAATTAAGAGAACTGGTTTCTACATAAACATGAATATAATCATGTTTTTTCTTCAGATACCTGTGTTCATACTGAAAAGCAAGAACTTGAATTTTTCTCCTTGAAGATTACAGCATCTCATGGTGTCCCAAAGAGTTTTGAAGTTGTTTTGAGAAAGGGTCTCACTGTGCTGGCCTCACACTCATAATCTTTACACTGCCCCCTGAGTGATCTTAGATGCATGTCACCATGCCCAGCTCAGAGTTTCATTTTGTTGAGGCAGCTGATACTGGGAGCTAGACCAGTTAAGTTTGTTTATAGAAGAACTAAGCAAGGCTTAGGTTCATGTACTTATTCCTTCCTCCTTCTCCCTCCCTCCCTCTCTCTCACCTCTAATGAACCTCTCAGAGAGGAGCATTCCAGGACCGATGAAGTACTGCGCATGTTAGGATTCAGGCTCTTTAGATGTTATCTGCTGCCATTCCACTGACCAGAAATGGGGCTGAGAAGATGTAGTGTTTATCTCAACAGCTATCTATGTTTCCAACTCCATATTGAGAGTTCTAAGTGTTTTTCTTGTGACACATAATAATTGGGCACATTTATTAGCGTACAATGTGATGTTTCCATTTATGTGTGTGTTATGTAACGATCAACTCAAGATAATTTTAATACCCATCGCTTTAGAAACATCTCAGAATTACTCAGGGTTTGTTTAATGTCTTAAACTTTTACCCTTTTGAAGTTGTGAGAACTTTCTGAATTCTTTTCTCTAGCTCTGAAATGCACACTACGTTATTGTTGGCTGTAGTTGTCATTCTGTTAGAGCTCCCAGGTGAAGGAAATGACGTAATATTTGTTTTTTAAACATGTATTTATTATTACTGCATGTGAGTGTGTACCTATGTGATATGTGCTTATAGACCACAACATATGTGGTGATCAGACAGCAACATTGTAACTGGTTCTCTCCTACCTCTGTACGGTTCCTGAAGCTTAAACCCATGTTATCAGGTCACGGGCAAACACCTTTACCCAGTGAGCCAGCTCATTAGCCCCTATTTTGACCTTTTTAAAAATCAGATTGTTTTTTGTTTCTAGGTGTTTACAACTTCTAGGCATTAATGTTTTATTAGGTGAATAATTTGCCAACATTTTCTTCCATTCATTGTTTCCTTTGCTGTTGCAGAATTTTTAGTTTGATATGTTTATATCCCATGTTTATTTCTGTTTTTGTTGCTTGTGCTTTTGAGATTCTCTCTAAAACCTCTTCATTAGAACAGTCATGTAGCAATCACCCCATTTTCTTCTAGTGTTTTCATAGTTTTGGATATTACATTTTGTGATTAATCCATTTTTTGATGATCTTGTTTCATATGAGAGATGGGTTGTTTAGTACTTTGTGTGTGGTTACCAAGTTTTCTTAGCATAATTATTTGAAGAAATCGTCCTTTCCCTGTTTTGACTTTGTGACCATAGGAGCGCTGCGCTGATTGATTAGTTAATTCCTTGGCTTTCTGTTTAGCTCCATTGGTCCGAGTTCCCCCTATTCTTTTTCCTTGGGATCAGAAAAGATATTTGATGTGTCCTTGGTTTGGATTTTTTTCCCTTTATTTTTGTTCAGAAGTTTTTTTCCCTAATATGTCATCTGGATATGTAATAGTGAAGAATGTGACGTCTACAGCTGCTGGATAGAATGTTCTGTAAGTTTCTGCTAGCTCCATTTGAAGTCTGGAGTGCATTTTGAGCCCAGTGTCTGCTGACTTCTTGTCTGGATCTGGATGACTTTTCATGGCTGTGAGTGGGTGTTTCCATCTGCACTTGCTGCTTTTCCTGTTTCTCTGCTACAGATTAAATCGTGTTGTTTGTTTGGTGTGTTTGTGTTTTTATTTATGCTATAGACTTGGTTTTGGTCCCTTTATCGTTCTTCAATGTCCTAATCTCATAGTTTTGATGTGAAGTTTATTTGATTTGACATAAATATCCCACTTTCTTCTGCTTGATTACATTTTATTCATTCATTTTCAGCCTTGCTTATCCTTGAGATGAAGTGAGTCTCAGGTCGGCAGCATCATCTGTTCTTGTTTTTATAACCCCTTCAACCACTCTGTCTTTTAATTAGATAATGCGATCCATCTGCGTCCAGGGTAATTACCGATTGTTAAGAACTTGGTGCTGCCGCATTGCTGGTTGTTTTCTGACAAGCCTTTCTTCGTTTTCCTCTTCTATATCTTCATTGTTGAGTAATGTTTCTCAGCCAATATGCTTGATTGCATGCTTTAGATTTTAGGTTTTTTATTTATAATTACCATGAGACTAATAAAGAACATATTAATATTTAAAATCAGTTATATTGAACTGAATTCTGACAGTTTTAAATACACTGGCAAATAATCTTTCACTTAGCTCTGTTTCTCTCATTGGAGTTTTGATGTCAAAATTCATATCTTTTTATACTTCTTATCCCTTAACAATTGATTGTAATTGTTCCTTTGTTAAAAGTGTTCTTTTTAAATCTTCCTGCTGAGGGAGCAGGGGCTGTGTGGCTTTCATGTCAGAATAGTCAAAGATTTTCTCTGAGTGGTTCAGATATCAAGCTTTCAGATGCTTCTCCCCACCCAAGATTTATGTGTTTCTATGTGTGCGCATGTTTTGCCTGCATGTGTGTTTGTACACCATGTGCATGCCTGGTGCCTTCAATGGTCAGAAGAGGATAGCAGATAACCTGGAACTGGAGTCTTAACTCCATAGTTATGAGCTACCATGTTGGTGCTGGGAATTGAACCCAGGTCTTCTGGAAAAGCAGCCAGTGCTCTTACCCACTGAGCCATCTCATTACAGCCAACCTTCAGATGGTTTCATGTTGGACTTTAGCATCTTAACCCTCTCCTTTGGAACATCCTTTAGCTTCTCTTGGAAGACAGTTCTAGTCACAGTGAGTTCTAGGGAAGGGTGTCCATCCCCCATTCCCAAAGAATCGCTTTGACTGGCAGCTTTCCCTTCAGCACTCTGAAGTCTGCTGCCGGGGTGGATAGGGTGGGGGTTCGTAGGGGCGATATTCCTTTTCCCTCACTGGCCCTATGCTGCTCTCAGAATATTCTCTTTGACCTTTGAGAGTTTGACTCTTTGGGTTGGATCTAATCAGACTTTTGACCTTCCTATATTTGTACATTTCTTGGGTTTATAAAGTTTTCTGTTATTTCTTTGAATAAACTTTGTACATTTTGTCAATCTCTAGTTCTCTTCAGGTACCAGTGGCATAGACTTCTCCTTTGGATGGTATCTCATAAACTGCTGAGGTTTTCTTCTTTCTCATTTTTTTTCCTCCTTATTTTCAAACAATCTGTCTTCAGACTCACTAATTCTGTACTCTGTTTGATCATTTCTGCTGTTAATATCTTCTTCAGTTTTTATGCACTGTTTTTTTTTTGTTTTGGGGGTTTTATTTTTATTTTTTTGGCTTTCTCGGTCCCTAAATATATCTCTGGATTGATGAATTAGGTGTTTGCTATCATATTCCCTGCCATCTGTGTTTGCTTGTGACTTCTACTTCATTGTTTTGTTGGGGGTTGTTTGTTTGGAAACTGAGCAGGCCACTTCTTATATTCCACTTCAGTATTTAAAGGTCACCCTCAGCACAGTCTAGCTGTCAGTTTTGTGATAGATGTTTAGCTGGTACAGCATCCACTCTGGGTGAGCCCATGGACAGTCCATAAGAGGACACCTGGGACATGTGGGAGAGCCAGTCACACACTCAAGTTCCAAGGCTGCATGGACTCTGCTTCCAGCAGCGTCGGGTGTATATGTAGTCTGTCTGGAATGTTTGGCAGGGATGAAGGGCCACTGCCAAGACCTGGATGTTAATTCCTGTTGGCCTGTTTTTCCTTATTCTCCTCTGACTTGGGTTAGAATAGCCCCTGGTAGTCTCCCTTGTGGGCCAATGTAGGTCTGAAACTCCCACATAGAGAGTCAGGATGACAGGGAACTCAGATGTCTCCCTCTTGAGTATAGTCACTGAATTCTGTGCATGATGCGTTGGTGGCGTGGGGAAAGGAGAGTCACAGACAACCTTTTATAGTTCAGTCGCTGTGTATGTGTGTCCTAGAGTCACTGTCTTGCTTTTGTAAGTTGGTTTTCTGAACTCTATGAAGTAATTTTGAGTGCATGGCTATTCAAACTCTGGAAGGATAATTGATAGAAATACAGGTTCTACCATCTTCCACTTTTCATCTTGGATTTATTTTTATTTACTTAACTTTGAAATTGGGTCTCACTATGTTATCCTGGCCAGCCTGGAATTCATCATGTAGTCCATACTTGAATTCATGGACATCCTGCTGCTGATGTCTGCTAAGCACTGGGATTAAAGGTGTGCGCCATCATGCCTGGCTCAGGAGCTCTGTTTTTAAGGGAAAACATTTTGATGAGGGAAATACAATAAGTCTAATTACTCAGGAAACAGCCTGCCCATATATTCTCTGCAGCTGATATACTACAAACAGTGGATTATATTGTGTAAATTGAAAAATATAAAGTCAGTGTTAAGAACTCTATGAATTCCTTGGTTCTGACCCAAAAGATTGGGATAGTTTGTTTTAGTTTAAGGATTCTTAACCTGGTTACCTTTGCCTCTTTGTTAACATCTCTGGGAACTACAGTAACTCTCACCACTAGGGGGAGATTGTTGACAATAGGAAGATTTAAGGCTTCTTTCTATCCTTTTTCTCTTTGATTCCAATAGGCTCTCCTAATTAAGAATTACTTATGAATTTCAAAGGTCTGTCAACCCAGCAAAGACACAGGGAGGTGGGGGTCAGGGTGAATCAGAGGAGCAATGCAAAAGAAACGGGGCCATGCTAATTGGAAAGCAGTAGTGTTAGCCGGGAGTGGTGGTGTGGGTCTCTGTGAGTTTGAGGCCAGACTGGTCTACAAAGTGAGTCCAGGACAGCCAGTACTGTTACACAGAGAAATCCTGTCTTGAAAAACCAAAAAAAAAAAAAAAAAAAAGAAAAAAGAAAGAAAGAAAAGAAGGCAGTAGTGTTGAGCAAGGAACCCCTTTTCCTTGCTGTAGTACCTCAGGCCACTAATATTTTGATTTTGAAAATAAAAGGGCACATTGGGGCAGTGGGAGGAAGACATTAGAGCAAATAATTGAGTGGCCATGGGATCAACATAGGAGATCAGTAGGCCTTGAGGACAGAGGCTCTGCACTAGGTGCTTTGAGGCAGGATGCAGTTGGGACTTGGGGACATCCATCATAGACGTGTCCAGATTCTGAATATATTTCCTAGATGATCTAGTAGGCATACATTACCAGCATTCAGAGTTCCATCTGTCCTTTTCATTTTATCCCTACAACACAGTTCTGAATGAAGCAGGTGTTCTTAAATTTAAAGATATTCAAGCGCAGAGAAATTATAGCCTGAGGTCCCCTGGCTGTAGTGCGGGACTTGAACCAGGAATCCTAGCTTCAGCCACTGTTGCTTCACCTCCTAGAGATTTCAGGAGAACTTCCTGCTTTTACCAGCATATCCTGATCATTCCTAGACCTTTGTATATTAAAGAATTTACAAGGAAAAAGTTACAGATGTTCTTACAAGATGTTGGTGTCACGTGGGGCCAGACCTGGAGTCATTTCCTGGACCACAGAAACAAAAACAGTGAAGAGTGCCTATCAAAAAGGCGGGGTGACAGGCTCAGAAGGATGCACATGGCATCTATTCACTTATAGTAGGATTTTAGCTATATAGTACAGGATAACTATACTACAACCAATGCACCAAAGGGAACATGGACATAGACTTTTTTGTTTGTTTGTTTGTTTTTTAGTTTTCTATCCCTGGCAATGAGACACTTTTCACTGGTGGTACTGCCTTGTAGGCCCCCAGTGTATGAGGAGGCTCTTGGCCCTCATATGACTTCTGAACTGGGGCAAGGGACTGTTATGTAGGGACAGTCCACTCCAGAGGAGTGGGATGGAAGGGTTAGGGGGTAGAGGGTGGGAGGGCGGGACTGGGAAAGGGGGAAAGAGGACAATATGATGGAGATGCAACCTGAAGCAACAAATAAATAAATTTATTTATTAAAAAAAAACCAAAAAACAAAAAAGACGGGGTGAAAGACAGTACAAGAAAGTAGAAGTGAAGCTGACCAGGAGAAGGAAGGGGCCTAGCAGGAGAGTTGAGAACATGGGAGGGCAATACACTGTGCATGTGTGGGATGCTTAACATGTAATATATACTTATATGAAAATTTAAAAGTATTGAAGAAAGGTACAATACTTAAAACATATATTTTATCAAAGAGAAAAATGTATCTCAAGAGTACCAAAAAGAAACGAATTCATATATTACTCACTCAGTTTCCTTGGGTTTTGTCTTTATTTTTATTCCCTGAGCATATATTTTAATAATTTTTTTTCTTTCAGAGAAAACTGAAGTACCTGTATTGAAAAAGAGGCGTGAGGTGCTGCCATTGACTATAACTACCCCAGAGGAAACAGCTGCTGCCAGTGCTGTTGGAGAAGTTTCTAGACTCCCCCTTCAGAGAGAGGAGAAGGAGTCCTGTCTTAATAACTCAAAAGACAAGACTGTGCAGTGGGAACAGCCAGCCTCTTCAAGCCTTCAGCTAGCCAGTCTCTCTCCTCACGAGAGCCTGCCTCTGGATATGCAGCCGAAGAAGGAGAAGAAATGTGTGAAGCTTGTGGATGGTCCAGCCAGCACGGAGGCCTTACGTGAACAAAGTGGGAACACCCCCAGTTCTCCCAGGTCAGTGTGACTTTCTGCCTGGCAGCCAGCAGCCTTCTCAGTCCTTCCATTCTGGCTGCCCGACTGTGCCATGCTGCTCTATCTGTGATCCTTCCAGCATTGTGTGCACTGGACTCTGCAGTTTGATCGACTTTGGATCTTTTCAGAGGGCCAGGAAGACTAAGGTGACTGCAGGAGGACAGGGCTGCGAACAGCAAGTGATACTAGGCAGTTACACTTCCTGAGTCCATGCAGCAGAAACAGCCCAGCCCAGCGTTTCAGTGTTTTGCTGAGTGGAATAAATATACTGTTGTTTTTCTCTCACTTCAAGAGTAGCCATGAAAGAAAAGCCAACTTTCTCAAAGGGCTTTTCAGTAGTCTGAGATATTTAGACTTACATTTTTGGGTAAGAACAGGTAAAAGTTTTTATGGTTCTTGATATTTATACTAAGCCTTCAGAAATAGGCTTTGATGCCTGCTTGACATTTTTAAATATCAAAGCTAATTTAGTTTCATTTTTATTCCAAAACTTCAAAGCTTCTAATTTCTGTGTAATTGAGTTTGTGACTAAAAGAGAAAGAATCAGTGGTAGATGAAGCAATCAGTATTCTGAGGGCTCTGTCCTTCAAGAGAGTAAAACTTAGAGAGGTAGGAAGGCGAAAGAGTGAGTGGCACACAGGAACTGACTGGAGTATCAAGGTCTATACATCAGGGCCAGTAGGACAGTAAGGGCGGAACTGACCTAGATGTCCAGCAACACAGACATGGGTGAAGGACGTGTGGCTTATATACTCAGTGGAACTTTACAGCCACAGAGGCCACAAAGCTGGGTAATGTGAAAAAAAGATGAATGCAAGTGGAATTGTACATACTAAATTAATTAATCCCATCTCAGACAAATAGTGCATGTTTCATTTGTGACACTCAGATTTTATATGTACAGAAAATCATAGGTGTGCATGTGACATGAAAATAGAAAGTCGAAGGGACAGGCATAGGAGGGACACATACCCACACACTTGTACAAAAAGTTTTAAAAAGTGAATATGGAAAATGAAGGAACCAAATAGTTTTAAGGAGATGGATGATGTCTGCATACAGTGAGTGCAGTGATAAATGTGTTTAAAATAATACCCGTATGCATTTAAGAATTGAGCTTACTGATGAGCAAATGAGCTCTCTGGGAACTGCAAGGGCTATATAAGTCTCAGAGAGTGGGTGCAGAATCAGACATTTAACCGAGATAGCAAGATACAACCCACCCCATACCAAAAGGATTCCTAGAATGCTTCATGTGGTTTTAATTTTCCAGTGCTCCTAAGCAAAGTATTCACCAAGAAAAAGCATCAGTTGCTACTGTTGCCGTATTCTGTTGGATTTTTAAAATGATGATTAAATCTATAAGACACGTGAAATAAAAACTTGATATACTGGCATATAACCCTAGTCTCCAGCAGTTCTGGAAGGGGTTCAGTAGGTGCTGCCTGCTGCCTGTGAAGTCTGTTTGGCAGTGTGTCTCTGGAGGTGGATTCCTAGACAGCTACTTGCTGTCTGGTGTGCTCATTTCTTTTTCTGCCCTTTGTTGCTTGAGAAGCATTACACAGATGAATACCACTAATGGACTCAAATTGCACATTGGAAAATTTTTGTCTGGTTGAAAAAACAAACAAGAAAATATCACAGAACATTTGTTTTCAAATGTGTAAGTCTATCTATTAACCTAAAAACATCTCCAGCCTTATGTTTTTTCTGCATGTTTAGCTTAGGCACGTGGTTTGAAGTTAACTTTGTCACAGTAAAGATGGGTTTTGCTGAGAACTGGAATACTGTGTGCTTTAGTCACATAAATATTCTTCCATGAAGAATTTTTAGACTTTTTCAAACATCTCCTGCTCTGTTTACTACTCACCTGATGGAAACTCAGTTTCAAGGGTTTTTGTTTGCTTGTTTGCTTTTTCTGTTTTCTTGTTTGAAACAGACCTCTCCTTGGGTAGCCTGGGGTTCTGTGTTATTTTATCTTGAGTTCAACTTTTTGTATCTGGTTTCAACCTTAAAATATTGCTTAGCACTTTGAATTTTGTATTCTGTGTTCTTATGATGGGTATCATCTTTTAATACTTTAGGCATTGCTTGACTTTTTGTCAGACTTAAAGGTATTTATTAAACATTTTTAAAAATTAAGCCTACTGATAGAAACAAATCTTTTTAGAGTCAGCCATTTAGGTTCGTAATAGAATCTACTATAGTTTGTGTCCTATGTCCATAAAATAGTACTCCCCCTTTTGGAGGTCCACTCTACTAAGCATTTATTTCTTTTTCTTGATCATACTTGAATTCTGAATGTGTACTTTAATGCTCGTAGGTTAACTGCAGAATCAGGACTTCCAACAAAAGCGAAGGAAAGGAAAGAAGCTGCAAGCAAATTGGAAAAAGGAGCTTGTAAGAACTCACACACCATCATGTATGTGTCCTCAAAGTCAACTCCAGAGATGCAGTGCTCCCAGCAGTAGTGAGGAGCCACGTGGTGGGCCTTGCTAGTGATCCTTCCTATGCCTGGGACACCTGTGAGGAGTGGAACATAGACCCATGCTAAGACCTGGTGTGCTCATGCCTCTGGGACCAAGAATATGATGTGGCTGTTTCTGACCTGGAAGTTCTTAAGTGATGATCCTTCCCAGAACTATGAATCACAATGAACCAATATATTCATATATATAATTCAGAGTCTAGTGACTCAAACATACTAAATAAGTAAATTTGAATTTTAAAATAAAATTTCACTAATTTCTCCCATTTGTATATTCTTAATTCTACATAAACAATAGGATATTAATGAAAGAGAATGAGAAGAAAAATGAACTTGAAGGATTTTTATTTTTGATAACATAATTGTATATTAAATGATTATAGATTTGTGTATGACTTAATTTCATGCATACTTTTTTATAGGTAAGTGAATTAAGCCCCATCAGAAAACTAGCAGGGTGCGAATAGATGGAGAAGAGGCGATTTCATTTCAGGAGTTAACTCACTGGCTGTTAAGTCTAAGTATACAGTGGGGGTTGGCGAGCTTGAGAAGAGATAGTAGCAGAGTCCCAGTTTTGATCTTTGTGTTGTGATTGGCATCCTGTCTTATTTAATACTTTAATTTAGGCTTTTCTGGGCCTTTTTTGTCAGCCTTAAAGATATTTATTATACATTTAAAATTTTTAGGCCTTATCAGAAACCATCCCAGAGATGCAGTGCCCACAAATATTGCTCAACAGTTTGGGTGGTCCGCCATGTTAGAGAAGGCAAGCTGCTGTGCCTTTCATCCCAGAACGTGCTAACAGTGCTTGACCATATACTTGGCACCATTGCCTAGACACAGAATTAAAGGCAATGGGAATATATCTCAAAGAAGTCCATTAAAGCGTTAGGTAACAGGCACTTGCCTAGAGCATCCAAAGAGATCAAATAGTAAACTTGCTTGTTTTAATTTGTAAAGGGCATACTTTAGGAAATTAGGATATTCATGTTCAATATCTCTCTCACAAAAAAAGAAGTAGCTGAAGGCGCTAGGGAATAAATAACAGTTTCAACCTGAGGATAGTATTGAGTTAGAATCCATGTTTAAGTGCATGTTGGAGAAATGTACATTAGTTCCTTTCAACACTGTCTTAGCATGTTTTCTGTTGCTATGATAAAACCCAAAACCAACCATAACCAAGAGCAACTTGGGGAGGAAAGGATTTACTTCAGTTTACAGTTCCACACTATAGTCCACCATTGAAGTCAGGGCGAGAGCCTGGAGGCAGGAGCTGATGCAGAAGCCACGGAGGAGTGCTGCCTACTGGCTTGTTCCTCAGCCTGCTTTCTTATAGCACCCAGGGGTGGCACCACCCACTGAGAGCTGGACCCTCCCAAATCAATCATCATCAATCAAGAAAATGTACCATGCGCCAATCTGGTGGGGTCCTTGTCTTTATTGAGGTTCCTTCTTCCCAAATGAGTCTGACTTGTGTCAAGATAACATGAAGCTGGCCAGCACACACACACACAGTTCTTACTTGAACATCTTCAAAAAGAAGACAGAAGCCCTCCAAACTCACCATTAAGTAGATGAGAAGAGGTGTTAGTGCCAGAATTCGTTACAATTAGCTTTTATGCAAATCCCATGAGCCAGGCACTCTGTACATGTCAACTAGGTACAAGAGTTATCCCTGTGTTGAAGATAAGAAAAGTTGAACAAGATTGTAAAAGCTTGGTCGTCCTAATGTCATATAGGTGGTAACAATGCAAAAGATTAGTCAACCTGCAATAGAGTGGAATGTGGAGAAGCAAGCTGGGTTATTCTGTAAGTTTCCTAAGACACGGAGAGGATGTTATCAGAGGAGAATGCTCAAGAGTGTGAATGTGGGGAATTTCTGCTGATAAGGTACAAGTCTGACGTCAGCAGAGAGCCCCTGAGCCAAGTGCTAGAATGATGGACTCCCTTTTTTCAGCAGAAAAACCCCCTTCCCTCAGATCTAAGGATCCTAGATCCTCCAAGTAAGGAGTATCATGCGGCCCAACACTCCCCTGATTAGAAACCTGCCCAGTGAATACCTGGAGATTTCTGGAAGTAGTCACCCATGCTAATGAGGTCTGTTGGTGACTTGGCTTCAGCCAATGACATTTATCTATGCCTCTAGCCTCCCTGGAGTCCCCCCCCCCCCACTGCCTCTGGGTTAATTAGGCATTACCTTTTCAAGGGATCAAGCACATTCACCTCCAAAACCCTTCCCCACTGCCCAAAGTTATATAATGCCCCTGATTCACAAAATAAACTTTTCTTTTTCTCCATGCTTCCGACATGACTGCCTGACTGTTTGTTTTGGCCCTGGGAGGGAAGTGCTCTTCCATGAAATGTTTGCTGCCAGCCACCATCACTTGCCTGGAGGACCAGGCTTGCACAGAGCACCAGCTCCTGCCTGGGCAGGCTAGGCCTGTTTGGGACTCCCACCAAGAACCACTAAGGTTCTGCAGCCTCTCCCACTCCACTGGCCTGGCCACCTGACCTGGCTCCAGAAGCTTTGAAACTGTCCAGCCCAGTGCTGGCAGTTTAGCCAAAGGAGCTGACACTTGGACGCTGGAGAAAACCCTCTCTGCTGCCTCACCTGACACCCTGAGGGTACGAATCAATGAGTCTGGGTCTTCTGGTGGAGGAGTGTGTGTTTCCAGCCCAATATTGGAATCAGATCTGCAGCTGGGAACTCCCGACCCGACCTAGACACAGAATGGAATATGAGTGTGAAACATTTTATTTTTGGGCAATTTCCTACCTGTGTATGATGAATTTTGATACTTTTCATTGCCCTATTGAGCTCTGCCCAGCTCCCCCATGAAACCCAACAGTTGCCTCTTCCACTTTTATGTCTTTTGGGATGTACGACCCACTGAGCTTAATTAGAGTTGCATGTGTGGGTATGGGTAGGGGGGGTTATTTACTGAAGCACGAGCAACTTATCAGTGGCTTCACCACTGATAGAAATGATACCGCTACTCCCATCAGCCACTAACATCAGCGAGGGGTGGAGCCTCATGAGACCCACCTCCATGATGAGACATCAACAGAGCCAATCCAGCACAGATCTTGTGGGGCCAGTAATTAGCACAGAGGCAGCTTTCAGATCACCCTAAAAGCTTTGTCAAATACGAGGCACCTATAGTTGCACAGACTCACAACTGGGCCCTGATTCTGGTTCATTAATCCACATGTCTGTTTTTGTGTGGGTGCCATGCTGAATTTATTTCTATGGCCCCATAGTATAACTAGAAATTGAGTACGGTTGTATTCCCACCAGCATTCTTACTGCTTATGATTGCTTCTGCTATCCAGGTCTTTTGTGCTTCCATATGAAATTTTAAGATTTTTTACTGAATTTGATTTTCATTATCTTGGGTTGACTTTCTTACTTCATTCTGTTGGTTGTTTTCTTCTGCAATTCACTTAGGGGTTAATTCACACCATCTCTCGACTCCATGCACATATTCGTGATCTTTTTTTTTTCATTTCTTTTTCTACATTTTCATCTACATTGCTCTCATTGGGAGTTATTTTGGAATTGGTAATTTTTGAAGGAGTCTTAGCTTTCCATGTTTCTTGTATTTTTGTTTGGAGACTTGCTCATCTTGGGGTTAGTTTGGTAGTTAAGCCTTTTCTTTCTTTCAGGTTGCCTTCTTCGAGTGGATGCATTGGCAGTGTTCAGGAGAGACTAGCTTGTATCCATATTGAGGAGAGGGTTTCCTCTGTTAGATTGCTGTTCAGGGCACTGGGCTCCATCCCCAGTCAAGTCTTGACAGTTGAGTACTATCTGTAACACTAGCTACTATCCGTTAGGAAGCCTGTTAAGAAAATGGAGTAGCAGTTGTTTTCAAAACAATCACTCCTTAAACACCCATTGTTTTAAGGAATGATAGGACCCTGTGTACTAATATATCAGTTATTGTGGAAAGAAAAAATGTAGAAAACAATCACAGTTGGACTAGAGATTAGTGTCAAGCTGGTAAAGAAGCAGTGGGGCATACACAGCAGGGTAATGGAAGAGGCAAAAAGAGAGGTGATGGTGGCCGAGATATGGGAGATTGGATTAAAGATGTGGAGATTGAAAAAAGAAGGGTAGAGATCTACATTCAGATAACTGAAGTCTCAGGAAGCTGAGACACAGAGACCAGTAAACTAGGCCAGCCTTTACTTTGAGAGGGTAAAAGAAAAAGGAAAGGGTATGAAAAAGGGTAATGGGGGGATGTTACCAGGCATCAACAATGTGCGTGTGTGGTGTGGTGGAGGGCAGGCTGGCCTGTTGCACTGGCCTGTGATATAAAAGCAAGGGATATGCAGGGGAACTGAGCTACGTGCAGATGAGTGTACTGAAGCCAGCAGCCAGCCTGAATGTCTGGTTTCATCCTCTGCTGGAGATCCTCTGTGCTGTCCTCTCCCCTCCAACTGACTGTAATCTTTTGATTTTCACCCATCAGTTTCTTCCCTTGGAGATTTCCAGAGCCACATATGTGTGAAATTCACTCCTGATGTGACCTGGCTCTGCTCTGGGAGCTGAGGTACATCCTCAGCCTGCTGCTGCTCCTGCTGCTATCCATGCACTTCTAGTTCCAAAGGCAGACTAAAGGAATGATGGACAAGGCTTGTAAATAGCAATCAGCTGAGGTAAATATTGATAGAGACCCAAGGACAATGTCATTTGGCTTGGGTTTGGGAAATTCTCTTTCCAAACAAAAACTTACACATTTAAACAAATTAAACAATTGATAGAGACTGAAGAACACGTCTGATAAGAGAACTTTACAGTTCTAGCTTCTGCTCTAACTTCCTTAGAGACAGATAGCAACAGGTCAATGGCAGGAACCAATTGAATGTTTGCTGAACGCAGTGTGGGGTGCCCTCTAGGTTTTTTTGTTTTTTTGTTTTTTTTTTTTTGGGGGGGAGCCTAAAATCCTAAAGGAAAGTGGATTCAGAAGAATGTCAGAATAGACACAAAATAGTGAAGAGCTTGGCCATTTGATAGTCCAGGTTGGGAATGTAATCATGGTGAAAATTTAGAGAGGGAGAGAAGCCTGTTTGTATATTGAGATAGATAGACAACAGAATATTTATATCAGTTGCCAAATATGTATGGACTGGACATTGGGCATGTATGTTATGCCCTATACTTTTCATAATTGTGGCCAAATTATTCTTTGTATTGTATTTAGTGTTATAAGAAAAAGAGCCTGTTTTTGGACTAAAAGGGGGAGCTGTTGGGGAGAAAAAAATACACCTTAAAAAACAACAACAACAAAAAAGCAATAGGAGGGTGAGGGAGAACAGGGTAGGAGGGGGGACCTCAAGAGGGAGGAGAGAGGGGACTTTGACTGAGATGTAACTTGAAGAAATAAATAAATCTTAAAAACAAAAACAAACAAACAAATAAAAGAGAAGCCTGACCAACTGGACACTGGGAGCAGGAGAAGTGGTCCTCCCTAGGGAAGAGCACATTAATTGGCTGTCCAGTGCCAGATGGTCAGCCCTGAAAATATACATACACATAACATTATATGAACTCAACAGGTTATATTTAGGAATATATATATATAGCAATAGGTCAACGGCAGGAACCAACTGAATGTTTGCTGTACACAGAGTGGGGTGCCCTCTAGGTTTTTTTTTGGGGGGAGCCTAAAATCCTAATGGAAATATATATACAAATACATGCATACATACAATAACAAGGAGAAAAGAAGCAATGAATTTGAAGGAGAGAGAGGAGGGTTATATGGGAGGACTGGAGGGAGGAAAAGGAAGGGAGAAATATTATAATTAAATTATAATTTCAAAAATGATAGATGATAGATAGATAGATAAAAAAATTACACTTTGTTGTAATTAACATGCAGGACTCTTAGTGATCAAGTACTGATGGAGACAGAAAATAAGAATTATTTCAGTTTTGATGAATACTTCTTAATCAAATATCCAAAAGTAAGACTACTAAACATATATTCATTTATTGACATAAAATCTGCCCAAGCTTGCTTCAAACTAAAAGTCCTTCTGCCTCCATCTCCCAGTTGCTGAGAGACAGATATATGCCCCAAAACTTAGCCTCAAAATGTATTTTTCTAACAAAAGTGTGAAACAAACTAAAATTCCATTCTAGGAAACAAACTCTTCCTCTATTATTATTGAAGAAGTGGACCTCTCTGAGCTGACCCCAAAACTGCAAAACTTAAAATCTGGTATTAAAAAAAAAAAAAAAAAGTAGGAGGCTGGGGAATGATGCTTGTGCAAACCTGAAGACCTGAGTTTGGTTACCCTACACCCATGTAAAAAGCTGACATGGGCATACATGTTCTTGTAACCCAAGCACTGTAGTGGGAAGACACAGGAGGACCACTCTGATTTGCTGGCCAGGCAGCTTAGCCAAGAACAGTGAGCTCCATGCTCAGCGAGAGACCCTCTTTCCAGTGGAATAAAATGAAGAATGATAGAAGAGAATGCCAATGAACTCTCGCCTCTGTACACACACACATGGGAATGAACCCCCCCCCCAACTCCAACACACACAATCACAACACACATAAAAGAGAAAATAGTTGTTTGGGTCAAATGTTATATATTTATTATATATTATATATAAACAAACTGATTTATTCAGTTTGTAGTGGACCACTAGTAGAAACCTGGAACACAGATGGGAGATAAATTATGTTTTGTCTTCTAAGTGAAATATGAATGGGAGGAGCTAATGTGTCTTGACATGTGTAGAAAAAAATTAATTTAATTAATTGTATTTAGGTTATATTTAATTGGTTTGGCAGCTGTTAATCTTTAAGCAGCCATTATAAATGAGCACACAGACACCACGTGGATTTTAACAAGCCTTGGCCTGAATTGGGCAATCCTAGCCCACCTAAACTAGCTCTTAATTCTATTACCCAAATATGACCCCATATATACATATGTCCCCTTGGACTGCTATTCTCCACGATATGCTGATGTTTCTGGCCATGTGGAATGGGGTTCTTTTTCCTAACCCATGGTGTGTGCCTCCTTCTTCCTGCTTCTGGCTGGAATGCTTAATCCTCTGTTTAAAGCACAGGCTTCCTGTTCTAATCTCAGGAAGTCCCACCTTTCTCTGTCTTTGCCCAATCTTAGGCCTCAGCATTTATTTAACCAATCAGAGTCAATGTCAGTAACAGACAGCAAACAGGACCAATTAACATTTAGAATGCTTAACATTACCCCGTCAGACATGTGCTATACATCTGAAGTGTGATATGACTTAACCTAATGGAGAAGGTTGAATATCTTAGACAATCTAAATTCAACTCTAACCTCCACAGGAAATATTAGACCTAGGCAACTTTCACTGGACATAGTGGTTAGATATTAGTTTTTAAATAGCTTATTGTTTGCAGTTTTGAGATGTTATTTATTTTTATTGTATGTAAATGGGTATTTTACGGGCATATATGTGTATGCTGTGTCGGGGAGGTCAGAAGAGGGTATCAGAGCATCCTAGAAATGGGGTTAAAGATGGTTGTGAGCTGCCATGTTGGTGCTAGGAACTGAACCTGGGTCCTCTGGAAGAGCAGACAGTGTTCTTAATCACTGGACCATCTCTCTAGCCTCAAAAATCTTATTTTTTGCATAATGGTAAAATATAAAACAGTATACTTAAAAAGTACTAGCTGTTATCCCTGCTTCCTCCTCTCTCTCACAGGGATCCATGTTTGATTTTATGACTCCTCCCCCCTTTTCCTTCTCCTAAAAGGTTATAGGTAAATATTTGCCCCCTTTCTAAATAAAAGTACAGTCTCAGTGACATCTGAGAAAAATACTAGATAGGGACCCAGATCCAAAAGTCCATCTGCCCCACACAATCATCCACACACAATTAGCTGGCAAGGATGTGTAGAAAGCAGAATCTGATCTGCTTTACTGAACCTCAGGAAAGTAATGGAGGGCTCACTGCAGCACGCGAACCAGGAAGAAGCTAGTCAGATGAGTGTTGGCATTTAAAGAAACCCCTGGTGAGTCACTAGTCAACCTCTAATTTTATATGTAGAAATAAAACAATAGACACCAACTACGGAGTGGGGAAGAAATCACTAGAGAAGCACTTTAAAGAAGAATTTAAAAACACTTTAAGATGAATGAAAGAGAAAACTATAAAGCTAAGAAATACAGCAAATCCAAAGTGCTCAGGGGAAATGAACAGCAATAAATACCTGCATTTAAAAAGAAAGATCTTGTGCTAGAGAGATGGCTCAGTGGTTTACAGCAGGTTAGGATCAGGGTTCAATTCCCAACATCCACACAGTAGCTCACACAGTCTGTAATTCCAGTTCCAGTGTGTCTGGCACCCCCCTCTGGCCTCTGCAGGTATTCTGCAGGCATGCACATGGTGCCCAGACAAACATGCAGGCAAAAATACCCTTGTATAAAATGACTTTTAAAAAGGTGTTCTCAGATCAATAATGTTACTTTACACACACACACACACACACACACACACACACACACAGAGAGAGAGAGAGAGAGAGAGAGAGAGAGAGAGAGAGAGAGAGAGA
>CAJQZJ010032904.1:4029259-4046939 GCA_907164525.1 Lophiomys imhausi
GAGAGAGAGAGAGAGAGAGAGAGAGAGAGAGAGAGAGAGAGAGAGAGGGAGAGAGGGAGAGAGGGAGAGAGAGAGAGGGAGATCACTCTCATGGTTCTTCATAGTCACTAGTTCCATTCAGGAGGTTCCATCTGAAGGCCCCACTTCCTGATGTCATTGCATTCAAGATTAGAATTTCAACAAGTAAATGGGGGAGGCACTTTGTCCATAGTTCTGCCCAAGTGATCCTCAGGGTCAGTGTAGAGTTTATCACTTGGGGACAGAGGACCAAGACAACAGAGAACCCTGAACCTCAGAACTTCTCAAAGTCCCTACCACTCTCAACAAATCTATGTATTAGATAGCTAGTTTCTCAATAAGTGTGGAATAAAAGCTATCAGCTTAGGATTGCAGGGCAGGTGATGAAGGTCCAGTAAGTCAACAATTACAGAATGAAGTGCACACAGATGTGTGTGCTGGGCCTCTTGGGAAATAGACATGCCCATGTTGTGGGAGGACCCTTGCCAGAACACAGAAGCTTGCTCGTGAGTTTTCTTGTCTTCTTCTATGGCATATGACTGCTCTGATGTGATTCCTCCAGGACGGAGGCAATCTTTGGCTCTAGGAATTTGTTTTCCCTAAGAATACCTTACCTTGCACACTTCTGAAAGTAAGGTGTCAGGTGAACATAAATACTAACAATGGATCTGGGAGAACCGAGTCCAGGTGACAGCCCACAGCTTCTTTCTTGTTGGTGAAGCCTGCCAACCCTGGGCACAGCTTCCATGATAAAGCCTCAATTATTGTAACCATCAAACCAACATGGGCTTTAGACAGTCTCAGAAAGGAACCAAGAGAAGTATAGCTGCGCCTTCTGTCAATCAGAATGCTCATTTGTACTTAAATACCCTTGAGGCTGCATCTACGTTATGGCTGTTATGTCACATTCCAGGCCCCTTACCCACAGATGTAAACGGAAGAGGCCTACACTCCTTCCCTGGTAAATTTTTTCTAAGTTAGGAAGAAATACCTTAAAAGAGAGATCCATCCACAATTTGGGAATGGAAAGGGATAAACTTACCCCATGACTATTTCTCCTACTTGGTGACTATTCACAGAACCTTCTATAAAATCCACCACACAGAACTCACTGTGCTGCCATCCCACTCTAACCTGTCTTCAGAATATTTGCTTTGTTAAATAAACTTCTTCTTAAACCATGTCTCTGTGTCTGCATCCTTTCCTTCCAGAAGACAAGGACTGAAAGAGCCCCAGAACAAGACCACCTGGCTGAGTAGGCTTCTCACCCCAAACAAATCCTACTGGACAGAAAAATATTGGTCCCCCTCATTTCTGGTGCATCTGCCAGAGGTCATGAATCCATGGACTCATCCAGGGACTAGGTAGAAAACCTCATTCAGTGCAGCAAACTCGCTCTGTGTTCTTGATGGCGGATCAAGGAGTGCTCTTTCTGAGCATGGATTGTGCTTACTATAATGTTTTCCAGTACAATCCATTTTTACTGCAAATTCAAACTTCTCTGAGATTCCATCTCACCCAGAATGGCTACCATCAAGAAAACAAATGGCAAGGGCTAAAGAGGATTCCAGAAAGAGGAACCATCATTCACTGTCGGTGGGAGTGTAAAGTGGTGTAATCATTATGGAAATCAGTGTGGAGTTGCTCAAAAAACTAAAAATATAACTACTGTTTGACCCAGATATATGACTTCTGGGCATATACCCAAAGGACTCTACAACCTACCGCAGAGACTTGCAGATCTATTGCATGTTTATTGCTGCTCCATTTATAATAGCAAAGAAATGGGATCATCTTAGATGTCCATCACCCATCACCAGATGGATGGGTAATGGAAATGCGAAACATACACATAATGGAATTTCACTCAGACGTAAGAAAAAGGTAGATTATTAATTGTTATTTGTGGGTAGAATAGTAGAACACATGCGGTATCAAAATAAGAGGAATTACAGGTTGTGGAAGGATACAGTGGGGAAAGTGGGGGACCTGAAGGTAGGGGCAGACATGGGCTTGGGAAAAACAAAACAAAACAAAGAACCTACCCAAACTCATTGTATCTGAAAATTCCATAAAGAAACCTGTGACTTTGCAAGCTAATTAAAGATAAAATAATAAAGGTAAAGAAATATTCTTTAACCATGAGTCTACATCTAAGCCTCTTCTCCACATATGTGAATATGAACACCCTTTCCCATTATGTTCTCAGTCTCTCTAGTTCCCTACTTCTGATGGAACACAAGGTCCAGTAGTGGTTCATTGTTTTGACCTCAAGAAAAGCAGTTGTATAGAGCTAGAATTGGGGCCAATTGAGGTGCGGACTCAATTCTGGGGAAAATGAGAGTACTGTGCATGAAACAACCCAGTGTGTGTGCTCTGGCTGAAGGATGCTGCTAACTTGCCCTCCATGACTGTACCAAGGGCAGACTCTACAGCTATTTGGAAACTAGAAATGCCGGGATTTAGGTGAACCCCTTCCATTGTTGACTGTCAGCAATTAAAATATATTAAACATCATTAGAACCAAATACAACTGTAAAAGAGGCCATCCTCCAGTTTGGCCTTGCACTGCTAGTGTTGGGGTTTGTTCAGTCTAAATGTCTTTAGGTGAGGATTTACTCCCTGGCCAATCATACACAGACAAGGATGATGTCATCGCACACAAAATGAGCCTCATCAGCTTTGCAGGAAGAGCAAGGCCAACCTCCAGATGGACTGGAGAAGTGAACAGTTCTTAAACATGGCTGTTGCAGATATCATGGGAAGAATTTAGGAGATAGGGAACAAACAGGTCAATCTGGAGAAGCGAAATATCTCTGGAGGAATGGTAGAACACACAGGCTATAGGACTTGGTGGCAAGTTTAGAGGTCTTTGGAGACTACTATCTGGTCACTAGTTGAGGGTGATTGTGTATGTGGCACAGGGAGGGAGTCGGGTAAGAAATGGCATAGGAGTCCGAAAGTAAAGCTTAGAGGAGAGCTACAACCTCATCCTGGCCTGTGTGTGTATTTGGTGTTCCTGAAAAATAGTATATTCTAGTGGGTGTGGAAGATGCATTGAGAGGTGTTAGTCAGGACCTTGATAGCTTTGTCTTAAAACTGAGAGAGATCCCACTGCTAGGCTCATGGCATGCTCATTAGCAGTAAGTTTATAAAATTCATTTAAGGACTGGAAAGATGGCTCAGTGATTGAGAGCACACACTGTTCTTCTAGAGGACCCTCAGTTCAGTTCCCAGCAACCACGTGCAGTTCACAACTACTGTAACCCCAGTTTCAAGGGGACTGACACCCTCTCCTAGCCCCCATGGGCACTGTATGCATGTAGTATATAAACATATATACAGGGCCAAATACCCATACACATAGCAGTTAATGGTATAAAGTAACTCATAAGTAGGCAGGAAAGCTTTCAACCCTTGGTCTTCTCCAACCCTCCCTCCTACGTTAGCTTCTGGATGTTGACTGTTATCATAAGGCAGAATTGTATGCTTGTCATTATGTAAGTACTTTCACCGTATTCCTGAATTTGCATGTAAAGGCTAAAATACTATTATCGGAGTTAGTTCAGAAAAAGCTTGCCAGTCTCTGATGTGTAGTGTCAAATTGTTTATGTGGCTGTGATGAGTGAGGCTGGACAAGGCTTGCAGCTCCAGTCGTACACTCAAATATCCACCACATGGTGTTGGTACAAAGTACTTCCTACCTATCATCCATTAGGTCTTGAAGGAGATGATTCCCAGTGATCTAGGTGAGCCTGACCCAATCAGTTCACAGGCTTTAAGGGTAAAGCTGGGGTGGAGGTCATTGACAAAAAAGAAATTGTATCTCTTAGCTCCTGCTTGAGTCTTAGCCCCACTGGCTCAGATATATCTTTTAGTTTTTGTAAGCCCTTGGGCAGGATCAGAGGAATAATGTGAGTATTTTATAAGAGAAAGGAAGCTTCCAAAATCTGAACTACAGATTTCAGACTTAATAGATGTAATATTTATAGGTTGTGTGTGTGTGTGTGTGTGTGTGTGTGTGTGTGTGTGTGTGTGTGTGGTGATGGTGGTGGTGGTGATTTGAATGAGAATTGCCCCCATAGGCTCATATATCAAAATGCTTGGTCTCCAGTTGGTAGAATTGTTTGGGAATGGTTAGGAAGTATGGCCCTGTGGAGGAGGTATGTCACTAGGGGTGGGCTACTCTCAGTTAACTCTTCTGCCTCGTGCTTGTGGATCAGATATAAGCTCTCTACTACTGTCCAGTACTATCTCTGCCTGCCTGCTGTCATGATCCTCACCAAGATGATCATAGGCTCTACTACCCTCTTGAACCATAAGCCCTAAATTAAATGCTTTCTTTATAAGTTTCCTTGGTCATGGTGTCTTATCACAGCAACAAAAAAAGTCACTAAGACATGAGTTTTAAACACATACACACATGCACCCAACTCATGCTGTCAAGAAGCTGAAACATCAATAAATTAAAATGAAAGAAAATTGGTATTTTGTGATAGCTCTCTGTTAATGGTGCTATTGCCTAGTATTTCCTAATGTCTCTGGAGTAGGGCAGAAAGGCATTATGGAAAATAGTAATAAAGAAAGAAAATTCAAGAAGATTTAGATCACAATTACTGTAGCCCTGAGAGATGTTTTCCTTTTCAGATAGAATATATTCCAAGAAAAAATTCAGGTTTTGTGGGGAAATGTCTGTCTGAGCCGCCCTGGCTGTCTCTTCCTCAGCCGGCAGTGAGGGTGTCCTTGACCTGCTGGCACTGTTGGCCAATGGTGTATTGAGTAGTGTTCGCGGGGGAAGCTCCTGAGCTCTCATCAGATTCTCCATTGCAGATTCTCCGTGGCACAGAAAGGATGCTAATAAAGAGACTCCCACCTCTAGGGTGTCACCCTCTGTGTGTCACAGTCTTCTCTAATCCTCACGAAAAGCATGCGGGGGAGGCACTCCTATACCGTCTTCCAGATAAGAAAAAATACCGAATTGTGGGGAAATGAAGATCAGTCCACCAAGCTCATGCTTAGTCACTAATAGGGGTTCAGCAGACAGGGACACCCTGCACTTGTGGTGTGGGTTGACTTTAAGCATCTGTCCGGCTTATAGCCACTTAACTGGGGAAGAGACAAATTGAGGGTGGTCTCCAAGTTTTGCAGGCAGTCTTCTAGTCCTTGGCAAAATAGTAAATGTGCCCTTGCTGGAGAAGAAGGGGGAGGAGGGAGTAAGAACCCAGAGGAGGGGAAGGCGGACCTTGAGAGAGAGTTTAAAAAGAGGAAGGAAGTGGGGCCCTGCAAGGCGCCTAGCCACCCCAATCAGCTTCTCCACTAGAGAACAGGAGGCTCTCAAGGCTCCGGTCTAGCCATGGCCCCCTGGCGCAAAACTGACAAGGAGCGGCACGGAGTGGGTAGGTGTGGGCACTGGGTCTGCAATGCAGAGGAGGGTAGAAGGAGGGCCTCAGATTGGTAGATGTGATGGGACTTGCCTGCAGCATGTGTGAGGGCCGGGCATGCCATGCTAACTTATGGTCTGGGACACAGTGCTTCTCTACTGTGACAGTCTCTGGGCTGAAGGAAAAAATGAGCACAGAGAATGTGTATCCTTGCCGTTAGTCTTTCCCAAGTACTCGCTCACACATCCTTAAGAGGAGGTGTCGTTGTTGACCTTTGGATACTGAGCCTTAGGTGCCAGGTTTTGCCTTGCATAGGGCCCTCTGTATCGGCCTATCTTGAAGCCACCATGGCTCCCTCTCCCATCTCCAAAGCTGCATCATCTTCTGGTTTGCTCTGCGTGTTTTCTCTGAGTCAGGTGACCCCTGATCTGCTCTAAAATCCCAGGCGTCAGATTTGGAGAGGGACTGGGACCAACGTGTCCTTCACTAGGCCTGGAGAGCTTTTGAAAGAAGGGTTCCTGTCAGATTATCTGAGGATCGCCGAGAAATCAGCCTCATCAGCTCCAGCCATCTAAGCTCCCAGAAGCCTCTGCTTTAAATTGGGGGCGGAAGTGGTGGCAGGGGGAAGGGAGGTGTCAGGTACTGTGACTCCAAGTGGCGCCAGTGATGCAATCCTCCCAACTTTAAGTGAGAATTTAAAGGTCGATTGGGGGATTTCCACTCTGCCAGATCGAAGACACCACCCAAGAGAGTATGATTCAACAGACCAGGGCTGAGGCAACTCAGAGGTGGGAGTGATAGATGCAGGTGTGTGTGTGTTCCTGATCCGCAGCTTGAGAATGGCTACTTTGGAGGAGTACTCAGATTTACCATCCACAGGCAATCATTTGGCACTTTGAAGCACTCTGACATGAAAGGTCCCCACCAGAGAACAGACAAGTCATATCTGCAAGGGCTGTCAGGTTCACCATCTATAAAATGGGAAGTTTGAACTAGACTCAATAAAGACTCCTTTAAACTTCAAAGCTTCTGCAACTCTGCCCTTTCCAGCTGGGGCACACTGCTTTGCATGAACAGAGGGACTATGAAATGGCCAGGAGGTGTGGGTGGAGGAACCCTTGTGTCCTAGGGCTTGAAAGCCAGCCTGGAGAAGCGCCCAGAAAGGAAGGCCCCTTAAATCTGTTGTAAGAAAAGGCAATGGTTTAGTGCAGGGTAAATGGGAGCCATATCTAGACCATATCCTTTCCTCACTGTAAGTCGGGTATTAACGCTTTCCTGTTTCATCGCATTCTGTCGTGAAGGACTCTGGAGATGGTGGGCATAAGGACAAAGCCAGAGTAGTGTGAGGAGTTAAGACAGCGAGGCCCTCTCTGGGTGCTTTTCCATTTGATTCATTCCTCAGAATGGGTGTCGTTAGCCTTCCTTCCTGTTGTTTCATTGGAAGGGGTGCTGATGTCTCTTGCTGAGGCCTCTTCATCTCCAGAACCAGGTAGGTGCCTTCTTAGCCACATTGAGGCAATTCCTACCAGGTTATTTCCCATTCCTGCTGCATCCTTGACACAGGACTCCATCAGCATTCTTGAGAAGCGCTAGGGTAGAAGCTCAGTAGACTCTCCCCAGGCAAGACAGCATTCTTACAAAATAAGAAGGACACAGCCTCTGCCTTGAAGAGATTGAAGAAGATTAGAAGTTTGAGTTGTGAAGTCAGACCTAAGTTCAAATCTAGACTTGTTTCTTCATCTATAATGAGCTGAAGATGATGATGATGATGATGATGATGATGAAAGTCTGACAGTATTGTTTGGGAAGCTACCTGGAGTGATAATTGTAAGGCACCTGGTAATACTGCTGGTCAAAATCAAGGTGCTTAATTAAAATGAGCAACTGCAGATTCAAGATAGACACAAAATGGTGGTCCTGATGCCAACTTCCGAGCAGTGGCTCCTAGTAAGAACATAGTGGTTTAAGTTTGCAAGCCCCATTATCATCTTTGACTTTGGAAGGTCTAGTGTGAGAGAGTGTTATTATTCCCATTTTACAGGTGAAGACCCTAAGTCTACGTAACTTACTGATAATGAAACTGGCTCTTAATTTCCACTGTCCTCAGACTCTAGACTTTAAGTACTTACAGGCATTCTTCACTGTATCAGGAGGGCCCTTGGAGGTGGGATGTGATGGGAAAAGGTAGAACGCTCTTGAGTAGCATTTTGGTAAAGCAAGAAATCTGATATGGTTTTAGTAGATGTTTGTAGAGTAAAAGCCTGGGAGAGGGGGTTGCTTATGGTTAGAGTGGAAGGAGCTTGGGTGTCTGGACATCCTTCTGTGGTTCTGGAGCTTTTGAGTAGGAGAATCCCATGTAAGAAGCCAATAAAATCAGCTGAGAGATGTGCAGGGATTGGACACAGTCTAGCAGGGCAATGGCTAACAATTCCAAGTGTCTCTAACTGCCTAAGTAGTAGGACCAGCCCAAATCCAGTTAAAATTAGCATGGCCTTTGGCATTCGCAATCTTAATCCACTCTGTGTAAGACTGACCAGTGATCTTCTCCTTTGAAGAGGTGTGAGAAGGGATGGAGGAGGAGGTGGAGAGAGAAAATGGGTGTCACTTGGGCTTACGTCTGACTATGGGTAAAAGCGATTCTCTGAAATAATGGATTGGTTGCAGCACCCATTCATTTTGCTGCTCACAAAATCCATAGAACACCAGCTCCGAGGTGGCCTTGATTGAAGAACGTTCATTTCCCATTAGTTTCATCAGCCACCATTTGCTGTCCTTGGAAGCCTCCACCCAGAAGTGCTGTGAGAGGCGAGGTAGGTAGATCAGCCCATTACATCTTCCATGCTGCCTTCCTGGCATGCACTTTCTACCTCTTGAACCAAGCTACCTGCAGAAGCTCCAGCCTTCAAGCCCTCTTTGCAGCCACTAAGACTGATAAAACGAATTTGGAAGGCATGGCCTTTCCCTTTAAGAACACTTAGCTGAAAGTACACTTGACATTTCCTCTTATAGCTTATGGGTTAAAACCTAATCACATGACCAAATAAATGTGCATGCAAGAAGAACTGGGAAATGTAGTCTGTATTAGAGATAGCCATGTACCCAGTTAATGTTTAATAATTTTACCCCTGAAGCAAGTGAGGAAGAATGGTATTGTGGATAAAATAAGGACTCACATGACAAGACTCATTTTCTGTAAGCTGAGAGCCCAAGATCAACCTTCCAGGAAGGCGAGTTTCTTTTGTGTCCACTAGTTGATTGGCAGATGGTCATTTATTGCTGTTTTACATGGCTGCCCCTCTTGGCATCCACATCTTTGGTGTCTCCTTGTCTCCTCATAAGAACACTGGTCAGAATGGGTTAGGGCCTCACCCTAATGGCTTAGTTTTGTTTATTCACCTCTTCAAAGTGCTTACTGCAGATATGATTCTACTCCAAAATAGTAGGGAGTAGGATTTTAGCCTTCCAAGTTTTAAGGATACAAATAAGCCCATAACAGGTCATGTGTGACCTCTGGCGTGGTGGCCAGGGACTATAAGTGAGGCCTCAAGGCAGGAGTGTTCAGGTTGAGAGCTACAGTTAAAATATATATATATGCTCTGAAGTGGGCCCCTTAGGTAAATTTATATGGAACCTCACTTTTGCTTATAGGGAGGGGAAGAAAATCTTTCTCTTGTTATCTTGGCTGATGTCCCATAATTTATACAAACAAAGGATAGATTAGCAGGATACAAAATGAGCAGAAGGTAATTAGCATGCACATCATGCTAATGCAGAGAGCACCCGGAAAAGGACAGCAGCTCAGGGTTGCTTTGAACATCTCCTTCTATGGCAGTTCAACAAGGGAAGTGCCAGGATGAGGGAAAGGCACAGATATGGGCTTCCAATGGAGGCCGGCTCACTCATTGACGTCCATCTTGGAGTCACGATTGTGTGGTTTTCATGGCCACAAAACGCCTCTGTGAGAGAGGATTTATGGTGGTCCTGTTTTCAGAACTACCTGATTTTGTCTAGAGTCTCACTTTCTTTTAGCTTACAATAATCAGACTAAAGTGGCATAGTTTGGGGGGGGCATATTTTGATCCCTTAAAGGTTAAGTGCTTGTCCTTACACCTTGTCTCCAGCTCAGGTTTTTAAGGGGTGGGGAATGATCTTCCCTGAGCTTCTTTTTTAGGTGCTGGTGACAGCTGGCATTTTTGGGTGTTTCTCGGCTTGTCAGTACAAAACCCTCATCTTCACCTGGCATTTCCCCTGTGTCAGAATGTCCCCACATTTCATTTTTTAATGAGAACATTGAGTTCTGTTAGATCAGAGGAAACCCTAATGACTCCATTTTAACTTGATTACTTTTGGAAAGACCATATATTGATATGAGTTCACCTTCTCGGATACTGGGAAGCAGACACTTAGGTCTCTCTGTTTCTTAAGGGTGGGGGCAAGACCTAAATCATAACAGGCTCTACAGAAGTGGAGAAGGGATGCTTTTCCATATCTCGGTGGGAAGGATATGGAAAGGTTCTTGTCTGCTTCCTAGTTCAAGGATGTGGAGATGCTTGTAGCCCAGAACCTTGGACAGAGCTAGTTTGTGCTGGGGGATTTGTCTGTTTGTTTTGTTTTGAACCATGGGCTCTTATTATGAAGGACAACATTCATTCAAATAATTAATTTTAGCTATGTGTGGTGTGTGGGCTAGTGATGCATTTTAAGGCTGGAGGGAGTCACTCAGAAATCCAGGAAGTCTCACAGGAAGACTGTTGGACATCCAGCAGACAGGCCTCCCAAAGGGCCTGAACTTGGGCAGCCCTAGAAAACAAATGCCTCCTCTCCTGGCTTCTCAGCCTCTCTAAATACCTCAACTCTGCTCTCCAAACTGTCCTTGTCACCTCCCTCTGATTTCACTAATATTTCTTAATTTTGAAATTCTCCAAACCCCACCATGGCCCCTGCCTGAAATCTGTATGACTTTGGGTTTCAGGCATCCATTGATTCTTCTGCGTTCCTAGAGAGAAGATCCAGAGCGATGACCTTTCCACCTTTTTAAACATGACCTCCCATGGCCTTGATTTTGAGAGGGAGCAAAGGGTTCGGTACATGGGGAGATTAGAGAGGAAAGGAAAGGGGGAAATAATGTAATTGATTTTTTTAATTTTAAAAGTATATGAAAGAACAAAAACAAATATTATACTAGCACAAAAATGGTTGTTGTCTTAAATATCACACTTAGGAACTCAAAGAATTTATTTCAAAGTGTATTTTTATAGACATAAACCCTTTCATAAAATTAATCAAAAGAGCAGAAGAATGCAACTGCTTCCTAACCAATACTTTGATTCTTAAAAAGACCACCCAAGTCATTGCTGACTGAAGGACAGCTTCCACTCTACTCAGGGTGTTGCCCTGGCCTTGTTCAATTTGCTATGGCTATAGTTGGGTGACATGACTTGTCACATTACTCTTCTAGCTAGAGGTATGTGGAGCAGAGCATGCTGTCTGCATGGGAGTCATACATGCTTCCCTAGCAGCCAGAGTCAACACTCCTTCCGAGGAGCCAGTTGACAAGACAACAGGTAACTCTCACTTACTTACTTACTGGCTCACTGGTTCATTCTTCACGTATTTCTTCCATATTTGTTGGATATCTCCCAAGTCCCAGGCATCATGTTAGTCACCAAGGGTACTAGAATTAGCCTTAAGTGGCCCCTGTGCTTTGGGAGCTAATAGTCTGGTAATGAAGACAATGGAACCTTGTAGGTCAATTAACAAGCATACTGTTAGAAATCGTGCTGTGTCCTGTTGGAATAGATGAATAATTGTATACGGATGAGCATACTATGGAGAAGATTCTTAATGTGAATCATCTGAGCAGCAGGACAAGAATTCTAAAGGAGATGCTTGGAGGGATCTTGGGACAACTGTCTTTGGAAGAGAGGCTAACCATATTTTTGGAGGTGTCTCAAGATATTCGATTGGTGCAACAGAAACACATGGATTGAAAAATCCAGTTCCTTCTCAATGCTAATTCATGGGTGCCTGGCCTCCTCCTTTGTGATGTTTCAGAAACTTGGGGTCATTTAGACACACCCTATGGGTTTGTTGGTTAAATTTGTGTGAGGAGATTGCCCTACTACCCGGGTATATGGGACTCTCATGAGACAATGTCCAGTTTAGCCCCAACCATCATGTCTAGGTCTGAAGGAGCTTTGGAAAGAGGTGCACTTCCCAAATCTGGCTTTCTTCTAAGTCCAGCATCCTCATGGTTTTCCTGTCTTTTGAGATGGGAAGTGGGGTGCCATAATGCTCTGCTCACTTCTGGGTGTCTGGATTCACTGCTGCTTTTAAAGCCTACAAGTCTTTAACTGCCAGTTACACATAGGCACCAGTCTGTGTTCTGCAGCATATATTGGGCATACGGGGGATGATGTTGTTTGCTGTTGTCACCCAACTCTAGAGGGATCTGGGTAGAGAAGGCCTTGCTCTCTCCCTCCTGTAATTGTTGTGAATTGAACAGCAGTCAGGCTGAATCAGTGAGCTGCTGAAGACACACTGTATTTTGTTCTCAGAGAAGTGCATCCTTTGTCTCCCTGCTCCAACAAGGATGCTGCAGGCTTTTTGCACTGCATTAAACTCACAGTGGCAGCAACTGGGCCTGGAGGAGTGGGATGTGAGTGACACAAGGATGGATACTGTCATAGATTTCTCTCCAGCAACTGCTCAGAGAAGTCAGGGTTCTGGCAACACATGGCCAAGGGCTACACTATGGCAAAAAGAGAGGGGGCTTCTTGCTGCATTGTAACATGGAGGAGGGTGACTTGTGGTGGGGCAGATCCTGAGACACTCCGACTGGCATTACCAGCTACTACAGAGTGGCAAATCGGTTCCAGCCAAATGCTGGGGGTTTGCCTGCTGGTGGCTACTTTTCTATGACCAAAGTGACTTATAAAAGAAACAATTTAATGTGGGGCCCACAGTTCCAGAGGATTAGAATCTAGGATCATCACAGCAGGGAACATGGCAGAAGGCAGGCGGGCATGGTGCTGGGGCAGTAGCTAAGAACTTCTCACATCCTGATCCACAAGTTGGAGGGAGAGAGAGAAAAAGAGAGAGACAGAGAGCCAGACAGAGCCAGACAGACAGAGAGAGAGAGAGAGAGAGAGAGAGAGAGAGAGAGAGAGAGAGAATTTAACTGGGATTGGTGTGGGCTTTTGAAATCTCAAAGCCCACCCCCTAGTGACACACTTCTTCCAACAGGGCCATACTTCCTGGTCCTTTCGAAACTGTCCCACCAACTGGGCACCAACCACACAAATGTGTGACCCTCTGGGGTCCATTCTTAACTCAAACCACCACACCTGGCAAATGAGATCTTATACTTGCTTCACTGGCTGCAGCAGTAAGGAAGTTTCCTAAGGGAAGAATAATCTGGTTGTAAAGCAAATGCAATGCAAATGTCTCAAGGAGGAAGTCCCCTCTGATGTGTGAGGGGCCAAGGTGGATTACTGTAAGAATGGATTCTGTGGGTGCTGGAGAAATGGCTCAGCGGTTAAAAGCACTGGCTGCTCTTCTAAAGGACTGGGGTTCAAATCCCAGCCCCCACATGGCAGTTCACAGCCGTCTGTAATTGCTAGACGTGATGGCACACCCCTTTAAAAAAAGAAAAAAAAAAAGAATGGATTCTGTTTGAGGTGGTTATAGGGAGTAATGACTTCTGGGTATCTTGGAGACTTTATTCTTGATGGAAAGGTAAGGTGAGGCATTTCAGGGGTTGGAACAGAATAGAGAAGTGCCACATCTTATACTTGGGCTGGCAGTTTCATGGGAAGTGAAAATGTGAGTTCAGTGTCATAGCAGAGAGGCTGGTTGAGACAGCTGCTGCAGTGATCTAGATATGACGTGGCAGTGGCTCATGCTTGAAGGTGGCCGGCCGTAGGTGTGCTGACATGGGCCTCACTCTGGACATATGCAGTGTAGGTGGGACAAGTGAGTTTTCCTCGTGGGTTAGACGTGGGTATGAGAGACACAAAGGAGGCTTCTGGTGTGAACAGCATGGAAGAGCCAGAACAGCGTGTGAGGTTTCTCTGCTCATTCTCTGTCTAAATTCTTGTCAGGCTCCCTTATAAATTCCTCACCCTTTCGCAGCATGGTGCATTTAGAAAGGTCTGGGTTACTGTATCCAAAGCTCACCAGTACCCAGGAGGAGGATGAGTTTACCTTCACAGACAAGGAAACTGAGATGGAGAAAGGTTTCCAGACCATTTTAGGCTCTTTGGAAATCACACTCCAGCCCTTCTGCTTGGTCAATTTTCTATTGCTATAGAGGAATATCGCAGACTGGGCAATTATTTAAGAATAGAATTTGACTTAGCTCGCGTGTGTGGAGGCTGGGAAGCCTGAGAACTTGGCACGCGCATCTTCTCAGCATGTGCTGAGGGCACTTGCTCTTGTGAACATAGTGGGGGGTACACACGGCTAGGCAAAGCATGAGCACCAACTGAAGTCTTCCTTCTTTTGTCTAAAGTAACCCATATGCCATTTTGGCGTCCACTCCCATGACGTCACCTAATCCTAATACAACAACTTGGGAATTACATCTCCAACCCATGGGCTTCGGGGGACACATTGTCTTTGAATTAGAAAATGTACATTGCCTTCCCCAGTGCGTGGTCCACTGCCTGGGGACAGGAGCTCCATTGGGAATTCATTCTCAGTCCATCCACCCCAAGAGTAATAGGAAAATAGGAGGGCAGAGAATCTAATTTGTTAACAGCGAGTTTCCCTGAAAGCCCAGCAGAAGCTGCACACCCATCTTTCCGGAAAGTGTGCACGTGTGCAATCTGTGTTGTGATCCCGTCGCTCCCATCTCTGGAAGCTAACGAAGGTTCCTGAGAAAGCGTGCTCAGGAACCACTCTATAAACTGCCACAGTGGATGCAGCCGAGGTTCTTTGCTCCAAACTAGGAATTCTTGGACTCAGGAGCTGCCGTGAGTCAGAAAAAACGTTTTGCTTTTGTTTCTCATATTCAGGTCAGTTCAGCCCCATGAGCCTCTGTTGAGAATAAATAGTCGGTACAGCATCCTTGCCTTTGGGGACAGAGCCCAGTAGTGAGTCTCTGCACGAGACAGCCAACAGCACCAGTTACTACTAATCTCCTGTTTCTCCGGTTGGGGCAGGGTACCCCTTGTCTCATATTACCATGATTCCTGCTATCACCTCCATCATAGTTTGCTAAAAGTTTTTGTTGAAATGTTTGGGACCCTCCGTAGAGTCTGAGTTCCAACATGGCAAAACTGAGCCTCTATCTATCGTAGTTATGCAAGATGTTTCTTTGGTTGTTGTCGATTGGATGGAAGGATGAGTAGATGGATGGATGGACAGGTGGAAGAATGCATAAGTGAATGGGCAAATGAGGGAGGGGCCATTGAGGTAGAATTTGAAGCTTTCCCATTTCTGGGCCTCACAAGGTTCAGATGGGTTACTCCATCTTATCTCCATCTTCTTACCCCATCCCTTTCCTTCCAAGAGGCTACACCCTACGAGAGCACAGCTCTCATAGCTCTTGAAGTCTTTCCTGACGTTGATCACGTACAGATAGCTGCTTGGCCAATCCCACTTGTTCACACCCAAGAACTCCATTGACATAGCCCTGCTGTTATTATGCTGACACATTATGCTGACTTCCCCCACCTCCCTGCCCTTTCCATCCTTCCCACCTCTCTTCTTCTGCCCTTTGCCCTTGCTCTGCTCCTCCCTCTTGCTCTACTCTCACTTCCCTTGTGGGTCCTTTCTGGCCCTCTGAGAGCCCACAGCTGCTGTGTCTGGCAGCTTGGCACTACAGAGTTGAGACAGCTCCTTGTTTCTTGCATGTGTATCTCTTCTACCAGATTTCATAGGGTACAGGGGAACAAGAGCCAGCTACTCCTCTAACCTGTAGGATTCGTCAGATTGCCAGAGGCTTTGAATTTCTGGGGAGAGGGCTCACATGGCTGATTTCATTGCAATCCCTCCTTCTAACTCCATGGTGTGCACATGAAAGTAAGAATGTGCGTGTGCATCCAGTGCTGTGGGAAGTGTCCACATCATTCTAGTGAGGATTTACCCATCCTGGTCCAGCTGATATTGTGAGTTAGAGATGATTCTTTGACAGAGGGCTATCTCTTCAGTGGTATATCAGTCCATTTTCTGTTACTGTGGCAAAATACCCAAAACACAATACTTACAGAGAAAAGAGGTTTGTTTAGGTCACATTTTTAGTAGCTGAAAATAGGAGACTGATCATTGGCTTTGTGGACTCGGCAGCAGGTGAGGACTTCAGGGCCATCTGAACCATAGTGGTGAGAGTGGAGGTGAGAGCAGTGAGAAGCCAGAGACTGGGAAGGGGCCAGGTGGTTCTTTTTATAACAACTTTCTCTGGGGGGAATAAATAGGTTCCATTTCCAAAACCAATGCCCCAATGGCCTAGCTGGCTTCCGCAGAGCTCAGCCTCTTGAAGGTTCTACCATTTCCTAGAGTTGCCACACTGAAGGCCCACCTCCAATGCACGAGCCATTGTGGTATATACACTTAGTCCATGTGTAAACCATAGCAGATGGTTAAGCAGATTCTCTGGCCTCTAACTATTAGAAAGTACATTCAACCTTCTACCTGGCCCTGGATTATGGCAAAGATAAATATCACCAGAGGGAAAAATTACCCCCAACTGAAGACCTCTGGACTAGAGAACTCATCATTGGAATCACAACCTGATTTCTGTTCACTAGATGGGAATCACTTTGGCTCACTAAAGACTACAGTGATGTGCAGCCCAGGGGCAGGGACTGTTGTCATGATCCAGGGAGGGTCCTGGAGCTCCTGGTGCAGCTAAGAGGTACGATATGCAGTGGTGAGGACCAAATCTCTGAGGCCAGCCGGCTCTCAGAGAAATCCTGGCTTGGCTCCTGTGTCACTGTGTCCCCCTGTATTTAATCGTGCACTGACTTTCATTCCCTAGTCTGTAAATTGGAGATAAATGTTATACCCACTAGCAGTTGTATAACAAGGATTTAGAGGAGGTGATCTGTACCACTGGGTCCCTGAGGTCTCCTGGCTGGTGAAGGAACTCCTCCCCCCCCCATTCTTTTATGACTATCTGTCTCATCCTCTTGTCCCTCTGCTACCTCTTCTTTCTCTTCCCCCTGCCACTTCCCCCATCTTTCTCCCCTCCTCTCCATCTGTCACCCAAGCTCGGGACCATCTCAAGCCATTGTCTACATTGCATCTGGGTTTGGAGCTTACCTTCCCTGGTGCCTGGTCAGAGGTTGCTCTTGTGTTGAGGCTGCTGCCCACCCACAGACTTCAGCACACTGCTTGTGTATGTCACTGACTGCGTTACACTTGACTTTAGAGATATGCCCATTGGTTCTGTTCCACTAGAGAAGCCTCCCAAGCCTAGATCAGGCTCTAGAAATGAGCTCCAGCCAATTGCATTCTCTCTTTCCATTATTAGTTTTGTTCCTCTTATAGAGCAACTTGTCTAAACTCTGTTAACACTTGGTGTAGGCTGCAGCTTTTGTTTTCAACCATGTCAGCAAATGCCAGGGCCCTAAATGAGGTACTGATCCATCCTGAGCAGTCACAGGACACTTGATGGCAGCTATGCTGGCTCAGCATCTCTTGAACCAATCTCAAGACATTCAAGAAAAAGAGACTTACCTGTCCTTTGTCTTCATTCACGCCCCACTCCTTCAGCAGGTATTTATACAGAGCTCAGTAAGTGCTAACGCACACCTACTGTAGGCCAAGTGTTCTTCTTAGCATTGGGAATTCAGCCTCCCTGATTTGAGGGGATAGGACATGAACAAGTCCAGTGTATATTAGAATAAGACATGATGTCAAAAATGGGCTGGTCAGAGAAATGAGGACTTTGGATTCTTCTGAGTTCAAATGTATCATTTATAGCAGTGGTTTCTCAACCTGTAGCCTGTGACCCCTTTGGAGTCATATATCAAATAACCTATGTATCAGATATTTACATTATGATTCATCACAGTAGCAAAAGTATGGTTATGAAGTAACCAATAATTTTATGGTTGGAGGCCAACATGTAGAACTGTATTAGAGGGTTGCAGCATAGGAAGGTTGAGAGCCTCTGAGCTACATCTTTCTAGAGGTATGACCATAAGCAATCCCTTCCCTTCCCCCTTCCCTCCCCTTCCCTTTTCTCTCCCCTTCCATCCCCTTCCTTTCCCCCTCCTCTCCCCTCCCTTCCTCTCCCCTCCCTTCCTTTCCCCTCCCCTTCCTTTCCCCTCCCC
>CAJQZJ010032904.1:4047039-4114097 GCA_907164525.1 Lophiomys imhausi
CCCTCCCCTCCCCTCCCCTTCCCTTCTCTTCCCCCTCCCCTTCCCTCCCTTTCCCTCCCTTTCCCTTCCCCTTCTGTCCCCTTCCCTCCCCTTCCCTTCCTTCCCTTCCCCTTCTCTCCTTTTTCCTCCCCTTCCCTCCCCTTCCCTTCCCTCCCTTCTCCTTCCCTTCCCCTCCCCTCCTATCCCATTCTTCCTCTTCTCCCTTCCCATTTGGCTAGGGCTCCATGCATCAATCACTAAACTGATGTTCTGCTATTCAATTACATCCTAGTCTGGTTCTTGAGGTCTCTTTGTGGGCTGTGTATGTGTGATGGATGGATGGTAACATTTTGGAGAGTTACCTGAAGATCAAATGAACTGATATAAATGAAAGGCTTTTGCCTTTCTTCTAACTGCAACCTGGGTTCTCAGAACAGCAGCTAGCACACCAAAGATGCTCCCGTGACTGCTTCTTAAGGAAATCATGGTGTCTGTGTTTGGCCTATGGCAAGTACTCAGTAAATGTCAATCAACCACTTTCTTGGAAAACTGTATGCTGTGGCTGGAATTTAGACATCTGGGTTGTCTGTTTGTCTTCCAATCTATCTAGCTTTCTTTCTGGTAGGTAAGTGTGACTCAGTTATAAACAAAGGGAAATAATACACTGATTTCCTAACATGTACAGGATGTAGAGATGGGACACATATCTGTGAGCCACAGGGCTATCTCAACAGCATTCAGTTTTACCTTATTTGGATTTTTTTTTTAAATTCATGTGTATGAGTGTTTTGTCTGATTGTATGTCTGTTCACCACCTGCATGCCTGATGTGAGGAGGCCAGAAGGCATCAGACTCTCTGGAATTGGAGTTACAGATGATCACGGGAATTGAACCTAGGTCCTCCAGAAAAGCAATCAGTACTCTTAACTACTGAGCTTCCGTCACTTAGCTTTGGACTCTCGATAAGTAGAATACTGTAGTTATTTCAGGTTGAACTGGCATAGAACCAGTGGGTTCTGTTTCCAGGGTTGATAGACATCCCATCAAAGCCTCACAACAGCTGCTTTGAGGTTTATCAGTCTTGGATTCCTATATGAGCCCTTGGTAGATTCTGTGGCCTTGGGTGGCCCCAGTCCTTGGGAAGACCCCTTTGATCCTTGGCTGTGAGAACAGTGTCTTTATGAGCTCTCATTGACTCCTTACTGGTGTTCCTGGGTGTAGCACTTGACACAGGGGATGTTCAAGTCCTCCTCTATGTGGAGCTAGGCACTTGAGATGGGTGACAAGACTATGAGGAGAAGGCTAGAGTGGGATGTTGGGTACAAGTTGGCTGAGGATCAAGGCTATGGGTAGATTCCCCCACTTGCCTATGTCAGTAGCCATGATACCAGTGTCTCTTGTTCTGGAAATGTCCTTTGCCCACCTCATATTTGTTCATTTGTTTATTCTGTATGTGTATGAATGTCCAGGCTCTAGTGTGGAGGTAAGAGAACATCTGGTGGAAGTTGGTTCTTTCCTTTGGCTATGTGAGTCCTGGGGACAGAACTCAGGCTTGGCAGTAGGAGACTTTGTAGCCATTAAGCCACCCCACCAGCTCCTGTTCCAGATGATTTTCTGCCTTTTCCATTGTAAAACACTGACAGTGGCTGTGCCTCTTAGAGTGGGAACAAGTGGACCCTTCCTTAGCCTGGTCAGAGACGAACAGAGAGGGTCAGAGATAAGCAATCACACTCAGCAAAGGGTGGTGTTCTGCCCTGGAGTTTCCCGTTAGTAATCTAGAAAATTGAACAGAAGTGGGTACTGGTGAGCAGAGTCACTTCCTTTGTCTGCTTTCCCCTACCAAGTGAAGTTAGAGAAAGGAGGGCCTAAAGGGAGGATGGGCTTATATTCCACACCAGTTACTTTCACATTTACAACCAGTGAACCCTTGGGAGGGGGGCACATATGGGTCATTGTTGGCCCAGTTTGAAAATGTTTCTGAGATATCTTAAGCTGATAGATTTGAACTATCTTGCCTGACTCGAGTTGGCAGAGAGGAAGGGGAAAGGGCCTGGTCAAAAGCCACAGGAGACTGAGCAAAACAGTATAGCCCGCCTTCCAAATGTCTGTGCACTGACCTCATTTGCTGCATAGGCAAACCCCCATCTAGGTGGTCTCCTTCTGTGGAAACTGCAGTTGATTCTGCAGCCCTGTCAGCTCCAAGGCCAAGTCCCCAGGCCAACCTCTGGGTTGGAGGAGCAGAGAGTCAGTGCAGAGCCTGTTTAGCAAGGACACTGGCATGTTTCCAAGCACCATCAGCCAGTGCAGGAGAGGATTGTAAGCCAGGCCGTGTGTGGGGTGAATGGAGAAATGGCTTGGTTATGCAGAAGAGAGGCCTCTGAGTCTCCCAGTCTCTCTCCAGACTTGCTCTTAGACAAAGGATTAACTTCACTCAACATTGACCCTCTGTGCCACTGACTGCAAATGGCCAGGAAGAGGAGTTAAAGGTGACATGACACCTTTGGCTTTTGGAGATCTTGTAATACTGCTTAAAAGAAATGTGACACACATTGATTGAGCTCTTACTGCGACTGGGTGTTGATCCTGAAGTCCGTCCTGCCTTTCATGATTAATATTTGATGGGTCTTTTAGGAATCTTTTGACAGAGGATAAAATCATCTTCATTGAGAATGAGGATGGGCCACATGGAATCATGGCTAACTCGGACCCCAAATGAGGAAACGTGTTAGAATGGACTTCCAGGTGTTACAAGTGGGAGGTTTTAGAATGCAAGTGGTGTGTGGTTACACCATTTGCTGATCTGGACTTGTGACTGGCTGTCTTGTAAGAAAAGGGACTGGGTGTTGTCTCAATCTCTAGGTTATTTAGAGGAAGCAGGAAGTCTCAGAAGTGGTTGGTAAGAGCTAGAGAATCACAGTTGGCTTGTTAAAGTCCTCAGTGCTTGTGTTCAGGCAGCCAGGGGCCAGGGGTCAGCTACAGACATGCCTGAGGCCAGAGAGGGCATCCTACTATCCTTCAACAGGGGATGGAGCAGTTGAGGCCCAGAAAGATAGAGTCTCCTGTTTAAACAGGCTGTCTGGATTGCAGAAAGACAAGTGTGGGGCGTACACACACACCTGGGCAGGCAGATCTGTTCTCTTGGCCTTGTGCCAGTGAAGAACAAAACTGTCCTCTTGAGCTGGGGTCTGAGACCCAGCCTCACGCTTTCTAAGTTTCATTGACTCTCAGGGACTTTCCATTCCTGAGAACACTCTCATAGGGAGATTAGGGCTGCAGGCCACACCTTGCACTGGACTCCGTTCAGTATCCTAATATTGTCTGATAGATACCATTAACATACTCCTTGTAAGCAAATGAAACCCAGACAGGGACAGTTACTTATTCAAGGTCAAGCTGCACTAAATGGGAGAGCTGCCATCTTTTTGAGTCACTGAGTTCTCCTTGATGTGTTTAGGGGGACATATGTTATAGAGGTGGGGGGGTTGATGAGGGAGAGATGAGAAAAGAGAGAAAGGAGACGAGTTGGAGGGGGAGTCTGTGACACAGAATAATCTATTCAATGCCCAGTGCAGCTTCCCTCAGGATGTGCACGAGGTCAAGCATGGTGCAATGTATTCCCAGCTTAGACACTGCGTGACACTGGGTAACTTCACTAACCTCTCTGTTCCTCATTTGGCACATGGACATGACCCTTCGTACTTGGAAGCAACACTGTGAGGATTAAAAAGACATAAGAGGAGAGATCTTCAAAGTATCTGATATAAGGCAAATGTCTGATGAACACTGCTTCTTGTCAGGATTGTAATCAGTCCACACTCCCTAAGTGAGGCTTGGTTACATACAGTTTCTCTCCAGGAACCTTAGCCTGTGTAAGAATCTACTCTCTTGGTTCCTGTCTTAGTTAGTTTCTATTGCTGCAATGAACAACATGACCAAGATCAACTTGGGAAGGAAAGGGTTTATTGGGCTTCCACTTCCATAACAGTTCATTATCAAAGGAAGTCAGGACAGGAACTCAAGGAAGGCAGGAACCTGGAGGCAGGAGCTGATGCAGAGGCCATGGGGGGTGCTACTTACTGGCATGCTCCCCATGACTTGCTCAGCCTGCTTTCTTATAGAACCCAGGACCACCAGCCCAGGGATGCTACCACCCACAATGGGCTGGGTCCTTCCCCATTGATCACTAATTGAGAAAATGCCTTACAGCTGGATCTATGGAGGCATTTCCTCAACTGAGGCTCCTTCCTCTCTGATGACTCTAGCTTGTGGCAAGTTAATACACAAAACCAGCCAGTACAGCAACTCATAGTTTTTCCAGGTTGTAAGAGCTCGCACAATGGTGCCTATGTTAAGACAGAGAGAGGAAGTCTGACATGCAGCTGGCAGCTGCCTAGGCAGGTGGGAGATGCCTGGAAACAGACCTACTGTCCCTGGTGTGGGCGACAGTAAGGTTCACTGCCCTCATGTGGTAGGACCCTGGGCACTCTCCTTCCTGCTTAAAGGGAAGGCATCATTTTGAGGGAATGGATTCCTAGGAAGCCTCCAGTCACCCAACGTGGTCATCCTGGGGGCAACGGGGTGCTCTGTAAGGATCTGGGCTTCCGGTGGGACTGCCCATCTCATCCTTGTCACTGCAGGTGAACCTGCCATTCCTGTCATGCTATAGAGGCCAGGCTGCCTGATCCTCAACCCTGGCTACCCACAAGGTTACTGATGACTGTGCATCACTGAGCGCATGCTTCATACATGACCTTCATCTCTCTAGCCCCTGGCTCCCTGAGACCAAATATTCTTCTCTGTTATCCTCCTCACCAGCCCACCTCTCCCTCCTATCAGTACCTCATCACACTTCAGGTGCTTGGTGCACAGATGCTTCTTGGTAATTTTGACTAAACACAAGAATTCCCAGCTTACTTGTTTTAGCCATACCGTAAAGTCTCACAGCTGGGTAGCACTGACCATAGCTACATTTCCATTGCCCAGCTGTAGAAGATTCCCTTTCTCCAAAAATGAATCTAGTATCCATTAAGCAGTAACCCCCCACACTGCTCAGTGACCATTGATCTGTTTGCCATCTCTGTTTTTCTGTTTCTAAGCTTTCATATAAATGGAATAGAGCGATATATGGATGTCTCTCTGGGTCTGTCTTCTTTTACTTAGTGTAATTATTTCTAGTACCAACTGTACTATAGCATGTATTGCTAGTTTGTACTTTTATCTGGTTGAATAGTATTTCATTATGTGCATATACCACATTTTGTTTATCTAGCTACTGATAGATATTTGGGTTGTTTTGATCTTTTAGCTTATGCTAATAGTGTCCAGTGGATATTCATGTGAATATTTTTGTTTGAACTCTTGTTGACAGTTTGGGGTATAAGTGCAGGAATGGGATTCCTGAGTCCCATGTTAATTCTGCTTGCCTTTGAAGACCAGGCACACTGTTCCCTAATCGCTACACATGTTCTGTCTCCATGCAAAGTTTTGAGGATTACAATTTTTCTTCATCCCTTTCAAAAATTAAAAGAAAAAAAAACAATTGCCATCATATACCTGTGGGTATGAGGTGGCACGCTGTGGTTCTGATTGGCAGTTCCCTAATGACTTTAATGCCAAAGATCTTTTCATGTGCTCTTTGGCATTTGTGGGTCTCTGGAGGAATGGGTTTTTAAATTCCTTTATCCACTTGCAAATTGGTCTTTGTTGTCTTTTTGTTGGAGAAATGTAAGAGTTCTTTTTGAAGGTCAGAATAGTCTAGACTTTTATTACAGATCTGATTTGCTGCAGTGAATCTCTGCATTAACCACTGCTCATTGCAAACAGAAGCTTCTTAGAAGGCTGAGAGTAGCACTATTTTGTGGCACTATATATAAACCTATAAAGGTACTTTGATGACATGTCCACTTATTAGAGCAACAGTAGTGTGCTCTTCCCTGGGGAGGGCTATCTCTCCTACTCCCAGCTCTCCTCAGTCGCCTATAGTTTTGTTCTGTGTTGTCTGTTTGTTTTTGTAGGATTGAGGCCCTGTGGGCTTTTCGTTGTCCACTTTGGCAAGTTTGTTGGTGTCAACCTTGTTCAGCTCACATTCCAGCAGTCATGCTGGTGGGATTTTATGTGTGTGGCTTCTAATGTTAGTAGGAAATGAAATCTCACAGGAAACTCCCTGGCTCTTATAATCTTTCCACTCCACCTTTTGCAATGTTCCTTGAGCCTTAGATGCTGGAGTATTTTGCAGTTGTATCCATTAGAACTGAGCTCTACAACTCTGCCTTTTGAATGGTTGTGGTTTTCTATAGTAGTCTCAGTCTATCGCAAAGAGAATTTTCCTTGATGAGGGATAAAGACTACATTTCTCTGTGGGTATAAGGACAAATGTTTATGGATTGTTTTTTAGGGATTATGCTGGTTTAGTAAACTAGTGGTTGCAGATTCTTTTCCAATAACCATGACTTGGTTAGCACTGAGTAGAGAGATAGGTGTCAGATACTAGGCATGGTATTCCTCTTGATCCAGTTCCAGAGCTGTTGGTTACCATCAAAGTATGTGTGTCACTACTGCTCCCTTAGGGTTATTGTGCCATGCTGGTCATTGATGTGTTTTCATAGGCACTATAGCTGAGTAGGACAGACTGTTTGGATACCTCCTTCTTTGGAAACTTGCCTTCTGTTACCATGAAAGTTAGTCCTCAGGGAGGGAGTATTCGGGTCAGTTCCAACTCAGGCACCTCTGGGTTCTGTGTTTGAAGTATGTGGTGTCTTCAGCAACAGGGTGCCTTTTACCTCCAGAGAGTAACCCAGGGCAACAGCAGTATGTTGTATGTTTGGGGACATACAACCTGTAGACACTCATGGCAAACAATTCAAAAGAGTTCTTTCTCATGTCTGGTATTGGGGGGGGGCTGTTAGGTGTTTTTTGGCTCTTAGTCAGAGCATTGTTAGCCCAGATGACAAAAGTTGATCAAAATTGTATATGTATATTTATACATTGAATTATATGTACATTGTAGGATTTTTAAAAATAAATAGTTAATACTATGATTCCTTGTGCCCTTTTCAGACATCCATATTGTTATTTTACCTCCCTCCCCATTCCCCAAGGATTTGCTAAGTAGCCACATTCCCCATTTGCTTCCCAGATCATTTGTATCCTGCCATTTCCATTTACCCTCCTTCCACCTTCTTCTGCATTTACCTCCCTCACCCTCCCTAAGGAGCCCCCATTTCCCATTTCCATGATCGGATGGATTACTTATACTCTGATATTCCCATCTCTATTACTTCCCAATCCCCTGAACCTGGCAATGGTCCCATTTTACTTTCCTGGTTTCTGACTAGATTTACAGTACCAGACATGAGCTCCCTCCTATGGAACAGGCTTCAGATCTAAACAGAAATTAGTTTGTAATCCCTGAAGGAGTCATCTCACTATCACACCAGCTGGTGAATCTTGCCTGGATGGGTCATTATTGTGGAATGTAAGGTCACCACTGGGTAAGGCCATTGGTGACTTTTCTCCTCCAGTAGCCTGTAGAGCACCGTCAGACACTATGAGAACCAGGCAGCAGGAAAGAAGCTTCCAGCTCAGTTCCAACTTGCCTTCTCCATGTTCTGGAACCAAAGTATGTGGTGGGTTTTACAACAGGGTCTTACTATCTAGCTTTGTGAGCAACCAAGACCAACCACAAAGGCCTGTGTCATTTTACGGGCCTCTAGGACCTCCTGGGTCACCATTTCATAGGGACGGATTCCATGCTTGTCACTGGGACTTTTACTTAATAACCTATGGCTTCTGGGACAACATTATCCACCCTTGTAGAGTAACTATGTCCCAACAACATTAAAAAAATTATGTTTTTAATTAGCCTACAAAGCAGTACATTTCCATGTGTCCTTTTCATGTATCCTTACTTTTTATTGATCCTCCTCTCCACCTTTTCTTCCTCCCCACTCCTGTATTAACCTCCCCACCCACGAATTATCCATCTGTATAATTAACATTACATATTTTCTATTGTCTCACTGCCCTTAAGGTCATTTTATCTCCTTCTTTTGGGGGCATTTCTATCTTTCTGATTTCTACAAACACTCTGACTTAAACACACAAACCTAAAGAGTCAAAACTAAGATTCATATATAAGAGACAAATGTGGAATATCTGTATATCTGAGCCTGGTTACCTCACTCAGTATAATTTTACAGCTATAACCATTTCCCTTGAAAATTGCATCATTCCACTTTATTGATAATGGGCCTTAGATGCACAAAGGTTTTTAAATTTTGATGAAGATCAAATTACCTTTTTTTCCCCCAAGGCAGAGTTTCTCTATGCATTCCTGGCTGCCCTGGAACTGACTATGCAGACCAGGCTGACTTCAAACTTATAGAGATCCACCTGCCTCTGCTCCTTGAGAGTTGGGATTAAAGGCGTGTACCACCACTGCCTGACTACCTTGCCATTTTTTAAAATAACAGATTTTTTTGTTATATGTCTTAGTTGGGCTTGTGGTGAAATACCATGATCAAGGTAACTTATAAAAGAAAGCATATAATTGGGGGCTAGCTTACAGTTTCAGGTTAGTCCATAACCATCATGGTGGGTAGTATGGTGGCAGGCAGACATGGCACTGGAGCAGTACCTAAGAGCTTACATCCTGACTCACAGGCAGCAGGGAGGGAGAAAATGAGACTGGGCCTGGCATGGGATTTTGAAACCTCAAAGCCCATCCTCAATGACATGCCCCCTCCAACAAGGATGCACTTTCAAATCTTTCCTAAACAGTCTATGAATTGGGAAACAAATATTTAAATATATGAGCCTATGAGGCCATTCTCATTCAAGTCATCACATTATATATGTAAGAAACCATGGCAAACTCAGGTCATGAAAAAGTACTGCTGTGCTTTCTTCTAAGAGTTTTATAAATATGTATGATTTTTATGTATTTTGAGTTAATTTTTTGAAGGTATAAGATAAGCACCTGATATAGTTAGAATATGAAATGCCCCCCCCAGATACTAGCTGAAAACATGGTCATCAGCTGTTGGTGCTAAGTATAGAGGGTGGGGACTAGCTGGAGGTCATAGTCAGTGGTCCTTGGGGACCATTGCTTGTGTATGGCACCTTTCTCCTCACTCTGCTTCCTGTCTGTTGTGAGGCAAGAGGAATCTGCCACATCCTTCCATTGCCGTGATGCTCTGTCTCACCACAGACCCAGACTCAACAGAGCCAAGGGCAGAGAAGGAAACTCCTGAAACTGTGAGCCAAAATGACGCTGTTTGTGTATGGTATTTGTCACAGAGACAAGAGGGCTGACTCATGCAGCAGCTGATTCCCATCTTTTGGGATAAGCTCTTCTGTTTACTGGTAGCTTGTTGACTATTTTGAAATCATAAAATGCTGATAAAACTTGCAAATGCTTTTTTTTAAATTAGCACAATCATGTAACTTCTTTTCCCTTATGCTATTGATACAAGTCTATTTCTTTTATTGTTTTGGGTATTGAAATGTCTTAGTTAGAATTTCATTGCTATGAAGAGACACCATGACCATGGCAACTCTTTTCTTTGTTTTGTTTTGTTTTTAAACATTTGTTTATTTCTTCAAGTTACATCTCAATCATAGTCCCCTTCCTCCTCCCTCTCCCAGTCCCATCCTCCTAACTTCTTCCCCCTCACCCTTCTATCTGCTGTTTTTCTAATTTGAGGTGTATCTTCCTCCCCAACAGCTCCCCCTTTTAGTCCAATAAAAGGCTCTTTTTCTTATAACAATAAATACAATACAAAATAATAAGAACAATTAGGCAACAATTATGAAAATTATAAGGTATAAAATATTTCCAATGTCCAATCCATATGTATTTGGCAACTGATACTAATATTCTATTGTCTATCTATCTCAATGAGTTTAAAGTTCTACACCTAACTCAGTTTCCATCCTAACTTGCATTATCAACTTATAAACATTTTCTTAGACCTAGAACATCCTTTTAATTCCTAACTTAAAATGTATCTGTGAGACTGTAACCATCTAGTCTTCCACAACATCAGAGACCTGAGAAGGATAAATATATCTGAATATATAGGAAGTGCAGGGCCAGCAGCTTCCAAAACTAAGAAATGACAGACAACTGGCTGCCTGGAAAGTCCCCAATTTCTCTCAATACATTGGAGGATCTATCTTCAGCCTTTTGGCCCAGTATCTCTGACAGATAATAATTGAAAAGCAGAAATTATGAAGGACTTGCCTACCTTGTCTTGGGCAGACCTAGGCTGTCGACTTACCTGCCTCCTAGTTTTGTCCTTTTCAGCAGCATTCTGTCTACAGTTGAAGCAAGGGATTTTTCTTGCCCAGTGACAAACTTGCCACTAGTGCACCCATCTCCAAATGGAGATTCTTCGATGCTCTTCATCTACTTGGAGTAGAATAGGGGATGCTGTCCAGAGCTGACATATTTCAATATCAAAAAATCTTAAGTTAAGAAAACACCTTTGAATGCCATATTCTACAGATCTTTTGAGGTTTTTGAAGACCACCTATCTATCTCTGTATATTTGGATAAGCAAATGTTGTTTGTCTCTTAGCAAGTTGATTTCTTATTAACTTAGAAAACATCTGTGATAAACTATGTTAGTACCTAACAAAATGACATATTTGAATGACGATTAGTTTGCATTTCTTAATTATCCTAAACAGTTTGTGACAGTTGCTATCAAAAGACCAAAACTTCACATTGCACTTTTAAGCATTACCTAGGTACAATCCCTTAAAAAGAGTTAACCTTAATTTTGTATCAATATACAAAGATCAAAACCGATGTAGCCAAATGCCAACTGGCATCAAAAACAACCAGACAACACCAGGGTCAACAAGATGAGGAAAGGCCACTTTATAAAGGAAACCATTTAATTGGGGCTGGCCTATAGTTTCAGAGGTTTAGTTCTTTATCATTGTGGCGGGAAGCATGGTGGTGTGCAGCAGACATGGTACTGGAAAAGCAGCTGAGAATTCTACAGCAGAAGGAGACTGTCCCACTGGGGGTGGCTTGAGCATATATAAGACCTCAAAGCCCACCTCCACAATGATACTCTTCCTTCAACAAGGCCATACCCACTCCAACAAGGCCATACCTCCTAATAGAGCCACTCCCCATGGGCCAAGTGTTCAAACACATGAGTCTATAGGGGCCATGCCGATTTAAACCACTCTATGAACCATTCTTGATTTTCTGGGGAAATTTCTACTTGGTGCATCTTTTAATATACTATTAGATTCCATTTGCTATTCTCTTGTGGATGCATGCATCTATATACATGATGGATACTGGTCTTTACTCACAAATTCCTTGTGTTAAGCCCAGGCTAACCATACTGGTTTGTGAATTAGCTTCTTTCTTTTGTGGAAGAGTTTGAGGAGAATAGGTGTTCATTTTTCCTAAATGTTTTATAGAATTCATATTGAAGTGGTATGACATTATGCTTCCTTCTTTGGTGTGTATGTGCATGCACATGTATGCATGAGTGTTCTATGTACATATTCATGTGGGTTTTTACACACACACACATACACGTGTGTGTGTGTGTGTGTGTGTGTGTGTGTGTGTGTGTGTGTGGTGGCCAAAGGTCAGTGTCAGATGTCTTTTTCAATTGCTCTTCATATTTTTTTTTTTTTTTTGGATTCATGTTCTCTCCCTGAACTTGGAGTTCATTGACTGAGCTAGCCTGGCTGGCCAATGAGCTCATGGGTGTGTCTGTCTCTGCTTCCCCCAATGGGCATACAGATGCGTGACACCACACTTGACTCTTTACTGGGCGCTAGAGATGCAAACTTAGGTCCTCATGCTCACTTTTTTTAGACACTTTACTAACAGAGCTATCTCTACGGGCCTTTTGGGAGGTTTTCGAAAACTGAATTTGTGTTTTTTCTTGAGTTGATGTTGGTAGTTTGTTTCCAGGGATAAATCCATTTCATCTAGGTTATCACATTTTTTTTGATGTATAAGTGTTGAAAGCCTTCTCTTATGAAAGGCTTCATCTTTGATTGAGTTCACTATACGGGGCAGTAGGCAAGGCAGTAGTTAGAGGACTATCTGCTTATAATCCATTTCCTTTCTGAAATGTTGGCAGTAATGTCCTCACTTTCATTTCTGACTTTGGTAATGGGAGGCCTCCATCTATTTTTAGCCTACCTACCTATCTGTCTATCACTTCTAAGAAACAAATTCTGGTTTTGTTGCATCTTTATTGTATTCTATCCTCTAGTCTACTTCTCATTGCTTTAACATGTGCTGTTTTGTTTCTTTTATCTTTGGGCTTGCTTTTCTTTTCTTTTATTAGTTGTTAAAAAGTAGAAATATAGGTAATTTGAGGTCTCTGCTGTGCTTCAAGTCAGATATTTATAGCTATGAAAATTTCTAATCATATTTTCGTGGTATTTGTGAGCTTTGGAAGGTTGTGTTTTCATTTTAAATTTTTTCTAAAAGGATTTCCTAATTTTCTTGTCAATGTGTTAGCCATTTTGTTTTCAGCTGTGCTTTTATCCTCATCTGTGATTTTTTTTCCAGTTTTGATTCTGATATGATCTCTAGCTTTATTTCTCTGTGGTCACAAGAGACACTTTTCATGATCTTGGTCATTTTAACTCTCAGAGACTTGCTGTGTGACCTGACTTGTGATCTATGGAGCAGAACGTCCATGAACTTTGAGAACAGGAACTCCGCGGCTCTAGGGGGCAGCCTTGTGCAGAGGCTGGTCAGGTCCAGTTGTTTGTGGTGTTGGTCTGTTCCTCTGTTTCCTTCGTGAATTCATGTCTAATTTTTCTTACCATTACTGATGGCAGGTACATGAGATCCTCACCTACTGTTGTATAAGTGCCTGTCTGTTTAATTGGGTCAATGTTTGCTAATGTATTTCACTATTCTGTTATTAAGTACATCTACATTTGTAACTACACCTACTTAGTGTGTGGATTCCTTGCCAGGGTACAAGGTAGAATGTCCTTTAGTCTCATCTATTATATTTTCAGTTCAAGTCTATTTGGTGTGCCCACCACCATCTCTTTTTGCTTCCTGGGTATATGGGACGTTTTTTCACATCAAGCCTACTTGTGTACCTAAAGTGAATCTCTAGAAATAACATGTAGTTGGACTGAGTTTTTTTTTTTCATTTTTAAATGTTTCCTGCCACCCCTTTAAAAAAAATTAAAATTACTATATGTGTGTGTGTGTGCTTGTATTAGTGCATATGAGTGCAGTGCCCTCAGAGGCCAAAAGAGGGAATTGAGTCCCCTGGAGCTAGAGTTACAGGCTTGTGAACGTCAGAACTGATTTCTGCAAGAGTAATATGTACTCTTAACTGCTGAACCTTCTTTCCAGTCTCAACAACCTCTGCCTTTTGACAGGAGGATTTTTAATCTCCATGTACATTTTAAAGTAAATATCGATGAGGACATATTTTTCCTTTTTCTGTGGCTACTGGTTTTCTGTATATTTTCCATTTTTTGTCTTTGTTGTCCCTCAGTTTTCTGTTACAACTTTGTTTTATATTTAATTATTTTTTCGTTTGTTATTCATGCTTTAGCATGGGTTTCATTCTTTTTTTTTAAAATTTGTTCTCATTTGTCCGTCTTTTGCACTTGTGTATATTTACTTTTTTCAAATTCTGGTTTCCATTTTTAAAAAATGTTTTAAAAGTTATTTAATTTTTAAAATTATTCACTTTTATTTTTTATGTATATGTATTTTTATGTGTATTTGCTTGCATATTACATGTGTACAGTGCCTAGAGAGGCCAGAAGAGGGTGTCAGATCTCTTTGGAATTGGCATTACAGGTGCTTGTGAATTGCGAGGTGAGAGCTGGGCATCAAAGTGGAGAACTCTGGGAGATCAGTCAGTGCTCTTCCCTGCTGAGCCATCTCCCCACCCCCTAAAGTTGTTTGTTAGTGGTTATTGATTAACTTGGTCTTCACAATGAATTACATTTGTTTATAACAATCCAGCCGGAACTAATAGTAACTATATTCCCATAGTATATGCTATGTTCTGTTCCTGCACAGCCCTGTAACAAAACCCTTTATGTTACATTGCAATCACATGTTCATATTGTGTCCCCTTTATCATAGATGTATAATTGTTATTTTATACATTTGTATAAATTATACATTATACATCAGCCATATTAATTCATTGAGACTGTGGTATAATCTACTAGCCATTGGGTTCAGTTTTTAAATTTAGTTTTGTTCATTTATTAATTTTCTCTTGATTTTTGAAGGAAAATCTTATGAGTTATGGAATTTTTTATTTGTAGGTTCCCCCCCCCCCCTTAAGTCTCCTAATTGCTTTCATGGTTTCTAAAGGGGAACCTCATACCTCATTAATTTCCTTTGTACAGAGGGATTTGGGTTTTTTGTTTGTTTTGTTTTGTTGTTGTTTTTTGCTGTTGTTTGAAATTCGTTTATCGTTGTTTGAAGCAGTTGGACGTAACTGTGTGTCAGTGTACAAGGCTTTGGTTTCTTTCTCCTGTGTCCATTTCATTCTATCCCTTGCTAAGGAGACTTGCATCTTCTATTGAAGTTGGGTGTTTTCTGGCTGTTATTTCTTCAATTTTTTTCTGCCTGCTTTTTTCTCTCCTCTCACTATGGGGCTTCCATTACGGGAATGTCAGTGTGTTTTGCTGCAACACACGGATCTCTGATCTGTTCACTTTGTTTACCATTTTCTCTGCATTTTGGTCTGGTTTGATCTCAGCTGCCCTGTCTTCAAGATTACTGATTTCTTTCTCCTACCCTCTCAACTCTGCCACTGAAGTTCTTTGATGATTTTTTTTCTGTCCAGAATTTCCATTTGATTTCTTTGTATAATTTTTTGAGGTGAGTTCTCAGTATGAAATCACACTGGCCTCCCCCAAACCCGAGATTCTCTTGCTTCAGCCTCTGAGTGCTGGGATTGTAGCTACACATCACCTGGCATACCCAGGACCATGTTTATAATTTCTATGTCAACAGTGATATTCTTTACTTCAGAGTCGGCATTCTTGTTTCCTTTGCTTTCTGTCCTGTTTTCCTTTAGTTCTTTAAATATATGTAAGACAGTTGATTTAACCATTCATCTCCTAAGTCTAGTATTTGTCCTCTTTATTGCCCAATTTTCTCTTAATTTATTTGTTTCCATGAACTGGCTATACTTTCTTCCTTCTTAACGGACTCATAATTTTGAATTGAAAACTACCTGCTTTGAATATTATTATAATGTGATTGCTGTGGGAGGCATGTTCTCCTCCTTGACCAGAACCTGCCCTCATTGTTTGACATGGATTTGGTAGTGTCTGGATGATTAGTAGCTTTGTAGAAATATTTTTTTATGAAGACTATGTTATTTGGTATGTGTAGTCTCTGGAGACTCTAAATACCTGGAGTCAAAAGAAAGGCGGAATAACATATTTCTTACTAAACTACGAAAGAATAAATATTATTCTGGTTTACGCCCCCCCCCCCCAAAAAAAAAAAAGAAAAAAAGAAAGACGGAAAAACCCTGGTCTGCACAGTTGGCTGTGTGTGCTGGGATGCCTGCAAAGCTTACTCAGGGTTTTGCAACTCTGCTAGGCCTGACTTCCTGCCAGTGTGGCTGTTGAGATTCAGTCAGAGCTGAGAGTTCAGGGCTTCCTTACATTCTCCACCCACTCTCCACCCCCCACCCTTCACCCTAGCTATGCCCAACATTCAAGAACAGCCTTTTACATTCCTTGGTTAATGTGGGTGTCTTTCCAAACCATTATGCTTGAAAGCATTTCAGCCCTGCTCCTGAATTCCCAGGGTTTGGGAAAGACATTTGTTTTTGTTGTTGTTCTTAAAGTCTTTGTCCTGGTGGGAGAAGGTAGTTGACTTGTCTTTAAGGCTTTTGAGATTGGTCACTGTGGAGTTGCCTCTGTAAGCTGAGTGTGTTGAGCTATAGATATAACAGCAAGCTCTTTGCGAGGTCATGCAGGGAACACACACACACACACACACACACACACACACACACACACACACAAAATCAAAACTGTTTTAGAAAAGGTCCTGCTGTTTACAGCTCCAGGAATCTACATCAGAGACTCAGGCAGCCATCAAGACTGCCACTGGCAGGGAGACCATGACGATGATGCTGCAATTGCAGGGGCGATCTCACATTCCAAGGGACTAGAGGAGTCTCTGATAACTCCTGCCCCTAGGAAATAACAGTTTGGATGAGAATTCACGTTCCCGTGGTGTTTTCTTGCATATCCCCCCCTCCCCGTGATGGGGACTGAACCCAGGATCTTGCAGTTGCTAAGGAAATGCTCTACTACTGAGCCAAATCTCCAGCCCATGGATGGGAATGCATTCCTGAATATTAAGCACTCATCCATGAATCCTACAACGTTTAGGAGACAGTGTGACTATGGCCTGCAGGAAGCCTGACAGTCTGTTTTGGTGACTCTAGGTTGGTTGTGGTTCAGTAGGAAACAGGTGAGATGTTACTTCCTCTTGTGACAAAATGCTTGATATAACAACTTGAGTGGAGGAAGGTTTATTTTCACTCATGGTTTCAAATGAATTTCTGGCCACCACAGATGGAAGGCACAGCAGAGTGGCCCAGTGTCTGGTGGTGGGAACTTCATGCAGTGACTTGTCATATCTGGATGGACTAGAAAGCAGAGGCTGGAATTAGAGAAGAGTGTAATCAAAGGCCCACCCATAGTCATCTGTGCAAACCAGCCAGTCAAGCCCAACACCATAAAGGCTTACAACCTTCAAAACAGTTCCACTATCTAGTGACTAAGATTTCTAACTATGAGCCCATGAGGAGCATTTCAAATTCAAACTGTAATACTTATGAGACAAAGATGATTGTGTAAGTAATGGAGTAATGGAGAGGCCTTCTTGTTGGGGATTTTGTTGTTGAGATGGAGTAGACAGGGAGCAGGAGCCATCCTAATTTAGTAAGTGAGATTATGAAAGATGAGAGTTTCCTGGCATTTCTTGATGACTTTGGCCAGAATGTCTTTATTTCCTTTGCTGGGGTCATAGTCCCTGCCTCACATGGGTTACTGTGAGGAAGGAAGAAGAAGATGCACAAACTCATGCCTAGAGCACAGCAAGAGGTCAAGTGTGTGGATGGTGCAGAGAGCCTCCTGGTCAACAAGGCTATGGTGTAGGACATGTGTGGAAAGAGGTCAGGTTCAGTTTTCAAGTGGGCCTGGATTGATGAAGTAGCCAGTTGGCTTCTGCACTGGCTTTCTGTAGCCCATGTGGGTTTCATACATGTGAGATAGACTCAAGGCAGAGGCAGCAATATGAAGCACTGAGCTGAGGTACCTAAAGGTCTCACCGACTGTCTCCATGTTCAATTTCACAGCCATCTACAACTTCCAAGGCAGTGGAGCCCAGCATCTCACGCTACAGATTGGTGATGTGGTGCGAATACAGGAGACCTGTGGAGGTGAGTCATTAATACCCGTGTGCCCCTCAGATGTTGGACCCTTCACTGTAGGAACCCAGGCAACTGCAGGACTCTCTCTAAACACACACTTGAGTGGCATGTTTAAACACATCTTGCTAATTTAGTACAGTCAGCCCTTTGTGCCATGGGGTCAGTATCCATGGGTTCAACCAACAACAGAGAGACAATATTACATCTGCAATATGTATATTCAGTTCTTGTCATTACTCCATAAACAACACAGCACTATTGTTTATATGACATTGCCACACATTAGGTATTAAAAGTGTCATAGAGATGATTTAAAATATGTGAGGACCTCCATATGACACTAGTTTATATAAAGGGCTTAAGCATCTGTGGGCTTTGGTGTCTGCAGAAATTCCTGGAGCCAATCTCTCCAGTATTCTGAGGAATGACTGTAATTAGAGTTTACTGAACAACAACAAAAAAAGTGCTTTATTATTTTAGGGATGTTAGTTTCATAACAAAGGCCTAACTGGCTGATTTGATGTATGCTATGCTCTGCATTTGCCACAGTCAGGGGACCGTGGGGCTTTGGGCCTGTGGATCTTTCTAGATGTAGTTCTTTATTAATATGTACACCATTGTAAAGAAAAATAAGCATCATGAAGATTCAGGAGGGTGCTATAAATTAGCCTCCTGACTCCAAGGGAGAGGAATCTGTGAGGCACAGTAGTGTTATATAAACGCAGCTCCCAGTGGAGCAGGGGCTCAAACTGGGGCTGTGTGCTGGGTAAAGTGACGTCTCTTTCCTCCTGCAAAGTTACCTGGTCATGAAGCTAAGTTTATATTGCATTGGGTCTACCCATGATGCTGGTGGTGGTGGTGACAGCAGGGTGATTCTTACTATTTGCTCAAAGACTAATGGCCTTAGACTCCTGAGATAGGCAGTTGAAAACTAACATCATTTGTGTTACTGACACACTTGATATTATGGGCAGATCCTATCGTACAGTACAATGACTTAATGAGTTTGTTAATGTGTCACTGATGGTCTGCAGACTCTCCCATCCTGCACAGCCAAGCTGAACTGCCAGAGTTCTCCCCTGCTTGGCCAGTCTATGGCACCTCCTGCAAAGGACACAGAGCAAAAGAGTATAGTTTCCTGTGACTGGCAGGACAAAGGAGGAAGAGGGGAGTGGCCTAAGAATAAGGGTCCCTGTGCCATCTCCCAGGGAACCCATGGGCCCTGGAAAGGAGTACAGAGTGGTAGGGGACAGGTGTGCTGCAGGGAAGGTCTCTGCAGGGACACAGCAACCAAGAGCCATGTTGTCATCTCACAGATCAGACACTGTCCTTTACCCTGGAGAACACAGAAGCCTACCTCGTCCTCACATCAGGCCACCAGATAGGTAGAGTCCTTTGCCTGCTGAATAAGTTACATGAGGGTGCCCAGGCAGTGGAGCACAGCTTTCTCTGCAGATTTGGGCAGAGGTGCCTGTGCATGTATGCAAAAAAACCATGACATTCACCAAAACACCTGTAACTTCCCAACAAAGATGCACACACAAATACACAGCTATTCCTAAACATAGCTGTAGCAGGGTGGCTTTTATTTGTTTTTGTACTATATTGTACTGAAGGGGCTGATAGGTTAATATAAGTTAGATTTAGTGAATACCTAAGTTTCTGATACAGTCTCTTAATTCGGGGCATGAAGATCAACTGCTGTGAGCAATTAGCTTATCAGCTTATGGATGAAGTCAGGTGAAATGAGGGGAGTCTCTTTGGACTGAAAAACAAGGTTGAAGCCAGGTGAAAGAAGGAAAGACTTTATGACCTGGCATTGCTTTCAACTGCTAAGTGGGCAGAGCCCAAATTAAGCTGAAGCAGGTGGAACAAGGAGTGATCCTATTTAAGGACAAGTGGATGACGCCAGAGAGGCGCTGCGTGCTAAGGGCCCCCGATATGAGAGAGCTCCGAGAGTCCTGCTGGAGAAAGTTCTGGTAGACCAATGGCCAGATCTCCCTGAGGCAGAAGGAAGCTGGTGAGCAGAGAAAGCCTCGGCAAGACAGCAAAAGGCCAAGGACTAAACCCTGTGGCTCAGCTTTTGCCTAGAGGGGTTTGACCTGTCCGAACAGTGGCCTGAACGGAACTGTGGCCAGCTTTAAAGACTGAGGCAGATTATATTGGGCTACATAGGCATTGATCTTGGTATATTGATACATAATTAAGAGTATATTTAACCACAATTGAATAGATCTTTGTATATTGATACAAATTTAAAGATAATGCTTCCCAATGGTATCATACCTAGAGATACTTAAAAATAAAATGTGAAGCTCTGACCACTTGATACCAACCGTCTAAAACGGTCTAGGATAGTTAAAACATACTCCTAGTCATGCAAACATGTCTCTTTGTTAGCTACTATGACAGTCTATCACAGATATTCTTTAAACTACCCAGTAATCAAGTTGCTAAGAGACAAGCAACATTTGCTTATCTAAATACAAGAGATGGTTAGGGCATCTTCAAAAACCCCTAGAGATCTGCAGAATATGGCATTCAAAGATGTTATCTTAAATCAAGATTTTTTTTTGATATCGAGACATATCAGCGCCTGACAGCACCCCCTATTCTACTCCAAGTAGAAGATAAGCATCGAAGAACCTCCACTGTAAGATGGTTGATTTAGGGGCAAGCCTTTTTCTTGGCATGAAAAAACCCCTTGCACCAACTGCAGACAGACTGCTGTCCAAAAAGGACAAAACTTGGTAGCAGGGAAGTCGACAGCCTAACTCTGCCAAGACAGGGTAGGTAAGTCCTTCATAATCCCTGCTCTACAACAAATGTCTGTCAGAGAAACAGGACCCAAAGGCTGAAGATTGATGCTGGAATGTATGGAGAGAAAATGGGAACTGTCCAGGCAGTTACTGGTATGTTCTTTCTTAGTTTTGGAAGCTGCAGGCTCTGCACTTCCTATATAAGCAAATATATTTATCCCTCTCAGGTCTCTGAGGTGGTTGAAGAATAGACAGATAGAATCTTATAGTTAAATTTTGAACTGTTTAGGAATCAAGAGGGTGTTATAGATCTAAGAAGATACTCTTAAAAGTGTGTTGAAAGATAGTATGAATGTTGAGTCACATATAGACCTTTAAACTCATGGAGTTGGGTAGATAGTAGAATGTTAAAGTCAGGGGCCAAATAGGTATAAACTGAACATTGGGAAGGTATACTGGGCCAATTTAATCTCATAAATGTGGCATAATTATATCTATTGTTTTGTATAATACTTACTGTTATAAGAGAAGGAACCAGCTGTTGGACTGAAAGGGGAAACCTCTGGAGGGAAGAGGGTGGAAGGGCGGGTTGGGAAGGGGGAATAGGGAGGGGTTTGTTACTGAGATGTAACTTGAAGAAAAAAAAAATAAAGTATTTATATAAAAAAAAAAAAAAGACTGAGGCAGAACGGCAGAGTTGCTGATACGAAGGAAGTAAGGTGGCCTACAGACGCTGAGGTCTCCCAGAGAGAAGAAAGCCTCAAGCCTTATTTAAAGTGAGACTTCGATAGCCAATTTACCCTGACGAACCTGCGTCTGAGCTATTCCAGAAAAAGGACTGCTAAGTGCGTTAAAGAGTCTACCCCCGAGACTGGTTTCCTGACGACTGAGGACCTGCCCCAGAGACTGTATCATTCTAAAAGGGTATGAAAGTAGTTGTTATGATTATCAATAGGTTTAGTGAATAAGTTAAAGGGGTTGTAGGAATTTATAGGATTAATAGTTAAGAAATTGCTGGTGTTTGTTATAAGTGAATTTAGTAATAAATAAATAAGAGTTAAATAAATAATAACTTAAAAGTTCGGTTTCATTGTACAGTCTAATTATTTTTATATTACTTAATACCTCTACCTCCCTTCCCCCCAACATTATGCAGGAGAGAAAGAAGGTTAGAGGTGAAAGGCAGTGTAGTTCTCTTTGAGCTACTTCCTGCTCATTAAGGTCTTTGGGTTCTTTGGAGGTAATATCAGTCTCAGTAGAAGTGCAGCAAACCAGGAGACAGCATCAGGAAGAACAAGCAGCATTTTGGGGGAGAACCACCAGCCTCTTTCTTTTTTGTAGCCCTTTCTTCTACCTTCTTTGTAGAGCCCCCCTTTTCCTCCTCCTTTGTAAACCCTCTTCTCCTGGCAGCTCTGGCTTTTTATTCCTCTCTCCCAAGTCCTCAGAGTTTACATGCTGCAGCTGGCTAAGCCACGCCCCTGCTAACTCTCGAGACAGTTAATATTTTACACCTGTGGCTTAAGCAGCCTCACACCTGGATTAAACAAAAACATTCTCATAACTGGTTATTTTAATAGACTCATACCACATGCTTAAACAGGGTCTCTCCTAGTTTCACCTGGCTTCAGCCTAATCTGGCCTCCACCTGCTTCGTAAGGCTATTAGCAGCTGAAAACAATGCCAGGCCATAAACCTTGTTTTTAGTCCATATGCTGCTATGCCAAGTGCCCACAGCCAAGTTGATCTTCATGCCCCGTAATAAGAGACTATATCAGAAGCCCCTAGATAGTCACTAAATCTAATTTATATTAACATAACTCCCCTTACACATAGCACTTGCACAAGCACCCATAGATTTGTATACAAACGTGTACATATGAAAGATGCAAACCAAGAGAACAAGCCAATGAAAAACCTTTCTTTGGGGAGGGTGATTCAGTATTTCATATTTCAAAGCAACATTTAAAGGAGTCCCTACAGAGGAATGAGACCTGCTTGAATGTGTTGTATGCTTTGACAGTATTCTTGTTTTGGTTACATCTAACAGGGACCCATGTACTGTTCAGTGCCCAGGAATAAGAAGTATCCCAGCCTTGGCCCTTTGAAGCTTTTGGAACACAGAGAGGATGAGCTTGGTTCAGGGAGTGGGTGGGGGGATGGTGAGGAGTGGGTGGGGGAATGGTGAGGAGTGAGTGGGTGAGGGAATGCCTTCCTATAGACTCAGGCCTGCTATTCTAAATTTACCACCCCTTCCCACAGCACAACCCTTCCTACAATACAGCCCCATGTTTTACACATCTGCTTCTATCTGTGGCAGAAAAAAAGTTTATCAGTTTTAATTATTTATTATAACACATCTATTTATACCAGAAAAAAATCTTTTTAATATCTTCAGAGATTAACAATGATTGACTTTGGGTGGTTGGAATGTGAGTGATAACTATTTTGCACTTTGTGCATTTTGATTGTTTTTAAAGCATTTGAATCAGAATTCCTGCTTCTACCAGCTAAGAGACCTTGGCTCATTGGCTTCAGGTTTCCCACCTGAAGAGTTATGATCATACAGCTCCTGGGCTTGTTAACTGGATTAAAAAAAATAATAAAGTGTGTGGTGGGGAGAAGCAGTGTAGCATCATGCTTGGCTCAAGAACAGTGTTTTGTGTTCCTTCTCTTTATTCAGTAGAGCTTGCTGCCAGGTGAGTAGAGCTAGCTGCAAGGGAACCAGCATGGGTATCTATCTATGCAATATGGCTCCTGGACACTTAGAAGCTGCATCTTTGAGTGCCTAGAATGGATGAGGCTAGCCCCTTCTTTACTCAGCATTATATTTTAAATAGGATTTTTCTGCTTCAAATTCATGTGAGGGTCCAATCTCTGAAGTCTTACACTAATGGTATTACGAGGGTGGAAACTTAACTGCGGTATTTACAGGCACAACCTTTGGAAAGTAAAGTCAATAGGGTGGAAGCTCTGTGAGTGAATTCTGGAAGCTTTATAGAGAAAAGAAAAAAGGACACGCAGATATAGAAAAATGTAGAGGCTGATGTGATGTGCCAAGCAGGACTCCCAGCAGAGGCTGTAATGCGCTTTGGGAACTTGAATCTCATGTATCATGGGTCATCCGTATCTGTGACCTAAGTACACTCAATATAAATGGTGCAAACACAATTCTGGTTGGGGGTCTTGAATATGAGTGGGGTTTAATATAGAGATAACATGTTATTGTAAAGCAGGAATTATGAAGGACTTGCCTACTCTGTCTTGGCAGAGCTAGGCTGTCAACTTACCTGCTTCCAAGTTTTGTCCTTTTTGGACAGCATGCTGTCTACAGTTGAAGCAAGGGATCTGTCTTGCCCAGTGACAGCTTACCACTAATGCAGCCATCTCCAAATGGAGATTCTTTGATGCTTATCATCTACTTGGAGTAGAATGGGGGGTGCTGTCAGGAGCTGACATGTCTCAATATCAAAAAATCTTAAGTTAAGAAAATGTCTTTGAATGCCATATTATACAGACCTCTCGAGGTTGAAGACTAGATAGTTACAGTCTCACAGTTAAGTTTTAAGTTGTTTAGGAGTTAAAAGGATGCTCTAGGTCTAAGAAGATGTCTTTAAATTGGTAATACAAGTTAGGATGGAAACTGAGTTAGATAAAGAACTTTAAACTCATCAAGATAGATAGATAATAGAACATTATTATCAGTTGTCAAATACATGTGGACTGGACATTGGGAATATATGTTATACCTTATAATTTTCATAATTGTTGCCTAATTGTTCTTATTGTTTGGTATTGTATTTATTGTTACAAGAAAAAGAGCCTTTTATTGGAATAAAAGGAGGAGCTGTTGGGGGGAAAGAAACAGCTCAAATTTAAAAAAATAAAAGAAGCAGATAAGAGGGTTAGGGGGAAGAGGGTAGGAGGGTGGGACCGGGAGGGGAAGGAGGGAAGGGATGTGATTGAGATGTAACTTGAAGAAATAAATAAATGTTGAAAAAAAAGATAGCATGTTATGATATGAACTTACATAGTTAGAAGAGCTGACATCTTTCCAAACATTTTGTGACATCTAAAGACTCCAGTCTCATAGCCATGAGATGCTCACTTCCCCCCCCCTCCCAAGTTTAAAAAGGGGTGCATAGAGTGCTGTCTTTCTTCATGTATTCTGTACTCAATTAAACATTAAGATGAACTAGCTCTTGGTACAATAGCTAGGCAGCTGAAGACTAGGGCACCAGATGCCTGCAACAATACACATGTCATAATGCTTCTGGCATGAATCCCACCATACCTGTGTGTGTTAAGACAACAACTACCCACTCCAAAGATGTCAAGATAACTCAGTATCGAATGTCTTCTTTCTTTCTTTCTTATTTTGAGACAGTCTCACTATGTACCTGTAGCTGGCCTGGAATTGGTTATATGGACCAAGCCAGCCCTAAATTCACAGAGATCTGCCAGCCACTGCCTTTGAAACACTGGGATCAAAGGCCTGGGCCACTCCTAATCCAAAAGATGGGAAGAGAAAGGCCACTGACACAAATCATCATGGCCACCTTAATTTTAAAAAGTTTCTTTATTTGTGTACACGGGCTGCCTCCCGCTAAGGCGGGGTTCAAGAGGTTAGCCTTGGATGTAAGGAAGAGCAGGATTCTGTAGTTCAGAAGTAGGAGGTTTCCAAATAGAAGATTTGGTGGGCAAAATAAGCAGGGTTACAGGAGCAGAACGTAAGCTAACAAGTTATTCCCTCCTGAAACAAGGAGATAGTTGCAAGGTGGGCAAAACAAAATATCACAACAACAGGCAGTCGTTGTACCCTTTGAAACAAAGGTAGGGTTGCAAGATGGTTATAAACAGCTTTTGAAACAAAGACATGGTTGCTGTTTCCTGGGACAGGCAGTACAGGACCATTTGTAGTTAAGGCTACAGGTGGGCCATAACCTAATCCTGGAGAAACAGAGGTTTAATCATAAACAGGAATGAACCTTTGTCTTTACTATAAAATGTTTTTTTATGCTTAAGATGGAGACTGGCTGGTTCTTTACCACCATGCCTAGCTGTCTCCTAGCCCCCGGTGGAAGGTGTTCTTCTGAGGTAGCTAGACTTATTTAGAATCTTCAGAAGGCATTCCGGGGGTGGGGGTGGGGAGTATCATTTGCTGCCTGGCTTGTCCTTTTGGAGTGGCAAGGAAGTTTCATTCTGCTTATTGATACTTGTGTATGTCAAGGCAGTGGAGTGGGTGTTTCTAGACAGAGAATCTGAAAGAGTTTGGATTTCAGTTTTCAGTAAAGTAAGTCCTTGGGGACAGGTGAGAGGAGAGGCTGCTGGGAGATCTTCCGTTGTTATAAAGCAAGGTGATGTTGTGCTGTTTTTTGTTTTAGTTTTTTTTTTTTCTGTTTTTGTTTTTAAGAGAGTATTGGAGGACACTGTTCTAAGACCCAGTCTTCTCACCTGGCAACATCTGCACCTCTTCAGAGCTGACTGATGGCCATGCCTGCAGGGCTGTGTGGGCCACAAAGAGCTCTGGGTGGGTGGTGACGGCTTGAATCTACCACACGCAGACTGGGGCACCCCAGAGCCGGCAGCAACTTCTGTACAGCATCCCTGTCAAAGGGAATCATGACCCAAACAATGGGGACATTATGAGCTCTTCACAGGGGATCTTTTAAAGTACCACTTTGCCAGGGGGCCTCCTTTGTTCAGATCTGTGCTGGAAGCAGCTGGGTGTGAAAGGTACTCTATTGTTTTGAGGATGCTGCTCAGCTCTGGATTTTGAAGCCCAATTCTGCATTTTGAATGAAGGTGGGGCTGAGATGTCAGTAAACTTGAATTCTGCCTCATTTATTCTGTTGTTATGGAAATGTATTGAAAGGACATCAATAAAAAGAATGATATTCTAAGTCTGTAGGTTCTGGAAACAAAATAGAAAACATTTCTAACTTGCTGGCTTATGGTATCGGTTTAGTTGTTTCCTAAGAGGAGATAGTATCTACTAACTCTTTGAATGTTTCCCTTATGCAGGCACAGGGAAATCTCTCTGAAAACTTCACTTAAATTAATTTTGAGAAGACAGGTGCTATGATCACTCCTATTCAACACATCACATGTCAACGATCGATCACTCTGGCAGTAAGACTCAGATCTGTAGTCTAATCCAAGCTCCGACTCCAGAGTGCACACACACTTTAAGATACATACATCTTACTGTGTGTAGTTGAGGCAGGCATACAACATGCTGCTGTGGAACACAAGAATAAGATGAAACGATCACTACAGGGAGGAAAATCAGCATAGCCGTCCGTCATCTCCAAGCTGCCCAGCTTTTCTGTTTTATTAGCTGTAGTCCTCCCTCCTGATGCACATACCATTCTAGGCTTCTTCACCTTCTCCTGCTTAGTAACTTCTGACCTGAATCTCTGCACTTCCTCTATACCCTCACTCCCTCTACCCACACCATTACCATGGTTTTGTTCTCTAACTCTACATATTTTACTTTCTTATTTTAATTTTTTATTTTTGAGATTATAATTTAATTACATTTCTCTCTTCTCTTTATTCACTCCAAACCCTCCCATATATCTGTCTCCACTCTCTTTCAAATTTGTGGCTTTTTAAAAATCATATGCATCTATGTGTATACATACGTACATGCATATATTCCTGTATCTATATGTATATGCATGTATATATTCCTGAATATAATCTGTACAGTTCATATAATATTACTTGTATATATGTTTTCAGGACTGACCTTTTGGCAATGGACAACCAATTGGTGTGCTCTTCCCTTGGGAAGACCCACTCTCCCACTCTCAGCTTTCCTCAGTTGCCTCTAGTTCCTTGGGTAAGGTTGAGGCCTCTGTTGGCTTTCTCTTGTCCACTTTGGCACGTTCATTGGTGTCATCCTTGTTCAGCTCACATTTGTGCTGTCATGTTGGTGAGACAGCCCAGATGCAAATTCTGACACCCCTAGGAGACACAGTCTCACAGAAAACTCCCTGATCCTCAGGTTCCTCAGTGTTCTTAGGTTCCACACACAGATGAGATCATACAGTATTTTCTTTTTCTGTTATGTGCTTCTGTGACTTAGCACATCATCCAGGTCATGCTAGCTAGCAGACAGAGTCTCCTTTTCAAAGACTGAGTAGTATCCTGTTTGGATATCACAGGTTGTACACCTCTGTTTCTTTGTGCATTCACGATGGGTGTTTCCCTTGCTTCTTGTTTATGAAGAAACCTGCAGACTACTGCGAACACCAGGGCACAGACATCTTTAAGAACTGATGATGTCATTTCCTATGGGTAGATGCTTAGAAGAGAACTTGGTGGTGGTGAGGTAGTTCTATTTTTATGTTCTTTAGCAATCACCAGACTGTTTCCGATAGTAGCTGTACTCATCTGTCTTCCTACCAGCAGTTTGCTTGCTTTCCTTTCTGTCTTGAGTGTTTGAAAGTATCCTCCTCAGTAGTTGCCAGGCGCTGTCTTGTGGTTTTGATTTGCATTATACCCCAACGACTAATAATGCCTGGTAACTTTTCAAATTCCCCTTGACCGCTTTGTGTATTCTCTGGAGAAATGTCTTATGTCTTAAATGGACTGTTTGCTTTTGTACTATTGGGACACATGAGTCCTTAATTAATTTGGGTATTCGTCCCTTATTAGACACATTTGCTCTTGATATTATTATGTATCTCAATACAGAGAAAACTAAAAGTATTCTCAGGTACTCATCACTCAGATAAATAGTAATATTCTTGCTTCAGATATTTCTTTAAAATGCTCAGATGTTAGCCATGGTTTACAGCTTTCCTCTCAGCACTGGGGAGGCAGAGGAAGGCAGATCTCTGAGTTGGAGGCCAGCCTTGTCTACAGAGTGTGTTCCAGGATAGCTGGGGCTACACAGAGAAACCCTGTTTCAAAAGGGGGGGAAAAAGCTCAAAAACCTAAGATGTGATTCAAAGCCACAGCTTACTATTTCCATAGTCCCTTCTTTCCTTTTGCCAACATGAACACCACAGTAATCTTGAAACTGGAATGTTTTCTTCCTGTCCAAAGTTTTGTACTTTTACTGGATGCATTCCTTTATAATCATGTTACTAATTTATTTGGAATTATGTGCATATGTGCCCCTGAGCACAGGTTCTCATAGAAGCCAGAAATCTTGGCTCCTCTGGAGCCAGAGTTATAGGGTGTTGTGAACCCCTCAACATGGGTGCTGGGAACTGAACTCAGGCCTTCTGCAAAAACAGTAGGTGTTATTAATTGAAGAACTATCTCTCCAGCTGCCCCCCCCCCATAATCATGTCTTAAAATAGTTTTTGTGACAAACCTCTGAGGTGAGGTGCTACTTTTCTCAGATGAAAACACTGAGGCTGAAGTGACATGACCAAGTCACTTGGCAGGCAGAGAGTTATTTTTTTGTGGTTCTGACATATGTAGAATTTTTCCCCTCTCCCGTTGGTGTATTTCAGGTTGCGTTTGCACTGTAGGAAGGGAGCACAATTTGAATAGCTGATATTTCAGAGTTGTCCAAAAGACTTGTAAGGAATTTCCTTTGTTCACCTTCCCTCAGGGTGCATGTCTTAGCCATCCAGGCTGCTGTAGAGAATGCCGTAGACTTCAAATATTAAGCAACACAAATGGAATTCTTGTGTAGAGTCGGGAAGTCCAAGATCAAGGTACTGGCAAATGTGGTGTCTGGTGAAGGCTGGTTCTTCCTCCCTAATAGGTCTTTGCCCAGATAAACTTCTGTGCTGATGTAATGACCAAGTTTATACTTGAAAAAATATAAAAGCCGGTTTAGTGGGAGCAACTCCTGGGTGGGTTCACCAGTCCCAGAGAATGAGGACAGAGAATCCACACCCCAGGGCTTTTATAGATCCTAGGCGTGGGGTGATGACTTGTCAATCAGGAGCTGGGATGTGCCCATATCTGGTCAAAAAGCTGACCCCCTGGGCAGACACTCGGGTGGGCTGGCAGGCTGCATCAGCTGCCTGAAATGCCATCCCTTTATTTGATTTTTTTTTCCAGTGTGGGCAGGGTTGGAGGAAAGAGAAGACGAATAAGGCTTCACATAGAACACTCTGAACATGACTTTCTTCCTGTCTCTTTATCTAGTTGTAGAGATTGGGGTGCAATTCTACCATGGAAGATGGCAACTACCATACAGATGGGCTCCACCTTCATGAACAAAGATTCCCCTAAGGTCTCACCTTCCAGTACCATTACACCCAGGGTTGTGATTTTTGACATAGGAATTAGAGGATGGGCAAGTGGTTGTTTCATGACAAGGGTTAATAAATCTTGATATTATTAAACTTAAAGCAGCATTCAGATTCGACAAATCCAGAATCTGAAAAGGGCTATGTTACAGAGACTAATTTTGATCATGGTGCCGTCTCTTCTGGGGTTTTGCCCATAGTTATCTGCCTATAAAGTGTTGGCACACACATAGAGACAACTGACAGCAGGGTTAAGGGGTGGTCAGCAGGGCTGAGAAAGGCTTAGGGGCAATCTTGATGAAGTTGCTAAGGGTGTTGAGATCACATCCCTCTCTTGCTTAGTTGTTATATTTTTATCATAAAGATCACTTTACCCTAAAGATCTGTTTCTGAAAACAGGTAGCCTAGAATATATACATAGTATACAGAGAAGCATAATTGGTGCTGAATGAATGTGAAATTTGAAGGCAGAATGTGGATTTTGGGGGTGAGTATTACCCAGGAGCAAGCAAAGCTTTGAGAGTTGGTAGACCTATAAGGTGTGCACATGTAACTGAATCTCAAGGGTCCACAAAGGCGAAGTCCTTTGGCCTCCCTCTGACAGGCACCCCTGATAGAGGGGTGAGCACACTTTGAATGTGGACCATTGGTTCCCTGTTAGTTTCACACTTTCCTGTGGATTAAAATAGCCTTGACCATCATGTTGCTGCAAGGCAGTGCGACCTGGGTAGCCCTTTTCTTTGTCCCCATCATCTTGGCTGGGGAGTCTTAAGGGCTCTCTGCCTTTGAGTCCACAGACTCGGACTAAAGCTGTACTTGTATGATCTCAGCTCGGCACATCAACTGACGACGTATGTTTCAAGTTCATCAATGAAGCTGGAGTGACAATACTTAGCTTATGGGATTTCTACGGGTGTGGCAAGGGGGAACATATGTAGTGTTTCATGATGAAAGTGATTATGAATGGTGGCTGGTAACAATAAAGATCATGGTGCTGCAGTGAACACAGTAGTAGAATTCAAGAATCAAATGCTTGGGTTTAAATTTCAAGCCATGTGACAATCAGCGAGTTGCTTATTCTCTGTACCTCTCTGTTTTTCGTTTCCAAAACTGAAGTAGTAATAGGATTGTCATAAAGATTATCTTTAATTTGGTAGGCATGTGCTCTACCACTGAGCTACATCCCCAGGCCTGCTAAATTTAAAGTTTGAAAAAAACAAATCAATGCCTTTAGCAAAGCGACTGGCATATAGAAAACAGAATGATTAAAGCCTTTTGTCCACTGTTAATTTTTTTCTATTGTAATTGGCAAATACTTAGAGGCAATGGAACATAGAAGGGGGCACTTCATGAAACAGAAGAGCTTCCACCTCAGAAGGCCTCGGTTGCAAAGTAGCTTGGAGATTTGTCTGGGGCCTCTGGTGATGAGACAATAAACTATTAGATGTGACGATTAGCTCTGTCAACCTGACACAACCTACAGCCTCCTGGGAAGAGAGTCTCAGTGAAGAGCCGCTACATTGGGTTGGCCTGTGGGCGTCTTGTCTGTGGGATTGTTTTAATTAAGTTAATTCATGTAAGGAGACACAGTCCAGTATGGGCAGCAGCATTCCCTAGGCAGGGGATCTTGAACTGTCTAAGAGTGGAGAGACGGAGCTGAGCATAGCAAGCAAGAAGCACGCGTGTGTTTCTTTCTCTCTCCCTTTGGCTGTGGATATGATGTGACTACATGTTTTAACTTCCTATTGTGTTGTTGGTCTCCCCACATGCTAGACTGTGACCTGGAATTGTGAACCGGAATGTCCCTACCCCAAGTTTTTTTTTTTTTTGTTTTTTTAATCACAACAACAGAAATGAAACTAGGATATTACATGACCACCAAACTCCTTCCCCTGAGATCAGAAGTGGCTTCTGCTTCTACATCCAAACATGTCACTAGTTTAGTGACTGTGGGAAAATTGCTCAATGTTTCCATGTCTTCGGTAGGCTACTCAGCTATACAACAGAATAGTGATAATTCCTGCTGCATATGGTTGTCAAGAAGATGAAAAGGCTTAATGCAGAATAGCTCCTGGAAGAATGCTTTCATTCCAAGCTCCAAATTCTTTCTCTCCAACTTCCCTAATTTCCCTTTTGTTTGCTGTGTCCTTTCCCTTTGCTCTCACTTTCTGTCACTCAAAGTAAGATCTCCATGGATTACTGTGTTTTCAAAACTTCCTTTGGGTGCTGATCTTCAAGCTGGTCATGACTGGGAGGGTGACTTTGCATTTCAGTCATTTTGGGGCAGGGCGGGAGTGGGGGTCTTGTGTGGATGTCTGTTGAGAATATATTCTGGCAACAATCTGTCAGCCTGATAATGAGGGTCTGTTAATGAGGCACTTGGCAGGTGCTTTTTATTTACAAAGATGACAAATCGGACCACGTGACTGTGCTCCAATTATTTCAAAGGCCAGCGGGCTCATTACAGCATGCTAAACGCACACTCATTTTGTTAGAGGACTCCGAGTCATTTGGATTTCTGTTAATTGAGCTATTTTGTTTCTTTTACAGTCCTGCAAAGTGTGTGTGTGTGGAGGGGTGCAGTCCTTTAAAATTCATATTCTTCTACCTGTTCACGACTATATCTGTTTGGTGCTGACTAACTTCAGAAAAAAAAATCACATTTTAGACATCATTTGCTGCTGTTAGAACTGTCTATATTATTTTAAGATGATTGCCCAGACCCCTGAGCCTTTCCATGCCTTAGACAGGACTTGGAAACATTCATGTTACCACAGGCAGGTGAATGAGGAAAGGACATCCAGGACTGTGGGTTTGAGGCATCTGTCTCCGTAATGGGTGCTGAGGCCTCTCTCCAAAGGTGCCCTGGCCAAGACACCTTATTCATCAAAAGGAGAAGGGGGTTTGCATCAGTATGGGAATGAAACCCTGGACCTGTAGGTGTTGCTTTGAGGTGATGACAACCAACACAACATACGCCATGCTTCTAGGTTTGTCTTGTACGGCAGGTCTAAAGCAGATTGCGAGCGTTTCTTTGTTAGGTGAAAATAAACAGACGAGAGCAAAGCAAAACCAGTTAATGAAAGATGCAGGAAAAGTGAAAGGTCTTTGCCTTTGTCTTCTCTTTGCAGACTGGTACAGAGGCTACCTCATAAAGCATAAACTGTCACAGGTAAGGTCATTTTGTTTTCATCTGGGACAATGGAGGGTGCCTTCACCTGGCCCTGATGGCTCTCCTTGGGCAATTCTTTCTCTGCATTGCTCATCAGCAGCAGTGGGCCCACTCCTCCCTTCCAGGATCTCTACTCTGGGCTCCTACTTCTGTGCCCCATTGTACACACTTGGCCTCCACTCCCTCCCCTGTCCCCATTCTTCAGTGTGGTGGTCTCTGGTACTCTCTTCTCCCTGCAGTCTTTGCTGACATGTCATTTGCTTATGATTTCTTCTCCTGGGGTCCCCAGGAAATGGTGCACTTCATAGTTGAAGCTGGTCTCTGCCCCTTCCTTCCGCATTGTGTGGGCATTTATTCATCTTCCCATGTGACATGAAAGGACAGGCCCAGGTGCCCTTCCAGGTGACAGAGTCACTCTGTCCTGTCATCTCTGCTGCAGCAGGCACTTCCTTTCCCTATTTCATTTCTCAACTGGTGTGCAGCAAAGCGGCCACATGCCCCCACCATGCATACTGCTTGAATTCATGGAGCCATTTCCAAGCAACCTATAAAGTTTCCTTGTTACCTGGGCTAGAGTTATGAAGCGTCTTCCCTGATGTGTTGTTCAGGGAGGCACAATCCTGTCCTGCCCTCTCAGAGGACAGCAAGGTAAATCCAGGGAGGAGAAGTCTCACATCTCAGAAGCTCGAGTAAAGCCAGGGCTTGCTTCAGCCCCAGGTCTCCTATCCCTTCAAGGATGCTGCTTCCCTGGAGGTGGGCAGGAAGGGGAGAAGTGAGCTCATGATTCAGCAAACAAGGGGGCTCAGACCCCTGTTCTATTGATCTCCCTTCTTGCCCACCTGAGATGACAGTTGCCCATGATGGTGCTTAAGTGTCCTTTGGATTGTAGGGTGAAGAACACTACGACCTACACACATGGGTTTGGAATTTGTGTCTGATTCTTAGATTAGTCCTTAGAAATTTAGTGGTTTCAAAAGCTGGTAGCTCAATGGGGGGGGGGGGGGAGACGGACCTGGGAGTACAATGAATCAATTATTTGTCTATGACGTATCTTCCATACTATTTTATTTTGTTTCCTACAGGGCATTTTTCCTACATCCTTTATCCATATAAAAGAAGTGACAGTGGAGAAAAGAAGGTACTTGCGGGGCCTGGGTGAGAGACTGATTGGGAATGTACCTGCCTTCTGAGGGTGAGGAGACGAGTTGAGTTCCTTCAGAACATATGTAAAAAGATATACCCTTGTAATCCCAGGGCTGAGGCTTGAGAGACAGCTGGGTCCCTGGGGCCCTCTGGCCACCTAGCCTAGCCTTCTTATCAAGGTCCAGGCTAGTAGGAGACCTGTCTCAAAACAAAACTGAAGCCACAAATGCAAAGGGAGGGAGTTGCTCCCGAGGAAAAGTCCCTTGAGGTCCTCTGGCTTCTACATAAAAGGCACATGTGTGGACATTCACCCTTCCACACACACACCCACTCCCACATAGAGGTACTTGTGTTATTTGCCAGACTAGGTTCTCCTGGCTCATGGATGCCTTTGTCCAGTGGGCTTTGGCCTTTTGAGCTGGCAGATGGGGGGGGGGGCAGCTCATTCCCCTGCTGAGTGGCTGTGTGTATTTGTGCCCTCTCTCCCTTTTCATCAGGAGCTAATTCAAATTAATTCTAGATGGAATCTGATTCTGAAGGGGAATTAGCTAGTTTGGAGAATCTGATTTTTCACTGGGAGCTGCCTTTGGACCTCATGAAATTAGATTTGACTTGAACAGTGAACACGAGGGGCCTCCCTCTTGAAGGAGGACATTTGGAGGGACGGAGGTCCCATATGTTTGCATGGTGTAGTCTGTGACTGCTGGAGCTGGTGGGGTCTCAACAAGCCTCCTCTCCATAGCAAAGTTTCCAGAACTCTCTCTCCTTTGCATCCGGGTCTCAATTCCACTTCATCTTCTCTCCCACCCTGAACAGGAACATAGAGAACATCATTCCTGCAGAAATCCCTCTGGCACAAGAAGTGACAACGACTCTATGGGAATGGGGAAGCATCTGGAAGCAGCTCTATGTGGTGAGATGCAACCTGTTCTTGAGACAGACGAGCCCTGTGGCATTCACTCAGAATTAATTTTGGCATTTAACCTTCAGTGGAGCTTTGGGGCACAGAAGAGAGAGCACACAGTATTAAATACGAGGACACTGAGATCAGAGAGGTTACCTGCTTTCTTTGACACCACACAGCTGGCAGTGACAGCTATAATCAATAAAGGCAGGTGGGAGGCTTGTGTTTTAAAACAGGTGCGAAAACTGTGGAACTTGGGTTTGCATATGGATTGTCTTGATAGCTGTTTACAAAATAAAGCAACCCAGGTTTAGTAACCTGCCTCTTTAATATCCTCAGAGGATTTGATTTGGCATTCTGCTGAGATAATGAAATATTCTCTTGTCATATATGAATTAACTGATGGCTGTTGTCTTCAGATTGTGAAGAAGCGTTGACCCTGAAAAAAACAAAGACCTCATTTTATGTGTTTTCTCTGTTTCAAAGCAAATTTAATTTAAAATCCTCCTTTGATGCGTCAAAGCTCCTAATGAAAACAATTAGCTAAGCAAATCATTAGGCCAAGAGCGAAAGTGCCAACCAATGCTAACTGCAAGTTTGTTACAACCCTGTGCACACCCACTAGTGTGAGCATGCTGTCTGTAGGCTTACCTTCTGTGGTAAATCCTACATCCATGTGGAAATCTCCTAACATGAGGTACTTAACACATTCAATTCTGTAAGCTTACTGTAGGCTGTCAGTAAAATTCACTGTATTTATTTTTCTGCTTTTCGTTACTGTAATGAAGTACCTGAGGCAGGCTGACTTATAAACAGGGGTTCTTGATGGCAGATGTGTGTGTGTGTGTGTGTGTGTATTTATCTGATCCCTCTCATCATCTTTGATTTGATCATTGGGGCTCCATCTTAATAAACTTTATCTAATCCTCTAGCCACTTTCCCGAAACCTGCCCTCTAAAAATCACAGTTGGGTTAAGTTTTGACCCTTTCTTCCTCTCAATCGGAATAAAATTCTAACACAAGAAACCTTGTGGGTCACTCAAATCATATTTACACAAACAGGAAAGCAAACAGAATCCTTGTGCCTTGAGTGATTTCTTGTTCGTCTCCACTACTCTCCTTAAAACATCTTTACCTATGTATTATAGAAATCTGACATTTTCCTCCAAGAAATGATTCTATAGCAAATCAACCATGCCTTCTCCTCTACAAATAGAAATAGCTTAGCATCAGTGGTTTCATTATTTTGTCTATGATTTTTGCCATACCTGCACAGCATATGTGTGACTCTTAATGCCTAAATGTGATGTCCTTTTAGTAAATGTAGATAATTTATATGAAGAATGTCATAGCATGCCCTGTCATCCCAATATCACTGATTATTCCAAGCCAAGTACATGTGTGACAATTCAGTTAGTCACTGATTGCCTGGAAATTGGCCTTAGACTCCTTAGTCTAGTGCTTCAGATGTTAGTTACAGCCAGGGTCTTCAGGCCATTGGCATTTCTGTTGCAGTTGGCTACAAATTGAGGGATCCTCATTGCCTCTCCCCACCTGGGTGAAGCCCTTCTCACTCACTGTAGGGTTCATAATTCTTTAAAATTTCCCAGATCTCGAGAAAGCGCTACACTTAAGATGACAGCTTTATTATAAAGGGTATAAATGCAGGCTCTGCCTGATGGAAGAGACAGGAAGAGTAGTCACGTCTTCCCTAGTTGAACCACCCTGCCTGGTCACAGGTGCCCACCATCTGGGATGCTCCTCCAGCTTATTGCTCAAGAGTCTTGAGTTGCGTTACATAGACTCAACACATTGTGACATCAACTACTGGAGAATGGAGGTAACTCAGAGTGAGGCTGAAAGTTCTGCCCCCTAATAAACCATGTGGCTAGTTTCTCTGCTCATCAGACCCCATTCTGAAGCTATCTAGGGGTCCACCAAAGTTACATCATTAGAACAAACCAGCAATGGGTGAAAGAATCTCTTTCAGAACCACCTAAGGATTCCTATTGTTCAGTATATGTTTTAAGGGCTTTCTGAGCACTGCCTCAGAGCAGAGACAAAGACCAAATATATATGTTTTTCATTATATCACGATACTTTCCCTAAGAAAGAGGTGAAAGTATTTGGCACAGTTAGAAGATTATTTTCCAAACAAATGCAATAAAAATAAGATGGGCCAGGGATGGAATTTAGGGTCCAAACACTTGTCTGGGCAGGGATTCCTGGACTGCATAAAGTGGAGACAGTGAAGTGAGGGTTAGTATGCTTTCGTTGTTCTCTGTTATTCATGAGATGTGACCAGCTGCATCAAGCCCTTGCTACTGTAGCTTTCCCGCCAGGATGGACTTTGTTCTTTGAACTATGAGTGAGAATGAGTCCTCCCTCCCTTGAGTTAACTTTTGTCAGGGGATTTTTATCACAGCAACAGGCCAAGCAGCCAAGACAACAGCAGAAGAAAACAGAAACCAAGCGCTGTTATTAGGCACTTGTTGCAGTACCTGTCAAAAAGCTCTGAGCCCCTAACCTCCTTTCTCTTCTTAAAAAATGAACTGATCCAAGGAGATGGCTCAGTGAATAGAAGTGCTTGTTGTGTAAACAAGAGGATCCAGGTTTGAGTCCTCAACCTGGGTAAAAGTCAGATGTGTAGTGTAATCATGTTCAATCCCAGCACTTCTAACGCGAGACAGGAGGCAGAGTCCAGAGAATCACTGGATGCCCCCAGACCTGCCAGCCTGACATACACAGCAGGAAAACCAACAAAGATTCTGTAGGAGAGGAACCACACCTGAGAGTTTCCTCCGACCTCTACACACATACCATGGGACAGATGTGGCACTCATAAACCCACACATTCATAATATAATAGTGACATATACACAGTAATAACTGTGTAAGAGGAAACTATGACTTTATCTTTCTGTTAAACAGGGTGGAAAGAAAATGAGGCTCACACGATGGGTTAAGGTTATTGGACATTGTATCTTTGTCCATCCTCCTGCATCCTATAGAAGCCATGTCTTGGGGGAATGCTGCCCTATCAATAGTCCTTTCTATGAGAGAAGCAGTCCTGGCTCCTGGTCTTAAAGGACCCAAGCTCTGGAGCTTTCATTTTAGCAGGTGATCTTGGGGAATTCCTGTGCAACACACCCATTTGTGTTGGAAATTCTTTACACCTCCACCTTAACCAAGTACCTGCGAGACATGACTTAAGAGTAGGGAGATTTTTTTCAGTTCATGGCTTCAGTCATTGATTCTAGTTCCATGGTTTGGCATTGTATGATAGCAGTGGGGACACAGGGAGGAAAAGAGCTGCCTACATCATGATCGACAGGAAACAGAGGGAATGGGATAGGGCAAGAAACGTGATACAAACTTCAGTGACCCACCTCCCAAAGAAGAGCCATCAGTGAGGACCAACCATTCAACACATGACATTTCGTATTCAAACTGTAACACCTTTCTTGGATGCAAATCTAAAAAACTTTTCTTTCTATTTCTTTAGTTATTTTATTTTTTTTTTACCAAAGGAAGGAAATATTTGCAAAATGGACTTTCTTTGAGTATCAGCTTCTGAATGTTCAATTTATTTGTTTATTTTTAGTTTTTATTTTATGTGTATGACTGTTTTGCCTCTATGTATGTCTGAGTACTACATGCATGTCTATTCCTGCAGAGGTCAGAAGAGGGGATCAGATCCCCTGGAACTGGAGATGCAGACAGTTAGGAGCCACCATGTGAGTGCAGGGAATCGAACCTGGGTCCTCTAGAAGAGCAGCAAGAGTTATTAATTCCTGAATCATATTTCCAGGCCTGGCTGTTTTATATATATATATATACCAAGAACTGGTTGAGATTATTTCTGGTTGAGATTATTTCTGTTTCGTAAATTCCAGTGGCCCAGGGAAAGGACTATACTGGCAGCTGAGCCCCACTCCGTCCCTTCACAGCTGCTCAAGGCTGAATGAGCGGTCCGATCACACTCCTCGCCTGACTGTGGCCTAGTTTGCCAAATACCTTTGCTGTGGGCAGGCATTCACCATTGCTTCCATCTCATAGGCCAGCAAAAAGGAACGCTTCCTCCAAGTGCAGTCCATGATGTACGACCTGATGGAATGGCGGTCCCAGCTCCTCTCGGGGACGCTACCCAAGGACGAGCTGAAGGAACTGAAGCAGAAAGTCACATCGAAGATCGACTATGGCAACAAGTACCTCTTGCCTCTGAAAATCTCCTTCCCTTCCCTTCCCCATCCTCTCCTTCTTCCTTTTCTCTCTCTCCCAGAGAAGCCTGATTTCATTTTTAGACTCGGAGTTTGCCACTTTCTATTTGGGAGAAGGTTGTTACCTTAGCCCTGCATGCGTGTCTTTGTTATCACGCCCTGGGGCCCAGAGACACACAAGCAGAGTGGAGGCTTGCTTATGCAGTGGCTGTTACTGGGTACTGCCCAGATTTAGGACACTATTTAACCTACTTCCGAGGGACTGGGGAGTACAGCCACGCTCATTTGCTTTCAGCTGGATGTCCCTTTACCTTTGCGGTGACAAAGCTCTCCTTTAATTCCTATTGTGAGGTTTAATGTCCCTCCCCCCCCCCCCCCCCCCCCCCCCCCCTCCCCCCCCTTTCCGCGTTTTACCCCCCCCCCCCCCCCCCCCCCCCCCAGTTTGAAGTTATCCAAGCCACAGGCCTCTAGCTAGCTCACACAGTTACAAAAGTGTTTACCAAATGGAAGTAGAAGCAAGAATTTGTTGAAATTTGAGTGCCCTGGCGTTATGAAGAAAATGGAACAAACTTATGAAGCAAGCCTATCTACTCACACTAATAGCAGTAACATTAGTGTGAGAACTACCACTCAATTGGAGCTTACTAAGCACCAGGCTTTGCGCTGAGTTTCTTACAGGCATTGTTTCATTTAAGTCTTTTAATAACTCTGTAGGGTACGTAGTCTTACTGCTCCCATTTTATTCTTCATTTTGGATGAAGGAACTGAAGCTTTTAAAGATGTGAGGTTGGGGCTGGAGAGATGTCTCCATAGTTGTGAACACTTGTTGGTCTTGCACAGGATGCCAATTTAGTTCCCAGCACACAGATGGTACCTCACAACTGCTTGTAACCCCAGCTCTAGGGAGCCCGACTCTCTCTTCTGGACTCTGAGGGAATCTGCACTTAATTTGCACACACACACACACACACACACACACACACACACACATACACACACTTAACAATAAAACAGCTCCCTTTTTAAGGAGTGAAATCAGTTGTTCAGGGTTGTATGGCTAGTAAAAACCCTCCCCTTTCAGTTTTTTTGAATGCCCTCCAAACCTCTGTGTATATTTTCACTTAGCACAACATAAATGTTTGAAGCAATTATAATTGGATCGATTTTCTGCTAGGTGTGGGTGCTGCAAAAATAAATGTCCCTGTCCATTAAAGGCCATCATCCAGGGACCATCATCCAGTCAGGAGTTTGTCATGAGTGAGCAGTTGCATATTGTCATGAGTTTGATCGCTTAGGGAGCAAGAACATTGTTCATAGATTTGGAGATGGAAGCTGGGGGAAGCTCCATGGAGGAGATGGTTCCTGGGCTTTGAAGGGTAAAGGATAAAGGGGCTTTAAGTTTCATAAAATGTGGACCCCCAAGGTGCAGGAGAAGTCATGGCATATTCAAAGACTGCACAGAGGGGAGCTGAATCCCAGCCCCACCCCCCTAGGGGAAGTCCCTAGAGAGTAGGAAGACATTACTTGGTAGTCAGGCTCTCTTGCCTTCATCATGTTCACCAGGATGAGGCTCCAACACAGAAAGGCGAGGCCAGAGTCCACCTGCTTCCCATCCCGCTGCTGCCGGTCCCCTGAGATCCCCTGATGACATCTTGCAAGTGTATCCAAACCTGTTTTCACAGCATGTCATCCATCCCACGGTGATAGGGCTTTCCATGAGGTGTTTCTTCTGTGGCAGTGCTAGGGTCTTCAGCTGAGCACAGTCACAGCTGAGCTTATGGGAACTGGGGCTGTTTTCTGCTTTGCAGAAAAACCTTCAGATGTTATTTCCCGGGTGGGTCTCCTGAGAAGGTCTAGGGTGGTAGAAATGGCCATCACTAATAGGAAGTCCTCCTCACTTTCCTTCCTGACTGCCTGGCTGTGATAGGTGTTCTTGCAGAGCACCCGGAATCGCCCTCGTCCCCTCTGACCTGTTCTTTTCTCATATCCAGAGCCCTCTCTGCCTCTGTGCTGGGGAGGCTCTCTCACAGTGGGTTCTGCACGAGTGATAGCTGAATGAACAGAAAGTGACAATGGGAGACAGCTCACCCTAAACTAGACCCCCCTCTGTAACAGCCTCCAGCCCAATCCAGTGTCAGCCATTCCCTTCATGGAAGTGAGGGAGGTCCCACCATAGAGACCGTGGCCCTAAGCTGAGGAGCCCTTTGAGTCTTGCTTCCCTTGTCTGCTGCTTCAGCTGAAACTGAGAGAGAACTGGGAGTTTTACTATTGCTATCTTGGGCTCACTGCTCCTGTAAAGGGTTGATGTCTTCCTTGCCTCCAGGAGGCCAGCATCTGGATAGAACATCAAGGCTGCCAAAAGTGCACCACAGCAGGTCGAACCAAGTCTTGGAAAGATGCTAAGAGTCCCTGCATTCTGCTGTTCAGATGTCAGACTTCCATTGTACATAGGGTAGCGTCTTTGGGTACAGGCATATTCAGCGTACAATAGAGGCTCCATGTGAAACAGAAATGACAATAGGGAGAAGGGAGGCACAGAGCACTGATGGCAACTAACCATCTGAGGACTCTCTATATGCCAGGCATATTTTAATCACTTCCCACACACTATCTCAGCTCAGCATCACAAGAACTTTATAAGGTGGGTATTATCGCCATTGCTCCGCTGGGGCAACTGAGGCTCACAGAGTGATTAGGTGCTTTCACTCCAGAGGCAGCAGAGCCAGGGAGCACAGCTCCGCAGTCCAAGAGCCCAAGTACTGTGCTTTTCTGCCCCACTCTGCCTGTATGACATAGTGAGGGAGACAGAGAAGCAAAGAGACATGGGGGTAGGAAGAAACACCTATCAAGAGAGGAGATAGAGTAGACAAGGTGGCTTCAGGAAACAAAGCAGATGACAACCACCCTGACTAACAAGACTAGCAGGAGTTATTGGGTGTTCCAGTTTCTTCTCTGCTGCTATAATAAAACACTCTGACTGAAGGCAGCTCAGAAGTGGGAAGGATTTATGTGGAACAGTCCATCATTGTGAGAAGTTAAGGCAGGTCCTCAGACAGGAGCTTGAAGCAGAGGAATTCTGCTTTCTGGCTCACTCACTCACAGGCTCATGCTTAGCTGGTGTTCTTACACAGCACAGAACCACCTGTCAGGGAATGGTGCCACCCACAGTGGGCTGCAGCCTTCTGTTTCAATTGGTAATCAAACAGCTCCCCACTGACATACACTTAGACCCGTGGGTCTCAACCTTCCTGACGCTGTGGCCCTTTAATACAGCTCCTCCTGCTGTGGTGACTGCCAACCACACATTTATTTCATTGCTACTTCATAACTGTAATTTTGCTACTGTTACAAATCGCAATGTAAATGTCTGATTGTTGTGGCTCACATTTTGAGGACTGCTGGCGTAGGCCAGCCTGCCCTAGGAAGTTCCTCCACTGATGACTCTAGGCAGTCAAACTGACAATTAAACCTAACTAGGCCACTAGGTGACGTGTTAAATGGTTAATCTTGACTGTTGACTTGATTGGATTACTAAATGCCTAGGGGATTAATAATACACTAGTCTAGATGTATCTGTGGAGGGCTCTGACTTTACTAATTCCTTGATGGATTCATAGCATGACAGCATTATTGGGAGGTGATGATGAGAAGGTCTCTAGGGGATGTGTCCTTGGGAGATACATCTCACCCTGGCCCCTGCCTGGATCCCCCTTTCTGTCCTTCATGGCCACCATGATGTGGAATGCACTGCTTCATCATTGCGCTCCCAGCATGAAGGGCTGACACCTCTGAACTGGTGAGCCAAAACAAATCCTTCCTCTCTTAAAGCTGTTTCCCTAAACTATTTGGTCAGAGCAACCAGAAAGTCTGATTAAAACAAGTGATTAAGAGAAAGTCGGAGTGGCAATCAGGGAGATAGGTGAGTGGTGAACGCAGACAGGTGCTAGGAAGAAGCCTCATGCACCTCATAGAGAAGCTTGGGTCTGCGGCCATACCACCCTGAACGTGCCCTGATCTCGTCTGACCTCAGAAGCTAAGCAGGGTCGGGCCTGGTTAGTACTTGGATAGGAGAAGCTTGGGTTTATTCAGAGTGTAATAGGGAGCTTGACAAAATCTAGTTCTGGTTTCCTTTATTCTCTTTCTTTAAAAAAAAATTTATGGGGTGTGGAGTTCCCTGCCTAGCCCCTTTCACTTTCTTGAACAGAAAAGAGAAATGGGGCTCTCTCCTGAGGAGAGCACATCAAAACATTTCACTCCCCAAAATGAATAATTCTGGTTCAGCATAGTGGTGTCCACTTGAAAGACAGCCCTCCTGCTCCCAGGTTCCAAGAGAGAATGGCAGTGGACAAGCTCTCCCCTATACAAGCAACAAGGAATCCTCAAATGACTTCTCCAAGTCCCAAGATAGCTGGACCTGGGAGGATGTTTTATTCATTCATTTCAGGAATGAATCCTCTTTGATCAATTGTGAGGGGAAGAGCTAGAAAGATCTTGTGGCTAAATTATGTATAAGCTCTGCTCCATCTTTTCGGAGGTCACACGAGCCTCTCTGCTCAGCATTGGCTGAGTGCATTTATCCCCCCTTGGCATCACTCTCTGGGCAGCATGGCCATTCCATGATATGAGTCATAACTAGCTGGGAGTTAATTTCCTAATGAATGTCGGCAAATGGGTCATCCTTGGCTCCCTTCTGTTTGTATTTGGATGAGATATGAGACATGCTTCTAAATCTGCTTCTTAAATAAGAGTGAAGACGCAGTCTCCTTCATTTGCCTTTGATGTCCCTTCTAATGACTGGTACTCTGTAATGGGGCCCAGCAAGACCACTGTTGGCCCTCTCTGAACCTCCACCTCTCCTCGCCTTTCTTCCAAGCACTCAAACCAGCATCAAGTGCAAGAGAGGCTTCAAGTTACAACCTGCCAACCTGCCCTTCCTCCAACCCCATCCCATTCTCCTAAGAGTAGAAAAGTTTATGGTAGAGGTTCAGAGTACAGGTAGGGGGTGCTGTGTTAGCTTACGTTAATACTGTGAATTTGAGAAAATTAACTAGCTCCCTCCTCTTAGTATCTTTTTAATCTGTAAAATAGGAATAATAATGGCACCTGCTTTTTAGGGTTGGTGTGTGGGGGGGGGGTGAGTGTGTGACCAGCTGTAAGACAGTTAATGCTTGTGAGTTTCCTGTCAGTGCTTGGGGAGTGCTGTTGGTATCTCTGATGACAGGCAGAATGACAAGCATTGTTGACACAGATCAATACCAAAGAAATGAAAGAAAGCCTGTGGCCTGGAAACCAAGCAGCTGAAGAGCAAGCAGTGGGTAGCAATCAATATACCTCAGATAGTTTTACCCTAACAACCATTTCAACACGTTTATTGAATAATATATAAATACCTCTGTGTGTGTGTGTGTGTGTGTGTGTGTGTGCATGTGTGCATGTGTGTGTGCATGTAGTGAAACATTAAACTGAGACACTATGCATGCTTCCTTTGACTACTCCATGTCTTCCAGGCCCAGGCCCTTTGCTTTTCTCAGGGGTAACCCAGGTCTGTGATTTGGTTCTTTTTTTGCATCTAGATCTTTGTTCATGGCTATTCTTACACATGTAACCAGGAAACACATCTGGCTAGGTTTGTTCTTCTGTGTTTTGTTCACTTTCCCATAAAATACACGATTTTTCCCATATTTCATTTTGTTCATGGAGATATTTCATCGAACATGCCAAAACTACATGCTGTCTCTGGGTGTTCATGTTTTCATGCGTGTAGACACACATGTATGTGCAGAGGGAGACGTAGGGGAGGACCTGCAGAATTATTCTTTAGGCTCCACCCACTGGTTATGGTTCATTCGTTTTACACAGGGTCTCTCACTGGCTTGAACTCACCAAGTCAGCTAGGCTGGCCAGCTAGCGAGCTCCAGGCATCTGCCTGTCTCTCCAGCACAGGAATTACAAGCATCTGCCGCCATGCCTTTCCTTTGTTATGTGGGTTAGAGACTCTAACTCAGGGACCCTTGCTTGAAAAGCAAGCATTTTCTGTGACTCAGCTGTCTCACCAACCCCCAAATGATACACGTTCACACTCTGCTACCCAGTTTTCCATTATCGATCAGTTTACTTAGCCGGTTCTCTTTTAGTGGAGGTTTTAGCTCTCAGTCAACCCCTTTGCTGCAGAAGCCACCCTACTGGCCTCTCCAGCGTCACCTCCAGTTCTTCTTGCCTTCCAGAATCCTTGAACTCGATCTCATTGTCAGAGATGAAGACGGAAACATATTGGACCCTGATAACACCAGCGTCATCAGCTTGTTCCATGCTCACGAGGAGGCGACTGATAAAATCACAGAGCGCATCAAAGAAGAAATGGTGAGCTTTGTTCAGTAGGCTCTGGCCATGCAAAGCTGGCATTTAGCACATTGTAAGCCTAAAACAATAGGCTAGTGAGCTGCACTGAGTTATTCAAGGGGCTATCTGCCCTACTGAGCAGTGAGCAGTAACAATGCAGGCTTCATTATGTTTTTATTACTTAGATCTCTAAGTCATTAGCCATGCACCCCATAGATAGTTAAATGCCAGGCAAGTTTCCCCAATCTCTTGGAGCTTTTAGATTCTAGAGTGAAGAAGAGAAGAAAGGTAGCAAAGATGTAAATTAATTAATTAAAAACTAATTGCAGCTGGTGATAAAAGGCAATAAAGTAGGCACTGTGAATCAGGGGCTGCCTTACAAGGCTTGGGCAGGGAAGGTCTTTTGGAGGAGTGAAAGGATAAGATGGAAGGCAGAGGACTGGGAGGGCTTTGGCGGTCGGTGTTCCAGGCAGAGGGAAACAGCAAACGCAAAGGGACTGAGGTCAGACCCAGTTCTGAAGAAGTCCAGTGAGGGCAGGGCAAGGTGAGCTGTAGGCAGTGGTCTGATTTGCAGAGATAGGCTGCAGAGTCTGGCTCCAGAGAAGCCTGGGAGAACTGTGGGAAAGTGTCAGGTACCAGTCAAAGTAGAGTAGGGCAAGCCAGCAAAAGACTTCAGGAAAAAGGTCTGATTTATGTTTTAAAATGGTCATCTTAGCTGCCATGTTTTATTATTATTATTATTTAACACTTTATTTTAAAAATACTTGCAAATAAAAACACCATGCACCGAGATCAATCATGTATGGGTAAATGCATAAAAGTTAGATATGATAGTGTTAAAATCAATATGAAGCTCCATAGTTTCAGTATGGTGTGCTAACTCTATAGTTCATTTAGAGGCAGAGACTTTGGATCTGGCTAATTGCTGAGCATTATTGGAAAACAAGTACGTTTTACACTTATGGTGGCACTGCTTTCATGTAGTAACAATTGGTATCTCTAAACTTCACTTAGGTGGACGTTAGAAATACATGGTGACGGATATTCCACTTGACAATTAGCATATAGACAATGCACCTTATAACACTTCTTCATGCACCTTCCTCATCCCTAAGCCCCAGCAACTCCTAATTTGCTGTCTGTTGCTAGCTCTGACTCTTTTAGAGCTTCTAAATAGAATATACAGTGTTACTTTTCTTGAATATTTTTGACTTAGCATATTGTTTTGGAACTTCATGTCAGTATGGGTATTAATGGAGATTTTGGTTCTTTTCAAGCTGAGCCAGTATGTTGCTGACCTAATGTTGAGTGTTTATTGCTGGCCATAGTGATGGTCTACATCACTGGCTGATTGTAGGGTGTTTGGGTGGTTTCCAGTGTGTGACTAGCATAATGCTACTAAGAGCATTGTCTTAGGGTTTCTATTGCTGTGATAAAACACCATGACCAAAAGCAACGTGAGGAGGAAAAGGTTCATTTCATTTTGTAATCCACAGGACACACTCCATCACGAGGGAAGTAAGGGCTGGAACTCAAGGCAGGAACAGAAGCAGGAAGTATGGAAGAATGCTGCTTACTAGCTTGCTCCTCATAGCTTGCTCAGCCTGCTTTCTTTATACAACTTAGGACTGCATGCCCTCAGTGGGCTATGCCCTCTTCTCTCTGTTAGCAATCAAGAAAACTCTCAACAGACTTGTCTATAGGTCAGTGTTATGATATGAAGGCATTTCTCAATTGAGAATGTTTCTTTCCAAATGATCCTATCTTGTGTTAAATTGACATGAAACTAAGAAACACAAGTACTTATGAATAGATTTTTTCCATACCTTGTACTTTTTATGTCACTAACTTTGTGGGGAATTATGGGCCAGTGGTGACATCTCTCAGGATAGGAAGACCAGAGCAACCAGGGTCAAAGTGAAAAGCCTCCGACTGCAGAAACTTGTGATGGAAGAGCTGGGTGGATGCTCAGGGTTACAGGGGAGGGGCTCCTCGTATTCTGGAGAGCTTCTCTGTTGTTTTAAGTGGTACCAGGATAGCTCATTATATCTTCCCTTCTTCTTATTCTTCTTTCTACCCTTCAGTCAAAAGACCAGCCAGATTATGGGATGTATTCTCGGATCTCCTCATCCCCCACCCACAGCCTCTACGTCTTTGTGAGAAACTTTGTGTGCAGAATCGGGGAGGACGCTGAGCTCTTCATGTCTCTGTACGACCCCAACAAGCAAACAGTGATAAGGTCAGTGTGTTCAGTGTGTCCTGACTTCTCTGCCTGCGGGGAGCTGGAGTTAGCAGTTCACACAGGATCTTCTCTTCTCATCCTTTTCTGTGCAGTAATTCCTTTCAGGAAAAAAAAAAAAAAAAAAAAAAACAAGCCTCAGTGAAAGTGTGGGAAGAACTCCTTTGGAGGGTGTGGGAGTTGGGTGGAAGTGCTATTTGCCACCAGATTTGTTTTTTTCTCGGTGGATTTGTGGATAAGATATGTTTTGGTTACCAAAAATTGTAAGATTCAGACAAATAGCAATGGGTAGAATGCAAATATCATCATTAAAATGGGATCTGAGAATTGAATGGTGAAAAATCTCAGTCCCCCATCAAAGTTCACATCCTTGTTCCATTGTTTGGTTTTCGTTAACCCCAACTAGCTTGCTGAGCATTCTTCCCCCTGACTCCCTGTTTGAAATCCATGAGCATTGACCTCTCTGGCCATTACTTTCAGGCTTTAATGAGGAAAAAGCACATGTAAATATGGGCCCAGCACACCAATAGGCTCTTTTTCGTTGACTCCTCTTGAGAATGAAAGAAGTGAGCAAATCCCTGGATATCTCTGCTCAAGGAAGGGAAATGCTTTTGGGGAAATATTGTCAGCTTTTGGATCTATTCCCCTCACCTGTGACTGTGGCTCAGACAATCCTTGCTCTCAGGTGACCCTTATCTGTCCCTATGCGGTGGGGTTTTAGAGCACTAGTTCCTATTTGACATATTAGAAGGGAGCTGGATTATGATCTTTCTAGGTTTATGGGGAAACTGGCATTCTCCTAGTTCACTGTTAGAAGAAGTCATGGGCAGCATCTAGCGAATAGTGATGCTTTGGTCAATGGTGGTTCACCAGGGGATGGCGCAACATGGCAGAGGTGTTCAGCTAGGAAGGTCACACAGATGACTGCATTTGATCTCTTTGATCCTAGCATGACATTGGGTGAGAAGGTGAAATTGGAGAAGTCAGAAAACATGTCCAAGGTCACACATGTTTATAAGTGACAGAGCTGAAGCTTATGCCCATATCCACTTTACTTCAGAGACAGGCTATTTCCCATTTAGTTTTGATACCCAGGTATGAATTGTATCACACATGTCTCATAGGGTTGCCACTGGAGTTTCAGCACCATTGTGGAAAGCTAGACTCTGTTGAACACCCGAGTCCTTGTCATTCACTTGGCTCAGTCTTAGTGGATATGATACTAGAACTAGGTGCCCGATCATGTCTAGTAGATGCCACAGAGATACTAGTTCCAATTCCTTTAGGCCCCTTGACCCATGTGTCAGAGACTCCTTGCTATCTCCTGAAAATTGCACTGCAGGCAAGACCTGTGAGAAATGTCTTGACAGCACTGTTAGGACTCCTGTGTCCCTTAGATATGTGACACCTTGAGTCTACTTTGTTGAGGGTCCTGGCCCCCTGGCCCACTCATTGATGGATGGCCTCAGCCAAGTTTGTGGAGGGAGGTGGCAGACCATTGAGATGGCCACTTTGCTCCATGATGGGCCACCCTGAGTGATACGCTTGATGGGATGTCTGAGTGGTGCTTCTGAGAGTGCCAGGGACACAGGGCAGCACTCAGGGACAGGAGGAGGGGGCTAAAGCACAGAGGAGAGATGGGAAGGGACAGAGAGGCCTGGGACATTTCTTGTGTCAGTCTAACTGTGCTTAGATGCTTTCTCCCAAAGTGAAATCCTCTCTACTCCTGCCCACTCTAGCCACCTCCTACTCTAGCCACCATTAACCTATCACAACCAGATACTAAGGTATCCTCTGTTGGGGCTCAGATGTGGACTGGAGACAACTTATCTGAGACTGATTTTTCCACATCAGGACCATTTGTGGCCAGGTTCCCAGGATCCCCAAAGAGAACTGGCTTGGAAACTGAAAAATATATTTTTTGGTAGGACAAAAATTGCAGCAGTACAGGCATGAGGCCAACACTGAGCTTGTGTCCCAAGTAGTCCCAGAGGATGGGACAATCCTTCCTTCTCCTTTTTCCGATGTTGATGGCTCAAGCCTTCAGACTCTATCATCGGGTCTTCTTGGGCAAGGATGGATGAGAGCAGCTCAGAACTCTAAATTGCTTTTCTTATTTATGATTACATTTCTCTCAGGAGGAAATTGCTGCTGCCTACTGTTTAGGTGCAGCCGGCTGGTCAGAAGGGGATTGCTACATGTGATAAAAGGTACTGGATGAAACCCAGGCACTTCAACAAGAGCAATCCATAAATAACCAAGGGGGGAATCATTTAAATTGTTTTGACAGAGACTTCTTGCTATCAAGAGCAAGTGTCTTATTGATAGAAAGTTTGCTATCACCCCCACTGAAAATTTTAGCCATTACAAAAAATGAGAAAAATGTATACTTCATCAGATTGTGTTATAACTGTCAGTTGATTGAAGGCAGGGCTCCACTGTGCTCTAGGTCCCATGCCCTTCTGTAGTTGTGTTCCTGCTGCTCTCATTAACCTTGTGAGTGAATCTGACTGGGTGGAGCAGGCCTGTCAGCTCAGCTGTTCTGCAGACTGAGGCAAGAGGATTGTGAGTTCAAGGACACTCTTGGAAACTTGGCGAGACCTGTCTCAAAATCAACAACGACGAAAGCACTTACACAGCATGTACAAGCCCCTGGCTTCGATTCTCAATTTTTAAAAAAGCAAATACAAAAACAACAACTTGAGAATAAAATTCGCAACAAACAAGCAAACACCAAACACCATTCTGAGTGGAGAGAGAGAGAGAGAGAGAGAGAGAGAGAGAGAGAGAGAGAGGTTCTAAGGAAAGCAGCTCTCTTTCGGTAAATTATTTTATGCTGCCACTGGAATGAATTTGGTTATATTGTTATCTTATATTTTCTTAATTCAAATTTGGCACCAACTATATGCTTCTGGATGGCACAGAATGTCCAATGACTCAACTCAGAAAAGTGTATTATGCTTCTACATTACATTAGTGCTGAACCTCTCAGTCTTTCTGGCCTGGGTAGACCAGTTAGTCCTCACAACATGGGGTGTATATGAGTCCCAGCAGAGGTCAGATGGCAAGTGATGATGCTTGGGTCTTGGGGGGAACTCTCAGTGATGGGTTGTCACCATCCTCTCATGTGATTCTTCAATGAGTTTCCATTCCTTTAGAATTTTTTAGAAGGTTTTTTTTTTAATTTTACGTGTATGTATGTACCTATTTGTGTGTGCACCACATTTTTGAAGACACCTGAAGAGTCCAGATGAGGGTGTCAGATATCCTGGAATTGGACTTACAGGCCATGTGAACTGTCCCATGCTGTTGCTGAGAATCAAACCTGGGTCCTTTTCAAGAGCAGCACGTGCTCCTAACCCCTGATCCATCTCTCCATCTCCCTGCTATTAGTTTTAAGATAGAGTCAAAATTCCCAAATGGCCTACAAAGTCCATTTGCTCCAGGTCTCTATTTAATTTTTCTCTTACCATTGAACTCTTAAAGTTCTTAGATTCCTTTCATGACCTTTGCATACATCCTTACCTCACCTGAAACCTCTCTTGATTCATGATCAACCTGGTTGCATGTTTTTTCCTTAGCAAAGAGGGTGTCTGACCACCTAGACTAGGTCAGGACTTTTACAACATCTTGAGTGTTTCTTTTACAGCACACTTGCATATCATTATTATATAGCTGTCAAATACCACTAGAGTAGTTTATTTGAAAATATCAAAGGTAACAGGTGTACAGTCCATCACAGTAAGACATGCTATTAGTAGAAACAGGTCCTACATCCAAAGGATAACTTCAAAAATCCAAATCCTGAGTCAGTCTCAGAAGGAGAGTGGACTGGAAAGGGAGAAGTGCTCTTGGCATTCTGCAGAGCCTGCTAAAATCCTTTCCTTTCTCATCTCTGACTTTCTCAATAACCTCTAAAGAGTATGCAGCTGCTCAGCAAAAACATTAGGCAGCTGTGCCAGAATGTTCTGAGCAGTTGGGGAGGGAAGGTGTGCCTGGAAACACATATGTTCATAATTCTTTCCCCCACTCAATTCCTGTCTACCAACATAACTTATCTTTCAGAGGGAAGGAACATCTTTCTCAAACACTGCCCTGTCTCTAGTAGCTATTATAGTGCTGAGAACATAGCAACTGCTCATGAGCATCATTGAATGGATGCCCCATGTGTAACAGACTGCTACTCTTCCTCCCACAGTGAGAACTATCTGGTGCGATGGGGCAGCAAAGGATTCCCAAAGGAGATTGAGATGCTCAATAACCTGAAGGTTGTTTTTACGGTGAGTGTATACTCTCTGTGCACTGTGTTCTACCTGCTCAATGATCTGGCCTTGAGAAGGAGGTTGGCTGAACATTGATCAGGATGGAGCATGGGCTCTGGGCAGAGATGTGTCCCAGGCTTTATATAGGGATACATTGCTCATGGAGGCATCGAGTGTCTTGACGATGTCATTGGGAATATGGATTGTCTCACACAGACAACACAATGCTGTGTAAGCATGTGTACCTCTCTGAACAGCAATGGCTAGGTGACTCAGGTATAGAAGGCACTATTTTGATTTTCTAGTTAATTCACAATAAGTATAATTTTCCTTCTTTGGTTCATGCCTTTCTGAAAACACTTCTAAAATTCACCAGGGGGGAAAATAGGACCTTTCTAAAACATTGGTTGCCTTAGTCCACTGAATATAATTAATCCATAGGTAACTAGAGACCTGGCAGGCCCTTAGAACCATCTCTCCAAATACCAATCCTTACCAGCATGACTTATATGTAGAAGGCTAAAATCAATTGTTATTTGGATGAGTTATTTTTGAGAGTGAACTTGACCCTTCAACTCTGAGTAGGGGATGCAGTGAACAGAATGAGATAAAGGGTATAGTTTTCAGCAAGGAGTCCTCTCTTTTCTAAGTAATTTCTAAGGATACTGGCAGTGTTTGTAGCTCCTTTGGGGGGAAGACTGTGTGGTTTTGTGCTCCATTGCCCACATTAGAGAGGGAAATTATGGAGGAGGGGCAGGGATGGGGTTTGGCATTGACTAAACTGATGAGTTGGATCCAGAAGTGACCGACATGACCGACGTGCTCGATTAACCCACCTTGCTCTACAATAATTTTCCTGTTACAGCCCATTAAGTGCAGAGTCTTATGTTACATACTGATTAGACTGTGGTATAGTTGATTTATTTTGTTTGTTATTTCCCGAGGAAAAAAAAAAATAGGCCAGAGGCATGGAATGGGACCACAGGTCCTAATTGCTTAGACAGTTCTCTTGGCGTAAACAAATATGCTTCAGTCTTGTTTATCTTACTAGTTAGAAGGAGGAGCCTATTTGCTGGACAAATAGAAGAGAGTCCCACAGGGCTTCCTGATTAAACCAAGAGACAGATGATTCATGAGACAGGAGAAGACAGGAAATCAATCAGTGCTTCAGTGTGCAGAGCACCAAGTCACAACACGAGCAGGAAGGAAAGGGCATGGGTGAGTTTGCGTCACACAGTATTAGTGAGAATGGGATCCTGGCTCCACAGAATTCATGGTGCCACACCTCTGCTTCACAGAACAAGTTAACTTGAGACCTACAGCTGAGTGGTTGGACAGACTGATGCTTGCCTTTGTTGGGAAGATTGGCATCTTCATTTGGGAACATGAAAGGTCATGGTGTTCTCGTGTTTTGTATGGACTCAGCAGCCACATGTAAGCTCTGTGCCTGCTGCTAGGATACAGCAGCGAACAACCTGATAAGGCCCCTGCTCTCAGGTCCACTAGTGGGGGACTTGAGATAATAAAAAATTATTATTAATAATTAATATAAAATCTGTTATTTGTATTACATTTATTTAAAAGCTTATACTTTGGTCTTACAAAATCCTAACATTTAATGGGGGGAAGCAGAGCAATAAAACTTAAAATAAACATCACCTGCTATGACAACCAGGTGGACTAGGGTGCCTTTCATTTCCCAGCCCTCTTTCCTGCAGCTTCAGAGTATAGGAAAGTAGAATTTTTAAAAACAAACAAATAAATAGTAAGTAAATAAATAAACAGTAAGTACACAGTAATCCAAATAACGCAGGTAATTAAAACAGGGTGATGTGATGCTGTGTGACTGGAAGCTGCTTTCAACTGGGTGTCACAGTGATGTTTGCTTGAGCTGGACATGAGATATGACTTGGCAGCTGGGCACTCGATGGCCTTTTTTCTCTACCCTCTGGATGTTATTATCTCTTTCTGGTCTCGTTTTCAGCGGTGGCAGGATTGTGGCTCCTTGGGCCTGAGAAGCTGGCCTATGGATCAGGATGATTGCTGATGCCCTTCCATCTGCTTCCTAAGAATTTACCCTCCTTGGCCGTCAGTAGGAAAATGGAATGGATCATGAGCCTTCCTCTGTTTTAGTCTGAAGCTGCAGGAAAGAGGGATGGGAGGTGAAAAGCAAGTTAATGTACATAGTTGCTATTCTGCTTCCCTCAAAAATGTTAGAATTTTGTAAGACCAAAGCAGAAGTGACTGGGCTTGAGGGAAGCCATAGACTGGAGCCTCCATTCTCAGTAAGGATTGCCTATTTATACACCATCCCAAGAATTCTACCTGAGCTGAGAAGCATGTGTTCAGGCAGTGCATTGTGGTATATAGAATATTCAGATTCCCTAAGGGCCAAGGGTCCTCCTGGGAAATTCTTAAAGAACCGTATTTTCCTTGGAGGACAAGTGACATCTTTTCTTTGGGTGTGGGGAAAGGAGATGAGATCTCAGAGCATTATAAGTGCATCCAGTGTATTAGTCTGCTAGAGCTGCTGTAACAAAGCTTCATGGATTGTCAGACTCAACAGACATTTATTTTCACAGAGTTCTGAAGACTAGACATCTGGCAAACAAGATGTTGGCAGGGTTGGTTTGTCTGAGGGCATTGTTTGGTTTGTAGACAGAACCTTTCTTACTGTGTCTTGTTCATGGCATGTAAACATGCATTCACATGAGCTTGCATGTGTGCACATGTGTGAGCATGTGTGTGCGTCCGTGTGTGTGTTTGTGTGCACATGCATGTATGTCTGTGGCTTTTAGTCTCCTCTGCTTGTGAAAACAAATATCATATTAGATCAGCCCACTCTAATGACCTCATTTTAAGCACATTATGCCTCCAAAGGCTGATTTCTAAATGCAGCCATGTGCTGAGGACTTCAGCACAGTAGTTCTGCTTTGGTGGAAACCTTTCAGGTGTCAAGGCCTCTGTGGCTCTGGAATGCCTCCTAATGATACCAGTCTAGATAGTTCAAAAAATAAAAGCATCCTAATGGGAGCAGAGAATTAACAATGTGCCTGCAGACAGGAACCTAACAGAACTATCCTCTGAGCGGCCCCACCCAGCAGCGGATTGAAACAGATGCTGAGACTCACAGTCAAACAGTGGGTGGGGGTCTTTTGGAAAAGTGGGAGGAAGAATAGTGGGATCCAGAGGGGAAAAAAACTTCACAAGAAGACCAACAGAGTCAGTCAAATTAGGCCCTAGGGGCTTAGAGAGACTGAAGCACCAACCAAAAAAAAAAAAAAAAAAAAAAAAAAAAAAAGCATGTATAGCCTGGACCTACATCCCCTTCATGTATGTAGCTGATAGGCAGCTTGATCTTCAGGTAGATCACCTAGGAAGTGTAATGGAAAGTGTCCTTACTGTAGACTCTTTTGCCTGTTTGTGGATCACTTTACCCTAGCTGGGCTGCCTTGTCTGTCCTCAGCAGAAGAGGACACTCTTAGTCCTGATGTGACTTGAAGAGCTGGGGTGAGTTGATTGGGGGGGGCGTCCTCCTTTTTGTAGGAGAAGGGGAGAGGGGGATGGAGGAGAAGATGGGGGGGTGGGAACAGGTAGAGAAGAGGGAGGGGGCTGGGATTGGGATAAAATGAATAAATGAATAAAAAAATTTTAAAAAGAAAAATTTAAAAAATAGTGGAGCTCATTATAAGTGCCCAAGGACAGAGGCCTTAAGAATGGAGAGACTTTGGTTATACAGAGGAATAAGAGGCAGTCATTTAAGGTGGAGGTGTGTTTAGAAAGAAAGATCCAGAGTTTAAAGAGAATATTGTATATCCCCAGAGCAATAAAGCAATCTTTGTGGATAAAAATAGAGAGAGTGGTGAGGAGTCAGCTGGAGAGGACAGCTGGGTGTATTATGTCTAGTCCCTTTCATGCCAACTTGGAAAGATGAACACTAATAAGACAGGAAACAGGGAGCTGTTAAGGCTGTTGGGAATGGGTGAGAAAAAAAAAAGCCACATGTCTTCCAAAGATGAGTTCCTAGGTGGTTCTTGAGTGGAAAGGTTGAAGGGTTCCTGCTCATCCTCCAGGGAAAGGCAGGGTGCACTGCAGCAGAGTTTCTGGGGTCACCCTTGCTCTTCTGCCTTCTATTTCTTCCTGCCCATCAGGGTGACCCAGTGATGGAGGAGCCCTTGTTTACTCCACCAGCTAGTGAAAGAAGAGCCCTTCATGACTCAGGGTGTTTAGGAACAACTTAGAAGATATGTGCGTGAATTGGCAGGAAGTCAAGACAGCTGGAAACCAAGAACTTCTGGAGTATAGTTTTGAGCAGAGTTCTTCCTTATGCAGGAAAACTCAGGTTTTGCTATGAAGTCCTTAAACATGGTCCATGGGTGTAATAGAAGACAACTTCATTCTCTGAAGTCAACTGTCTAAGGAGGTTCATAGCAACATGGAGACTAGTGTTTGACCAGTCCTACGTTGTAGCCTAGCCAAACTGGCACAAGAAATGTAACCATCCCGTGTCCTTGTAGGGAGATTTGGGCCATGTCAGGGCCTTGTGTTATTCCCTGATTCTCTGCCTGCTGCATCCCCTTCTTCTCATGCCACTCACAGTGAGAGGCAGGGGCTGGCTGCACTTCGGCCCTGCCTCTGATAGGAGCCATTAGCTGGTCCCCTGTGCGCACAGTCACATGGGAATGAACTCAGATGTCTCAGCAAGGACAGGTCAAGGATTGCCTCTCTAAGCCAACATAATAGCATGTCTTGCTGCTTCTGCCCCAGCTCATCCTAGCTGGCAGGGAGCCCCATGAAGATAGGGCACCTAACTACACTACAGTGGGATGCTGAGATGCTCAAGGCATGGCTCTGTGGTGCTGCTTCAGTTACTAATCCCCATCCCAGAGCTGCCAAGGGCCAACGTCCTGAGGAAGCCTTCCCGCAGGGGACGTAGGGATGTGAAAATAGCATCATCTTAACAATGCTTGAGAGAACTGTCAGGGATCAGATGAGGTGATGCAGGGTGAAGACTCTAGAGTCCTGCCACTCAGGATCTTAGCTGGATCTTGCCTTCCTTATCTGTCCAAAGGGTGTGGTGACCTCATTTCCTCCCTTTCCTAAGATGGATGGAGACACTAAAATCGTTAACACAATCCTTAGAAGTGACAATTGCTTTGTTCCTGTTTTACTTGTTTTTGTTTGTTTGTTTTATTAAGTATAGAATCGTAACTGTTTTCTTTCCTGCCCTTACAGGATCTTGGAAACAAAGACCTTAACCGAGATAAGATTTACTTGATTTGCCAAATAGTCCGAATTGGAAAGATGGATCTCAAGGATACTAATACCAAGAAGTGCACCCAGGGGTTGAGGAGGCCCTTCGGGGTGGCAGGTGATGTCTGGTGTTCTGCAGTTAAATTTTATTAAATCCCACGTTTTATACGGCTGAATTTTAAAGGTTATTTCCATACCTCCACCCTTGTGAAATCTGAGCCGAGCAGCCCTTAATAACAACATTTGTGGCGACTAACGGAAGTCACTGGTGACTAGGCTCAGATTTATGAGAGGCTCAGAGAGTAATGTGGTCCTAAGGTCCAGCACAGAGCGCCCAGGAGCGTGGTGCCATCTGAGCAGTTGGCGCCTCAGCTCCTGAGCCCTTGTGAAAAAAGGAAGAACAATACAGTCCAGATCTAATTATGGGGAGCAAATCATTTTGAGAAAAAAGTATCTAGAATAGGAAATGCAGTTACACAGAGTGAGTCACACCATCCATTTGAGTTCCAGATGAGAACAGACTCAGACAGTGAGGGTCTTATGTGCCGCCAGGAGCCACAGGGCTCTACCTTCCCCTGGCGCTAGCTGTGAGCACACCCAGAGTGTCATCATTCCTGCCCTACTTTTGTGGTTTATGTGCTATCTGGCTCTTAGTGGAAGGAACTATTATTTACCCAATATATTTTCTTTTTTTTAATTAACTCACTTTATTTCTGCTAAAGTATATTTTTCTCAAAAGATGATTTAAAAACTGGTGACATGCAATGGGATATACTGTTTTTTTTTCTTATTATTAAAATATAAATTTGAGGGGATGGAGGAGTGGCTCACTGGATAAGAGGGCTTGATTCTCTTCCAGAGGACCAGAGTTAGGTTCTCAGCTTCTACATCTGACAGCTCAAATAACCTATAACTCCAGCTCCAAGGCATCAGATACCTTCAGACCTCTGCACCCACCCCTGTACACATGATATATACATATAAGTAAATAATAAAACAAACCTTTCAAAAATAGTAAAATACAAGTTTTAAATCAATCTTCCCAATCCCTATATCTCATCCATTTGCCACCTTTTGGGAGAGTCTTCTTTCTGCTATCACAAGTCCCCTGGCTTTCCAGTCATCCTGGGTACACTTTCATGATGGCTATGAAGTCACTTAGCAAGGCTCATGGATTCAACAGTTCCATGTATGTGCCATGAGCATGGTCACGAAAAGGAGTTATTTCGTTGGCTGCATGGGTCCTGCGCTGCACCTGGGTTTTGCGGGATTCAGAAGACACACACAACAAGAACCTTGCTGCTCAACTCTGTTGCCACACTCTCCTAACCGTTTCCTTGGCCCTCTACTCCACCCTGGGGCCGCCCCTCCCTCTGATGTTTCTTCCCTTCGCTCCTGTATTATAATCCAGCCTTTTCATCATCCCTGCCTGGCTTAACTATTGGTTCATGTCCTCTCTCTTTCTAGTTATGGACATTACCGACATCATCAAGGGTAAAGCAGAGAGCGACGAAGAAAAGCAGCACTTTATCCCCTTCCATCCGTAAGTCATTCCGATGTCTCTCCAAGCTGTCTGCCCGGGGGTTTTCTGCCGTCCTAGGTGAACTGGTTCCTGACCTTAGTAAGGTGGTAGGTGGGCCTTCCAAGAGAACACCCTGACATGTTTTTGATCCAAAGACGTTTACTGCAGCCCTGTGGAAGAGTACCAGGCATGGGGGTGTAGTGGTGGACAAGGTCAATGTGACCCTGCTTTAGATGGGTAATTAAACAGATAAACAACCAAAGCTTAAGGCATTAATTACAAGTGCAGAAGGGACCACAGAGGTGTGAAAGAGCAGCCTATTGAGTGCCCCTTCATGGAAGCCACACATATATATCTGTGACATGAGAAGCAGGGACAACAAAGAAGGTAATTGTCTTTTCCTTGCTTGAAAAACATTGAAGGGAATGTCAACATTAAGTACTCCAAAGATCTCCAGGTAATGGGGCCAGTGACTCTGGTCAAGGCAAATGATTAGGTCTTACAGAAGCAACTGAAGTCCTTGTTACTTTCCAGAGAAGACATTCATGTCAAAGACTCGAGAACCCTTTCTGTCTCATGAATGCCTACTACTTGCAACATTCATTGGTTGCCTCACATTTCAGGGCCATGCTGTTTGTGAAGAGGGCTTTGTGTTCTCTGAGCTGATCACAGGCCGGCTGACTTTGCTGACCTAAATGGTGTTGGGGAGTTCCTTGAGACAATGTGGGACTCAGGATGGAGACCCCATCGGGCACCGCATGAACATTTATGCTCTCTTCTCCTTCCTAGGGTCTCAGCTGAGAATGATTTCCTCCACAGCCTTCTGGGCAAAGTCATAGCTTCCAAAGGAGACAGTGGAGGACAAGGTATGGAGTCACCATCCTGCAGAGGGCAAGTCAGATGAACTTGCTGCAGCCCAGGAACCTCTGATGCATCAGAAAATGGATCCAAGTCCTGGCCCTAGACAGTTCAATGGGACGCCTGACAGCATGTGGTCCAAAGCACCCACTGAAGCACAGGACAGGCATTTCCTTCATGTCTAATGGAGAGAGCTGGGGCTCTCTCCTGTATGTCAGGCACCTTAAGTTACACATGATTTCATCCTTACCCAAGTCCTGAGAGACAGATGGCTGCTGTCCTCTCTGCTTTAGAAGACCTGGGCTCTGAAATGGGGATAATTGTCAGAGACTGACATGGCTATATCTAACTGTATGTTGCCCAGAGTCTCTGGGGCTGGGTTGCTGTATCTGGGGATGTATCTGTTATTTAGTAGTCTGCTACAGGAGGGATGGAGGAGAGGGGGTGAGAAGAGATAGATAGATAGATAGATAGATAGATAGATAGATAGATGAATAGATAGATAGACAAACAGACAGATAGCACTGCGTGTTCATGGTGTTCTTTTCCAGGCCTTTGGGTGACCATGAAGATGCTGGTGGGTGACATCATTCAGATCCGGAAAGACTATCCACACTTAGTGGACAGGACCACCGTGGTGGCCCGGAAACTGGGCTTCCCAGAGATAATCATGCCAGGTGGGGCACAGCTGGAGTGACCTTCCTCAGGGGCAGGGGCACGAGCAGGGGTGGGGAATCTGGCTTGTGTAATCCATTATTCTCTTAAGAGTCAACTCATTTTACTGTATTTCTCTACCTGAACAAAACCACTGAAAACAGAAATTTCTATGGATTCTCAAAGTAAGCACAAACATGGGAATATATAGATACATACTTCCATCCTCCCAATCATACTTTACAAACACAAGTTATCTTTAATAAGCTTTTTATGAAGCTCTACAACTTGGTTTGTCACTCAGTATCACTTAATGGATGGCATCTTTATTTCACTACACATAAAGAAATTCCACTCTATGTGGGGGTGGGAAATGTCACTCTCTTGAGTTTTTGGAGTGTACATTTTTATAGTCTGAGGGACCCATGCTTACAGTAACATGTCCAAACGGCATAGGTCTTCAGTGGTTAGGAGTCCCCTACCCCAAACTTTTTGTGACGCTCTAACTGCCACTATGAATACATTAAGATATGCATGGAGGGTTTTCAAAAGGGAGATCGTGTGATGACACTCTTCTAAAATATCCCTTTGGACTTCAATGAGTCTGGGGCTTTAGCTTGCATCACTCTGTCTGATTCATTCCTTTTTCTCCTGTAGCTGAATGGTGGTCCAGGGTGCGGCCTGTACTGTGATTTAATTATTCCTGCTTTACCTGAGATCTCAATTCCTACTTCGCACCTCCTTCCTGGAAGCCCCGTGCTCCTTGACCTTAGGTTCTAGGATACATGGGAAATCCCTCTACCCTACTTTTGTGCAATGAAAGGTCTATGGATAGATACACCGTGTGGTTGAGGGCCAAGATCATTTCACTTGGTGTTTTCCTTCACCTTCCCAGAAGGTGTCACTAGAGGATGGAAATTAAGTGATTTTTAATGGAGAAAGCCTGGCCAATTTTGACCTCCCTATCTTGCTTTCTTCTTCTTTCTGGCGTTCCTACCCCTGATACTTACATCTTCAGCTCTCCTGTCAGGTTAAAAAAAAATGCCCCTTCTAAACTGCTCAGATTTTCATTTTATTAACGGTCTCTCATCATTCTCCTCCTCCTCCCCTCCGCCTCTGCGGTTAGCCAGTATGACTTTAACTCTGGTCTTCTCTCCATCCTCAGGGGATGTCAGGAATGACATCTACATCACTCTCTTACAAGGTGACTTTGACAAGTACAACAAGACCACACAGCGGAACGTGGAAGTGATTATGTGTGTGTGCACAGAGGATGGCAAAGTACTACCTGTAAGGGACTCCAGTGCTCTGAGTGACAGGACCTGGGGCTAACATCTGCTTGCTAAAGGATCAGAGCTTTGGGGTAGATGTTGAGACACACGGTCTACATTATAGCTTGCTCATTAGACCACATGTCAGTCAGTCTTTTAACCTAAGCATTCTTCAATGTCTATTTCCCTGATCCGTGTGTGTGTGTGTGTGTGTGTGTGTGTGTGTGTGTGTGTGTATTTGTTTGTAGGTTATCTTTTTGTAGCTAAGATGTTGTTTTTATTGAAACCCAAGCTAGTTAAATTCAGGCAAAATCCATGGTAAAGATCAATACAGAGCCCAGGGCTGGTGTGGAGACTCAGAATGTCTTCAAAGCAGACATTCTCAGCACTTAATCCAACTCAGCCAGAAATTTGGGTGGAAAGTCTTATACGCAAATTGGTCTCCAGAGGGTTAGCAGCATGCATCCATCCGAGAAGGCAAAGCACATGGTTATATTTACACAGCATATGTCCTGTACAATCCTTGTCATGTGTGTTTATATCTATTTGCTTATGTTTCTTTTAAGGTTGTCAGCAGTCCTGTCCAGTGTGTGGGAGGGTTTTGCTTCTGAATTCTTCTTCTCTGAACACTTAGCTGAAAGTGAGATCAGCTCTGAGCAGAAGTTACAGCGTGGGCAAACATCCCTCCTAGGCCACCTATAGGGAATCAGTTAGCAAAGTAAGGGGTAGGTGTAGGTGGGGGAGCCACCAGTCGTATCCCTAGGACCTGGAGCTTAGGCCTGGCACTCTTACCTTCTGCCTAAGCTGAGGATAACAGTCCCCATGTCAGGTTGGGGAGTGGCATGGTGTTCATTATCACCTCAGGTTTACAAAGGGAGAACAGAAACTTCTGTGCAGTAAAACAAGCCTTAGGTCCTGCAGTTCACAGTGGCAGAGATGGGAATTGATTCCAGCATCCTCTCTATAGTGCCTGTATATTAAAAAAAAAAATCCTCTTCCAACTTATTTCCACTTTCAAACTGAGGCTGCTTGTAACCGAACTTTTAAATTATTATTTATTTAACTCTTATTTATTACTAAATTCACTTATAACAAATACTAACAATTTCTTAACTATTAATCCTATAAATTCCTACAACCCCTTTAACCTATCCACTAAACCTATTGATAATCATAACAACTACTTTCATAACCTTTTAGAATGATACAGTCTCTGGGGCAGGTCCTCAGTCGTCAGGAACACAGTCTTTGTTGTAGATTCTTTAACACACTTAGCAGTCCTTTTTCTGGATCTCTCAGATGCAGGTTCGTCAGGGTAAGTTGGTTATTGCAGTCTCACCTTAAATAAGGCTTCATGCTTTCTTCTCTGTGGGAGACCCCAGCCGTCTGCAGGCCAACTTACTTCTTTTGAATCAGGAACTCAGCTGCTCTGCCTCAGTCCTTAAAGCCAGGCACCGTTTCCTTTAGGCCACTGTTTGGACAGATCAAACCCCTCTAGGCAAAAGCTGAGCCATAGGGTCCAGTCCTTGGCCTTTTGGTGTCTTGTTCAGGCTTTCTTTGCTCACCGGCTTCTTTCTGCTTCAGGGAGAGAGCTGGCCATCAATGGCCAGCCCTTTTTTCAGCAGGACTCTTGGAGCTCTCTAGCATCAGGGGCCTCTTCTCTTTCTGGGCTCCATGCACTGTCCTCAAATAGGAGGAACTCTGTTTCAGCTTAATTTGGGCTCCGCCCACTTAGCAGCTGAAAACAATGTCAGGCCAGATACTTTGTTTCTTCAAGTCTTGAGTCTTTCCTGTTTTTCCTGACTTCAAACTTGTTTTTCAGTCTATTGAGTCTTTCCTGTTTTTGCTGACTTCATGCTGATAATGCTCTTCAGGCCCCGAATTAAGAGACAGTATCAGAAACTCCTATATATTTCCTAAATCTAATTTATCTAACTCCTACAGAGACAGTATCAGAAACTCCTATATATTTCCTAAATCTAATTTATCTAACTCCTACAGCTGCTAGCTGCTTCAACAAAACCCTGGGAAGACTCAGTATCAGTTTTAAATGTAAAGAAAGTTTTACAACTGTCCTTTTGTTCTTAAAAAACAAAAACCCAAGCTAATTAATATCTGTTGAGAAAAACCTTAGCATCTGTCTCATGCCTCTTCTGTTGGATGCTAACACTTTCCTGAAAAATAAAACTAGTGAGACATACTTGTCTCAAAAGAACACACGGGAAGATGGGAGGTTCTTATCTTGAAGGAACACTTTCATTCTATGAATGTGTGGACCTTTGCTTTGAAGTCATTTTTGTCCAGTTGCCTGTTCAGGGATATTTTAAACCTCAGCTTCATTGTTAAGATGTTGGTATCACTTGCCTTCCATATTGGCAGAGGACAAATTAGAAGGGACAGTTAACAGGCAGAACGACATCTTGCCTTGTGTCTGATCTATTCTTCTGTCTGCCCTTGCCACTTTTTCAAGCCAGACCTAGGGTGACAGACACATGAACTACAGGCAAGAATGTGGGAATCTTGGGGCTGAGGAGGAAGGGTAACTAACCATGAGGCATGCTGATAACTTGCAGTTTATACATTAGTGAAGTTATAGGGGAGTTCAGTTGACTGACTACTGAAAATTGCTGAGGAAGCACGTGGGAGGTTTTTCTTTTCCTGTTTGTAGAAATGAATATTACTGCCTAATTAAGTATCAGCCAGCACATTCAAATACCCCTGAGCTGTATGGTGGGTTCCTTTGGGAATGAATGGTCCCTCAAAAACAGTTATTTCTCTCCAGCCACCTTCAGCAGAACAGACCCAATAGGGAGTTTGTTAGGCTTGCTACAGCCTTATTTGGGGTCTTGGGTCCTCGCTTAGGTGGGGTTATAGCAGAAAAGCTAATGAGATGGCGAGTTCTCAGGTCATAAATACAGGCATCAATTGCCCAGTATCCTTTCTGTTATCCCTGTGATCTCAGATAGCTTCTTTTATTCTTAAAAATAGGAAACATAATCTCTCAAACTCAAAAGTAGGTACAAGCAATGGTATGTACCCAGTTCCAGATAACAGGAGAGCAGGATACAGACAGGGCTGATCATGGGCAAGGGAAACTTCAGAAGGGAATTGAGGGTGTCAAATGGGCAACGCAGCCTGGAGCTAGTTCCCAGAGGTGCTGCCAGGTTAGGCAGATAGAGGTAAGGGACAGTGGAACAACATGACCAAGACCGTGTCCTGTGGGAACAGGCAGCCAGGCTCAGAGCCCCACCTTGTTCTGCATTAGCAAAAGGACCTTGGACTGAGTTTGTGATCTCTCTGCACCCATGAGTCTAGAGTCAGCCCCAAATGGGGCCGGTGATGGCACCTTACTCTTGTGACTATCAGATGAGGTAATCTATATAGTAGGTGTCCATTACTTAGGTCATTATTATTAGAAAGGCATCATGAGTTCCGGCCCTGATTCCACCTGCAAGTGTTAATTGGCATTTTCCCATGGTGTGGCCTTTGTCAGTGCAAAGCGCTGTTCTCTCAAAATCGTTCACAGCTATGGCAGGGTATGGTGTGGTTCAACCCAGACAGGGTTCCTACAAATTATCTGAGAGTGTGTTAGGACCTTGGGTTCTCCCAATGGTGTGTCACGTTTCAAGGTCAAGTCTGCACTAAAGCCTCCAGGCTTGCTGACGCCCATCGAGATTTTCAGCTCATGTTGTTGACACTAGCTAGAGGCTCTTATCATCAGTTGAGGGCCATGGGGATGGGCAATATGAAGAATAAAAACCTTTCTGGGACACATCAGCTTGTGTATTATCTCTGAAGATGGGCTCAGTGAGTGGTCAGAGTGTTTTCTTTATTTAAAAAAAATTTAAAAATGTATTCATTGAGTTTTTCATACATGAACATAATGTGGTTTGGCTAAATCTAGCCCAGTACCTCCCCTCAATTCGTCCTAGATGCCCCTCATTACACCACCCTCCACACTTCATGTACTCCTTAGAGTCCATCTGATGGTGCTACTATGTGCATGGGTACAGACCATCCATTGGAGCATAGGCCACGTACCTGGTGCAGCATCCTTGAAGTCCTTTAGCAAGGGGTGGGCTTTGTGAGTCCTCCCTATGGTGCTCTCTCAACACTTTCAATGTTTATTTTGGTCTCTGAAGTAGGGAGGTGAGATGGGGACAGTTTTCATCATTCTCAGAATAGCAGTGAGACCTTTTTCTCTGGCATTAAGACATAAAGATTCGTGATCAAGATAATTTTGTGAAATTCAGTTGTCTTCTATGAGGCAGTTTCTATTTCACCAGAGAAATATATATATATATATTTTCAGATTTTATAGGCTACAGGAGAATCACTGAGGTTACAGAAACTGTGAGCCTGTAAATGTCATTGGTATAAATCTTTGTAGACTGGAAGCCATGCCAACTATTAAAGAGGGAATATTGCCCAAGGAACTATTCTGGGGTGTTGTTCCAGCTTTGCCACTCAGACCCTCAGTTTACCCAGCTGTGGAATGGCCATAATAGAAGAGGTCATCCGAGGTGGTTGTGAGGTTTGAGTTGAGTTGGGTGGCATGTATTAAGGACTTAGCATGATGCTAGATACAAAGTCCTCTCTAATGGGTGGAATGAAACTTTAGGGTGCACATTTCAGTTTATTGCTTCCAGAAACTCTGTAAGGCTACTGTAATTTACTGTTCCTGTAGTAAACAGAATCTTCCTTCTTTTCCAGCTCATGGCTACCTGTTCTATGGAAGGGCCATTTGGATAGGGTTCTATATCCCGTTTTTTAATGGATTTTGTCAAAAGAGCTACCATTCTGCACAGAAGGTGTCTTGGTCACTGTTCTTTTGCTGTGATGGAACACCATGACCAAGGCAACTTATAGAAGAAAGCATTTAATTTTGAGCTTCCTTATGGTTTCACAGGGTTAGCGTCAGTGACCATCATGGTGGGAGCATGATCACAGGCAGGCAGGCTAAGAGCCTATATATGACCCACATGCAGGGAACAGAGAGAGGGAGAGAGACAGAGACAGAGACAGACAGAAACAGACACACACACACAGAGAGAGAGAGAGAGAGAGAGAGAGAGAGAGAGAGAGACAGAGAGAGACAGAGAGACAGAGAGAGAGGGACTAGGCCTGGCATGGGCTTTTAAAACCTCAGTGACTACCCCTAGTGACAAACCTCCTCCAACAGTGTCTCACCTCCTAATTCTTCTCAAACAGTTCTGCCAACTGCAGACCCACTGAAGACCAATCATTCAAATATATGAGATTTTGGGGGCCATTCTCATTCAATTCCCCACTCCCAGAAGCTGAGATCATTTCTTGCCAATACCTTGGCAAACAGAGGAACTTTTCAATCTCAGTTGAAAGTCCTCTTCCCAAAGTATAGCTTTGTTCTTCTGGGGCCACAAAATGCCAAATTGTGGCAAGCTTTGGTGACTCAGTCTGGCCACAGGTCCATTGGAGCATCCCATGGAATCTGGAGAGAGGCCTGCCCTCATTCTTCAGAACATACCCCAGAAGCGCTCAAATGACAGTTTCAGAGATAACCATCCAAAAGCAATCATCACGTTCCTAAAAGTCTGGAGATTGGAGGTGGAAAAGTGTGGCATAAAATCCATACTTGGGCCCCTTCTGGGTGATCGTGGCTTGGATATTGTGCTGAGGCCCAAGCTGATTGAGTGAACACAGAGAGTGGGGAGGAGGAGAGTTGGGGATGGGGGAGGGATGAGAGTTGGGAGGTGGCCACTTAGCACCTTTCTGAAACACTGAGGGTGTGTGTGTGTGTGTGTGTGTGTGTGTGTGTGTGTGTGTGTGTGTGTGT
>CAJQZJ010032904.1:4114107-4144988 GCA_907164525.1 Lophiomys imhausi
TGTGTGTGTGTGTGTGTGTGTGTGTGTGTGTGTGTGTGTGTGTGTGTACCCACATCCTCTACAGACATGCATTTTCTGTGTTCCCTTTGCTCAGAAGGCTCTTCCACTCAAAGCCAGCTTAGAATCTCTTTCAAGATGCTTAACTGTCTTCACCTCCAAGGAAATTTTCCTGATTCCTCAGTGGCACTTAGATGTCCCTCTTTTACATACAGTAATTCACCTGTCTGTCCATCTATCTGCCATCACATCCCCTTGTCAAAATGACTGGTGAACTCTCCTGAGCTTTTCCTGCACAGAGTTCACATTATGTCCATCACTCTACAGCGGTGGTTCTCAGCTTTCCTAATGCTACCACCCTTTAATACCCTCATATTGTGGGGACCCACCCACAACCATAAAATTTTTTTGTTGCTATTTCATAACTGTAATTTTGTTACTGTTATGAATGGTAACATAAATATCTGATATACATTGTATCTGATATGCAACTCCTGTGAAGGGGTTGTTTGACCCCACAGGTTGAGAACCATGCTCTAGAGTTTAGCCTAGGTGTGGCCCAGAGACTGCTCCTTCACTAAACCCCAGCTCCCTCAGCCTCTCACTCCAGACTTGTTTTTCTCACCAGGCAGCCAGGTGTCTCTCTGAAGCTGCTGCCATCTCCCACTGCCCAACAATCACCCACCCACTGTGGTGTGCTAGCTTTAGGAGTCCATCAGAAAGAGGTTACAACTTGTAGATGTTATGGACATTTACTTTTGGGTAACTTAAGACTGGCAGCATGCAGGAACTCCAAGGCTGGTTACCATTTAAAATAAGGCAGCCGCTTCAGTGCCTGGCGGGGTCTGGCGCATTTCAGAAGAGAAGTAATAGAATGTCTGCAGTTAAGCAGCTGTCACTTCTAGGCTGGGGACGACAATGTAGAAATCTGTCATGTGGAAGGACTGTCAGAATAGGAGCCTGGCAGAGGGGTGAGGGAAGACGAGGCTGTTCTTTGACCTGAACATTAGCCTTGGCCTTGGGGCCAAAACTGCCCAACCTCAGATAATGGCAATGGTATAGTGTTTTCTCTCCATTTTGTCTTGGTCAGAATGCAATTTGTGTGGGAGCTGGGGACAAACCCATGAATGAGTACCACTCGGTGGTATACTATCAAGTCAAACAGCCACGCTGGATGGAAACTGTCAAGGTAATAATGATATTAACAGTAACAATGGAGTGGATGCTTTGCAGTAAGTAGGGCACAGTGTTAGGCATTTTATTTAAGTGATTCATTTGTTGCTTACAAGCACCCTGTGAGTTTCATTCTATTTCCCTCATTTTACAGATGAGGAACTTGGCATAGAACAAGTGAGCAGCTTATCCACAACCCCACTGCTACTGTGTGTTGGAGCTAGGGTTGCCACAGGAGCAATGCTCAGGGTTCGTGCTAGCAGGGAGACTAGGGGTGGGCTGGGGCTATTAGCATTCTGTCTCCCTTTGAGGAGTTAGGTCTCACAAATAGAGCAAGATCCTTAGAGACCCAGAGGTCATACTCCAGCCCTACCATAGCTTCACCAGATGTTTGATCTTGGGCAAGTCATTTAACCTCTCTGCACTGGTTCCTCCTTTGTGAAATGGGGGTAACGATAAGTGGGAAGAAGAAATTGTTTAAAACACACAGGAGGCTCCATAGAGGAGTATGAACTCAGTCAGTACTATTCATTCTTGGCTGCCTTAGATGATGAGAGGCAGTCTTATAGAATCCAAACTGGACAAGACATTTCTTCAAGTGTCAAGCACTTCCCCTTCCACATGACAGTTTAACTCACCATTCCAGACACCTTTACGCCTGATCCCTTGTTCTAGATGGCACTCTGTTGCCATGGTAAACATCAAGACCAAAGGCAACTAGAGGAGGAAAGGCTTTATCTCATTTACATTTTCAGATCACAAGCTATCAATGATGGGACTAGGAACAGGAAATCAGGCAGGAATCTGGAAGCAGGAACCGTGGAAGAATGCTATTTACTGGCTGTCTCATTGGCTTATGTTCAGCTAGCTCCCTTATACAGCCCAGGACCCCCTGCCTAGGAATGGTACCACCCACAGTGGGCTGGGCCCACCTACATCTGTCATCAATTCAGACAGTCTCTCACAGATGTGGCCGTAGGCCAATCTGGTCTGGATAATTCTTCAATTGAGGTTCCTTCTTCCCAGGTGGCTGTAGGCTGCCTGACTGTAGGTGGCAGTCAGGTTGACAATAAAAGGATATTGATTTAGTGGGAGAGGAGGAGGAAAATGTAGTGATTTCAAAGGAGTTGTACTTCAAAGTCTTTCTCACGTCTAAGTCTCCTAGTCCCACAACATTCTGAAGCTACTAAGTGATGTTTCTTAAAAAAAAAAAAAAAAGTACCCTGCCATTAAATAAATATGATGGGTGCTGAGGAATTTGAGCCAAGTATAGGCTTCCTAAAGCAGGTTCCTCCTTGCAGGTTCTGATGTGGTTGTGCTCTGAAGTACTGCAAAGGAAAGAGACTAGTTGGTTTCCTAAGCCCCATTGGCCAGAGGGCTGCTCCTCTTCCTCGTAGAGTGATACTCTAGTTACAGCATTCTGCTGAGCATACCTCAGCAGTTCCTTATTCTAATTTGGGCAGATGCAAACTTTGAGACATGTGGCCTTTTGAACCATATGTAAGAATATATCATATTTTCCTTCACCGGATGCCCTGTTCAATTCTGCAACAAACTGACCATACTTACAGGGAGAATACAGAATGATGGAACCATTTGTTCATTTAGCTCTGAGTTACAGAAATCGTCATCCATGAGAGCATCCATGAGGCAGCTCCTCAGGCTCTGAAACGGTAACTTAGCCTGTGTAAGATAGCATGGGCATGGTGGCCCAATGAGCTAGCCAGTGGTTGTCTTGGTCACTTAGTCAAAGTGGAATTGTCCCATAGTTTTCTTGTGAATGGCCAGGCAACCTGAGTTGTTTTATTGAGTAGGGAAGAGTTAGTTTCCAGAACTATCAGGAAAATGTGAGTCTGTCAGGGCCAAAGATGACTTTTGTAAATAGTGCTTCAGATAGAAGGGGCCATATGTATGGATTGCCAGGTTACTGTAATAAACAGAGAGGAACATCTCCATTGGAACAAGACTTAGGAAACAGCCCACTGAGGAGTGAACACCAAGATCCTTGCCTTCTCACTTATGTTCCTATTTTCCACAGTAGGTCTCTTTGCACACCCTCTCTGAAAAAGGACTGGGTAGATTTTGTGCTCTGTGGGCTCTCTTGAACCCTGGTTAGATTCCTTCTGTGCTACAACATAGCTATTATTGTCACCTGTGTGGAACATGAGCTCTTTGGGTACAGGGATTACCATACACCAGCTTGGCTAGTGCCTTGCATGGTAGAAGCTCTTGGTAACCTTTAGTCTTTAGGGAGAGAACAAAAGAGGCTGGAGGTGCCAATGACTCTCTCAGCTCTTTGGCTCACTCTGAAACACAGGCAGAATGGTGGACCTTTCTCTGTCTCAAATTTTATTTTTTGAAACAGAAAGTGTTACAACACAAACCTCTGCTTGCCTTTTAATAGTCACCTGCATGGTGCAAGCTTATCCTTTCAAATCCAAGCATGATTCTTGCAGATAGCCTAGCTTGTCTGTGTTGTCCTGAATTTCCCATGACATTTAGGGAGCAGTGCGTTCAAGAGCCAGGCTGAAAGCACTTCAGTTAAAGGTGCTGGTGGACTGGAGGTGGTTGTGCTGGAGGATGATGCTGAGGTCACTTGTGGGTGATTGTCCTCATGTAGTGGCTTTGAAAGTCAAAAACATCAGATCATGTGTCAATCAAAGAGGGGATGAGTCTAGATACACATATTGGATTAAATATATATGTATATATGTATATGATTAAAGCACTTTTATTAGTTTGCATATATGAGAGCCATCAAGCAAAGCCCCTAATGGCCATTGCTAATTTGCTAAATCTGGCTGTAATTGTCAGGGCTCCTGGGGTGTGCAGGAAAAAATGTTCATGCTGCAGCTTGCAGCACATCGAATCACATGCTAAAGTTATGTGACTTTTATATCAATTTGAGGAGATTCATTTTTCCTCATTATAATATATGGACCTCTTTTCATTGGCCAGGAATGCAATTTGCCAAATGGATTACATATGATACTTTATTTTCTCCTTATAGCCAGTTCTTATGTAATTTATTTACAGCTCATCAGTCTTGATGGATGAGAAGTAAATCAGGACATACTGTTTCCAAGTTAAATGGTCAGGCTGCTGAGGTCGGGGGAGGGATTGGGTGGAGCTGGGGTCTGCTCACCTCCTTGTCACCTGAGCTGTTGTTTCTGTCTGCTAAGGTGGCTGTGCCTATTGAAGACATGCAGAGGATACATCTGCGGTTCATGTTTAGACACCGGTCATCACTAGAAAGTGAGTATGCCACTCATGATGTGTCTGCAGTCCCAATATGAAGAAGGGACTGAATAGCTAACTGGCCCTTGGGTTTTCAATTTTTTTTTCTTCTGACCTTACAATGCTGTCTCCAGCTAAAGATAAAGGAGAGAAGAACTTTGCCATGTCCTACGTGAAGCTCATGAAAGAAGACGGAACTACTCTGCATGATGGATACCATGAGTTGGTTGTTCTCAAGGTACGGTGGCGTAGGGCCTGCAAGAAGCAGAGCACTGGTGGTAAGGATGCCTTAGGTGCTAACAGCAGGGACTCCAAAATCATACTCACCTGGGTTCATGAGCTTGGACAAAAATCTGAACTTCTCTGGACCCCTGTTTCATCTTCTTTGAGCCCTCTGTGAACCCTTCTGAGGAGGAGATGAGACATTGCTTATAAACAGGAAAGTGATTAGCAAAGGCCTCAGTAATGGAAATGCTTTGGTTACAAGAGGAAAAGAGCTCTGAACTCTTGTCAGGAATATGTGGGAACATTTGAGGGATGCTACACTGAAGCTGTTACAATGTAGGGCTCCAAAACTGCTGCTTATTATAATAGCTTCCTACGTCCCAATTTCATTTTTCTTTCTTCTTTTTTCTTCCTTCATGGGAGGAGGAGAGAGGACAGTCCCAAGGGACTGAACCAAGGTCGTCAGGTGAGGCAAGCACTCTGCCACTAAGTTAAATCGCCAACTCTGTTTCATTTTTCACAAGCTATATTTTAGCCCACTTCATGATATTATAACAAAGTATCCAAGGCAGGCTACCCTGTAATCAAAGAGGTTTCTTAGCCCACAGCTTTGGGAGTTGGAGAACATGGCACCCACACTGCTAAGCTCTGATGAGGGCTGCCTTGGCTGTATCATATCATTGCCAAGAGTTTATATGCGAGAAAGAGACCATGTCCCAAACAGGAAGTCAGATTTGGTACAGCCAAGCTCAGGATTTTACCACAATCCTTTCTTGAGAAGTAACCAACATCCCAGTGAAAGCTACCTTAATTCTTTACAAGGACAGTGCCCCCAATGGCCCAAGAATCTCCAAAAGCTCTCATGCTTTCAACTCCACACTGGCCAGCATTCCCACATGAATGTTGGGAAGTGTATTAGTTGCTTCTCTCACTGCTGCAACAAATTACCTGAGCAAAAATGCTGAAGGAAGGAAGTATTATTTAGGTTCATATTTGCAGAGTAAAATCCACCAGGGTGGGGAAGTCATGGAGATAGGAGCTTCGGGTGGCTGATCACATTGCTTCCAGGCAGCAAGCAGGAGATAACCACCAGTTATCAGAGAATGGGCACATGGATGATGTTGCCCACATCTAGGGTAACTTTCCCAACCTTGATCAATCCAATCTATTATTTATTATTTTTAAGACAGGATCTCCCTATGGAATCCCATTGACCTGGAACTGTATGTAGTTCAAGCTGACCTTGAACTCACAGACATCTGCCTGCCTCTGCCTCCTAAGAGCTGGGATTAAAGACATATGCCATCACAGCTGGCTAATTAACTCAGACTAGGAACTCTCTCAGAGTCAGGCTCAGAGGCTTGTCTCCTAAGGGATACTAGATTCTCTCAGGTTAGCAGTTGGTACTATCACATTCAAGCCATAGCAAGCGGTTTCAGCGGTACTCAACAGGTTCAGTGAGAACTCAACAAGATGAAGGGGCCCTGTAAGCTCTAAAGTCTATACATATGCCCACTCTTCTGATTTTTACCTCCAAGAGCTTGGGCTGGTCACAAAATAGTGCAAGGCATGATTTCTTGGATCTTCCCTGCATGCTTTCCCACTCTCAGGACAGGAGGATACAACTATCAGACCCAGGCTGGAGGCAAAGCATGTAGCAATGAAATGGGCATTGTTAAGAGAGCGGCAAGGGCTAGACCTTCTAGAAAGCGGATTTCTCAGCTTTCAGGCTGCAACTGCTCTGACGGCCATTGTTGGACATGGCCAACATAACCACATCATACTTTTCTCAGAGACTCTGACTTTCTCAAGAAGCTCCTTCTTTCTACAGCCTCTGTTTTCTCCTTCGTCACACTACAGTAGTTCTTGACTTGAAAGGCTTTCTTCCCCAACAGTCTGTGAACTTCTTGGGGACAGAGGAGTAATGACAGCTCATTTTCCTTTAACTTAACTGCACCAAACTTCATTTTCCTCATCCACAAACTGAGGATGGCATGGTATGTTTCAAATGATTATGAGCCTTAAATGAGGTGAGCTGAGGCAGAAAGGGGACCTGTTGCAGAGTGGGGACACTGTAGGCATGGCTTCCTAGAGTGCCTACTCTCAGCTCAGGAATCCCATGACACATTTTATGCCTGAGAAAGTTGACCTAGAGAGGCCAAAAAAAATGAATCCAGGGTGACATGAAGTTGAATGATAAAGTCCAGACATATGGCCTTTGTCATTGATCCCTAGTTTAGAATGGATTCCCTATATTCCTAATGGGTATCTTTTCTTTTTGTCTCAAAACTTTAAGATGGATTATTTATGGTCTGCAAGTTTCAGTTCTCTTATAACATTTTAATACAGTTCATAGAACCACCCCCTTTCCATTAATGCGATTTTAGATTCCTACCTGTTTTGTGGGAAAACGGCGCTGCCTCATATCGCTTCTCTGATGAGTTCTGTGCTGTTTCAGAACTTCCCACCTCACAGTGGGTATAACTCAACCACTACAATCGCTATGTAGCATCACATGTGTGGTCTTGCCCTGGAGCAGTCACCAAAGTGTTGTTTCTAGGGAGACAGCAAGAAGATGGAAGATGCCAGCGCTTACCTGACACTTCCTTCTTATCGAAACCACGTGGAAAACAAGGGGGCCACTCTGAGCCGGAGCTCCAGCAGCGTTGGGGGTCTTTCTGCCAGCTCCCGGGATGTGTTCTCCATTTCCACCCTCGTGTGTTCCACAAAGCTCACCCAGAATGGTAACAGAACCATTGAGAGTTGGGTTTTAAGCACATGACCCGAGCGGTGCTAATGCGCATGAACACAAAGCCTATGGGGTGGGGGGTGGGGGGTGGGGAGGGAATCAGGGGTGCAAGGTTTAGCCAGTAACAAAAGTCTCTTTCTGAATTCTTCTCTTAGTGGGTTTGCTGGGTTTGCTGAAGTGGCGGATGAAGCCGCAGCTGCTCCAGGAGAATTTAGAGAAGTTGAAGATTGTGGATGGAGAGGAAGTTGTGAAGGTCAGTGGGCTTTGGTTGAATCCATCCTCCAGTGTCAGAGCTGTAAAGGGAACAACAAGATTTTGAAGGAGTGGGATGACTTGACCTCTGATGGTACCATGCTGCCCCAATCCACAATGAGGAATCTCTACTAGGAAATCCAGGCAGGCAGTGAACGTTGGGCATCAAAACAACTGGGTGAATTAGGCCCTGGAAATAAACCAACTTAGATATAGATCTCAAACCTTCCATTTTAATGCTTTATGTCATAATATTATGACTATGACACATTTCTCGGGATTGTTAGGAGCCTCTGAAGTGATAACATTTAAAAATTACTCAGTGAAGACTTTTATACATGCAGCACAATAACAGGTGAGCTACCCCATATGAAACACAGGAAATTCAATATTCACTAACTAATATTTCTGTTGTTACACCCTGTCACACATAGTAATGTAGTAACAGTATGGTCTCTTAATAATATGCGTATATTGGTAGAAATACAAAAATATTTAGTTTGAGCTGTTCGGAAAGCATTATATATTAAAGATGAGAAAGAGAAAGACACCAGGGCTTATAGCTTAAGTAAAGCAGGTGGAAAACAATGCAAATACCAGATACTGCTTCCTTGTGGTAGTAGAGAATGCAATGGTGAGCAGCAGGCCTAATTAAACCAGCTCTCCTCTGCAGCACTATGAACTGGGACAGGTTTCCCAGTGGTCCTAGTGATCATGTTCCTACCAAAAACTTGGAATAGCTAGAAAGCAGAGATTAGACATCTTTGTGTGGTCACTTTGAGACTAGAGAGACCATGGGAAATTTATCCACTTATCCCTTAGGAGAGAAGAGGGAAATCAAGTTTGATTTAGTTGCCCAAACCTGGAGAAACAATGGCAAATGTTCCTGAGCAATGCTTTAAATATACACCATTGACCCATCTACCTAATTTAGGAATGGCAAAGGAACTCCCTCGGATTGATTGTCTTTGAGCAACCTAGAGAAGTCAGCTTGTGGGGGCGGGATTACATTGTTTTCTATTATTTTCTTTCTTAAAAACATTTGGTTATTGAATTTTGTTATTATATACATATAATAATATAGGTACAGAGAACTGTCAAGTACAGCTCAAAGAATTCTTACACATGTGCACCCCACCTAAGCTTATGGTGATGAAGGTGCAGAATATTGGCAGGCTTGCTGAGGGATCCTCATACATTTCCATCAGAGGGGCAACCATTAGGCTGACCATCATAATCATTGATTGCTTTTTGTTGTCAGTGGTGGTGGTGATGTTGTTTTTCCCTTGTTCTTGGAGTTCATAAACACAGAGTAACTCAGAATGGGCATTGCATGTCTGACTTGTTTTATTTTAGTATGGTGTTAGTAGGGTCTTTCTTGTTGTTGCATATGGAAGCTGGTTGTTCTTCTGCATGATGCAGAGTCCTGTCATGGGAAATGTCATAATATGTATCTCTGTGCCACTGATGTGGGACCATGTCACTCTAAGTCCTGCAGCTTATCCATGAAACTGCTCTGAGCCCCTTGAGTGTGGCATGGTGGATGTGTGTTCCTGTTCTCTTGGAGGACATACAGGGATGAGATTTGTGGGCTACCTGCCCCCTTTGTGAATGCAACCATCCTTCTTTATCCAGTTCCTCCAGGACACTCTGGATGCCCTCTTCAACATCATGATGGAACACTCTCAAAGTAATGAGTATGACATCCTCGTCTTTGATGCATTGGTAAGAGAGTGGGGACCACTGCTTGGCAACATCAGGTTTGACTGCTTGTCTCACTGGGAGAGAACTGAGAACATGTGGACCGTACAGTTCTTTCCATGGATATGTTGAGGTTTTAGAACCTTTGACAAGGAGACTGAGTAGCTGCTGCTTCTCTTCTGTGTTTCCAATTCATTGGAGAGTCTGGTGGCTTGGCAGGTGTCTGGGATGGGTGTGGGGCTCAAGTGTTGATGTCAGGTTTTTGATGTCTGATTGAGACTAGGGGTTGTTGAACGACATTGGCTTTCCAAGATTGCCAGAAGCTAGTCTGAGGCCAGGTTCTATAGCACCCAGATGGTACCCTCTCTGTCTTACCATCTCTTCTTGATGTCTTATAGCTAGCCAGGGTCATTTCACTCTTCCAAGTGAACTTTTTGCAGTGGAAGACTATCCGGATTTTCCTCCTGCTTCTCACTCAGGGTCTCACTCTTATTTCTCTCTTGCAACTCCAATTTCCTCCATGATATGTGAAAAGAATCATGGAAAACATTCGGGGCTGGAGGTATAGCCTGTATTAGAACACTCACCAATGTGTGGGAGGCTCTGGGTTTCAACTCCCATCATTGTCAATCAGGAAATTAATTAATACATGTAGTATAATTTAGAGGAAAGAAAGAAAGAAAGACCGTTAGGGTTATCCATGACCAGGAAACTCTTGATGCAATAGCCCTATGCCACAGATGTTTGCATTTTGGAAGAGGTTGGTTGAAGATAATTCTGGCTTTCTCAAGTACAATTCAAGAAGGTCCCCTAGAATGCTAGCCTTACAAGAAAGTTGTTTTATGACTGAAAGGTCCTTTGATTAAATTACTGATGGCAGTGATGAATGTTGCATTAGCCTCCTGGAGATTTGTAACACACAGACATGTAAAGCCAACTCTGAAGTCCTGCGACAAAGAAGGAAGTCCAACTCCAACCTCAGATTTCTCTTACTTGACTAGGAAACCCTTTTATCTTCTAATACCCTTAAGCACACTTTTTGAAATACTCTTTTGGAAAGACAATGTATTAGTGAAAAGGATTAATTATTCATTAGAGGGATTAACTCTCAGACAGAAGAATTGGGACAAAGGTTCTGTTATACCAGGTGAGTAGGCTCCTGCTCTGGGTACCCTCAAAGAGTTCCCCCTAATAATTCTGACTGTCCTTTAGATCTACATAATAGGACTCATTGCAGACCGGAAATTCCAGCATTTTAACACCGTTCTGGAGGCTTACATTCAACAGCATTTCAGTGCTACCTTGGCCTACAAGTAAGTAACTGCGTGTACAGGGCTTTCCTATGTACCAGTGTTTGTCCTGCCAAGACACAGGGGGCATAGGGAACTTGAGCATTTCCCATTGACACTAGGAAGATGAATTCTTCCTTTTCTAATGAACTATCCAAATGCATGCTTGGATGATTCACACATCCTAAAAATAACCAAAAACCCCAGAGATTGGGCAAATAGTTTACAGTGGCAAATACACGACTAGTTTATTGAGTCATTGAGCTAGTCAGTTGTTGTTCATTGAGAAGTTACCTGCGAGCTCTAGTGTGTATGCTCAGTAGCTCAGTGTTGATTGGATGTAGGAGACTCAGGGTCAGAGATGGAAACCCACAGGAAAATTCAGTGGCAGCTAGCTTGTGAAGAAACCTTGAAAGATGGGCCAAGTATTCCAATGTCTGACCCACTGGTAATGAGTAGCTGTAGAAAGTTTCTAAGCAAAGGAGTGCGATGATAATTACAATATCATGTCTATATAGTGGACGTTGAAAAAGACATCATTACCATCTTTCTTACTCAACCCTCATTATGCCTAGTTTTTTCCTCGTCAAAAGATTATTTTTTGCCTCACTACTTTATCTCTGCCGGCTTTTTCATGGGCAGGAAATGCTTATTCATTCCCTGTAATAAATATATTTTAAAGCAGTTATTTTCGTGCTTGCAAACGAGTCGTGAGCGTTGCTGCACTACCACCTCTAACCTTGGGTTGAATGCTGTATAATTTCCCGAGCAAACTAATTGCCAGGCTGTGGATTAGAAAGAGATGTATTTTGAAAATATTATCCCTTATTCAGGAAATTGATGACGGTGCTGAAGACTTACTTGGATACCTCCAGCAGGGGGGAGCAGTGTGAGCCCATCCTCCGAACTCTAAAAGCTTTAGAATATGTGTTCAAGTTCATTGTTCGGTCGAGGACACTATTCTCACAGTAAGTATTTGTGTGAGAGTGATTGATTAGCTCTGCAGTCAATACAATACAACAATACAATAATTTTTTTACTATAGGAGATTTTTTTCTCTTATAGGAAATAGAAGATTTTTTTTTTTTTTTTTTTTTTTTTTAGTGAAATTACACCAAGATTGGAGATCTGGCATGGTGGTAGAGGGCTTGCAGACCATGTATGTGACCCTGGGCTTTATTCCTAGTACCACAAACAAAACAAAACAAAATAAAACAAAACAAAAAAAAAAAAACAAGACAAATCAAAGACAGACAGGGAAAATATAGCTAGCTCTTGATTTTAAAATTCAATTCTATCTAGAGATCATGAATATATAATAGTTTTATTCTCTAAGCTCATTTTCTAGAGATCATGAATATATAATAGTTTTATTCTCTAAGCTCATTTTCTAGGGATCATGAATATATAATAATTTTATTCACTAAACTCATTTGGGAAAAGACAAAAGGAATACCGCATGACATCACCCAGGGATGTGATTTGAGACTGTTTTGTTTTGTTTAACGTTCTTCATTTGAATTAAGATTATTTAAGGAAATTTTCTAGAAATCTGTGTTCAGTGTTGGAGGGTCTGGTGGCAGAAGAACAGAACTCAAGGGGTTTGCCATTAATTTGGCTCTCTCCAGCTCTGACATCAGATGAGTTGGTTTCTGAGGCTTTGCTGCCTCCCCTGGGGATTCTTGCCGCCAACAAGTGTAATCATGTGTTCGGGAACCTTCAGGGACTTTGATGGTCAGGATCAGAGCTTGGCTGTCTTCCTGAAGAACTTTGGAGAGGGAGGAACCTACCAAAGATTGTTCTGTGTTTATCTGAGCTGTGTGGTAAAGTTAGGTGGTGTTGATTAAATGTTCGTTAGATTGGTTGGGTGTGGTAGGAAATAAGAAAAACAGAACCTCAAGGGTTATAGTGTCTAAACCAGAGTTCTCAACCTGTGGGTCATGACCCCGTTGGGAGGCATCAAACAGCCTTTCACGGGGGTCGCCTAAGACCATCAGAAAATGCAGATATTTACATTATGACTTGTGATAGTGACAAAATTACAGTTATGAAGTAGCAAGAAAAATAATTTTATGGATGAGGCTTACCACAACATGAGGAACTGTATTTAAGTTATTAGGAAGGCTGAGAACCACTGCTCTAGATTCTTATTAGCATGAATGAAGACTACTCAACTGAAATTGACTCAGAGAGGAACAAGACTTCATTTTACTTCACAATATTGAAAAGCCCAGGATGTAGACAGGGCTCAGGTTTGGCTATGTCCAGATGCTATGTGTCAAGAGGACTACCCCCAACTCACTGCTTTGGATCTGGACTCTGCTTTCATTTTGTTGGTCACTTTTGAGAAAAGCTTTCTAGTGTGGGGGCTACATATTTTATCAGCCAAAGCTGCCCTTGCTTCCTTGACATTCCAGCAGCATTTTATGCCAAGAACAGTCTTAGGTCACGTGCTAAGATCTTCATCAGACAGCATGACTGTGGGACTCAGTGAACTGTGTGCTTGTGGTCATGTCTGCCATGGGGAGGCCAATTACTTGTAGTATAGACTTTGGCAGGAGAGATGCCTTGCCAAAAGAAAACTGAAGTTTCTGTCTATCATCTGATAGTGATAGTGGATGGACGACACAAGTTTCACACTCAACAAGGTGTCTCCTTTGGAGTTTTCCTAAAATACTGAGATTTCAGGTAAAGAATAGAGTGATGCCCCAAACCTGTATGCCTTAGTTTATTTAAAAAGTGAAGTATCTGTTCCAAACTCCCTAACTAGCCAACTAGTTAAATCTTGGGGATTATTCTTGCAAGTTTGGGTGTTTTGTTTTTGTTTTTTTCCAATTAGAGGTGAATCAACAGTAGATTCCTGTCTTTGTAAGAGTGACTTTCTTGGAACTCAAGGAATCAGACTTTGTAGTTCCAGATACATGGGTCAGGATTTCCCTTTTCTTCTTCTTAGAGAGAACATTTGATCTGTAAGACTAGATCATACTAGTCTGTAAAGGGACTGAGAGGTTGCAGTACTTACCCATAACCACAGACGTCTTACTTGGAACTAGAAAGCAGAATATCAATGCTTCAAGTTCTTAAGCCATCTGGAGGGGAATAACATAATTATTGCTTTGGGGCTCATTGTGTCTGGCAGTGTTGTTTCCAAGACACTCCTTTGTTCCTTTGTCCCATGTGTGTAATTGCTGATCTAGCTCCCAGGATTTGTCCCTCTGTCATTTTTCTTTGTATGTGCTGCACATGAACACTTGAGAGGGCAAGGATTCTCCTGTATCCACATGCAGGATGCAACTGGGTATGGACAGAAGAGAAGCGGCTGATAGTGAAATTTTTATTTTACTGTGTTTGGGGGAGGTTGGTTCCTTTCTATTCAGAGCCAAAAAAGGTGAGTGTCTTGTACCCCTGTTGTACACTAGCTTCCAAGTTCAGTGTCTGGGAGGTGCCTCTGGATGGACACAAGTCTGAGCCACAGCTATAATAAAAGCTGGCAGGACAAGTCCTAGCTTCTGCCACATAGAGGCATTCATTAAAATCGGAGGAATCCCTAAATTGTGGTGCATACATCCACCAGATCCTGAGTGGCAATAAACATGGCTGATATCCATTAGGCTTTTGTAGAATGACTGACTCCCGAGGCAGGATAAACCACAAACGTTCAGAAACAGTGGAAGGACTGTCTACTAAATATTGACCTTCTTCACAAAGTCTCTTTCAGCATCTTTAATCCTGAGGTACAGATACCCAGCTGTACTGATCCATTTCTGAGCTGTGGCTTTACATGGAGTCAGAAGAGGTTGCATCCCCCAGTTCTGTGTTGGAGATTGGCTAAGCACTGATCAATGAATCTGCAGAGCCTATGAGAGGATGGCCCTCAAGAGGGAGAGAGCCAGAGCCTGGAGTTGCAACAGCCTTTGGTCCCACTCATTCTTGCTCCTCACAGATCCGAATGCTGCTAGAACTCAGGAGGCAATGGGGTGTGATGGTCCTGTACAGAGACATAGGGGTCATTTACACAGATGGTCATGTACACAGACCTAGGGGACATTTCTGTCACAGGAAGCACCTGCTTGAGATACAAACCCAGCCTCTCCTAGCTTCAGTTTTCCTATCTATAAGCAGTGACCCATCTTTTAGTGTTTTAATGGTAAAATGAGATTGTTCAGAAAAAAGCGATCCCTGTGGGTTTTCATGAATGTGATACGCAAAGAGATAGCAAACATATGTCCAAGCTATCACCAAGGAGATACAGAAAACATTGCTATGCTGGTTAGTTTTTGTCAAGTTGGCACAATATGGGGTCACTTGGGAAGAGAGAATCTCAACTGAAGAATTTCCTCCATTGGCTTGGCATGTGGTCATGTCTGTGGGGGTATTTTTCTTGATTGAGGTGGGAGGAACTAGCCCATTGTGGGCGGTACCATCCTTAAGCATGTGGGCCTGGGCTATATAAGAAAGCAAGCTGAACAAACCATGGAAAGCAAGCCAGTAAGCAACACTCTTTTATGATCTCTTCTTCAGCGCTTGCTTTCAGGTAATTGCTTGTATTCCTGCTTTGACTTCCCTAAGTGATGGACTGTGGTGTGGAAATGTAAGGCAAATGAACCTCTTCCTGTCCAAGTTGCTTTTGGTCAATGTTTTATCAGCAACAGAAAATAAAATAGGACTCTTCCTGCTTCAGAAACTATAAACAGATTTAAATTAGAAGGTAGTTCTGCTGTCTTTATGCTTTAATTGGACTTCCTGTTCATGCCATTTTAAACATTTACTTTCTGGGAGTTGAAATACCTTTTACTTTGTGCCTAAGCTTTTTGGAGGACCATGTGGAGACTTTCCCGACACTAGGAACTCACCTTGGTCTTCTGGTGGATCGTGTGGATGAACCCCAGCTCTGCATTACTTTTCCTGGAGAGTGTTGGGCCCCTATGGCCCATGTGACTCCTGTGCCAGTGTTTTCTTTATATCTTCTCTTCTGTACACTTTACGACATGGTACATGCATGACAATAGTACATGCAGGACTGCTGGGCAGGCTACATTAATGAGCTGAGGATGGGGAACATTACATTGCAGGTGTCACACAGCAAGGCTGTATGGTTATTCTGATCTGTGAAACACATCATACATCATGCTAGGCATGATTTGCAAAAATCCACTATAGCAGTTCATCTGATATACCCATGCACCACAGTGGGCTTTGCTGGGTGCTTGATCCTGGCTCAAGCTCTCTGTACCCCTCCCTAGAGGTGTTTGCTAACTTTCTCGCCTCTTTCACTCCTTTGCTCAAACATCTTTTTCTTTCCTTTTTTTTTTTTTTTTAGTTAAAGTACATTAGAATGGTGCTTGTTGTGACATTTTCATACATGTATCATTAAATCTTGCTCATATATACCTTTGCTACCATAGATCTTTGGTTCTCTTCCCCCCTCAATAATCCTCCTTCTGCTTTCATGCCATACACATATAAATATTGTGTTGGCTCATTTTATGTCAACTTACCACAAGCTAGAGTCATTTGGGAAGAAGAGACCTCAGTTGAGAAAATGCCCCCACCAGATTGTCCTGTTGGCAAGCTTGTGGGCATTTTCTTGACTGAGGACTGATATGGGAGGGCCCAGCTCACTATCAACAGGGCCTTCAACTCCAGGGCTGGTAATACTGGGTGCTATTAAAAAAAAAAAAAAAAAAGCAGGATGAGCAAGTCATGCGGAGTAAGTCAGTAAGCTTGCACCTCCCTCCCCTTGGTCTCTGCTTCAGTTCCTGCCTCCAGGTTCCTTCTCTGAGTTCCTGTTCTGACTTCCCTTCATGACCTGAGTGTGGCCTGAGAGTTGTAAAATGAAGTACACTCTTTCCCAGATTGCTTTTGGTCATGATGTTTTATCATAGCAGTAGAAACCCTAATTAAGTTAGGTAGGTCATATACATATATCTTTGTATAATCTAGATTCTACACATGAGGAAAAGCATAGGGCATTTTGTTTCCTCTCTCAATTACCCTCTCTTGTTTCTCCCTCACCCCTCTCTTTAGACTCCCTCCCCCTCATAGTTACCCTGTACTTTCACATTGAGTATGTGCGAATGTGTGTATGCATCTGCATGTGTGTGCCTAATTCTAGATTTTGCTTGTGAGAGAAAACAGGTGATATTTGTATTTCTAAGTCTGGTTTATTTTGCTTAACATGACTGACCATCTCCAGTTGCATCCTTTTGCCTGCAAGTGACATAATGTCCTTCCTCTTTATTGCTCAATAAGAAACCAGTAAAGAACAGGAGGCCTTGGGTGGGGGGGTGGGGTTAGAAAGCCATTCTTGCTATTGATAAAACCCCACAGGCAACCATGACTTTATTCTTATTCCCAAGGGATGAATAAAGAAAAACTGCCACAGAGCAGCTGCTTTGGGAGAGAAACACCCTGTATTCTTAAGGTAACCAGAGCTTCTGCTAATGTCAGCCCCCTCTCCCACAGCTCACCAGGAGCCTAGAAAGACTGCTGTGGTGCAAACGGTGTTGTTGGGCTGCATTGGTGCTGTAGCCACATGGTGCATAGCTCCAGTCAGTTCCTCTGGTCTAGGTCATCTCCCTGAGCTGAACTCTTTCACCCTTCCTTTCATCTGGATGCCTTCAGGATCACCAAGCTGAACCCAGGCACCAGTTCACAGAGCTCCCTTGAGCTCCTCTCAGAGTGTTTTTATTTTGTATCTTGCTTTATTCTGCCCATATCCTGCCTCTCTGACCTCTACTTACACCTCCCAGGAGTCCAGATTTCTCCCGTGAAAATAGTCACATTAGCTGACCTCCAGGTCAGAGACACACTGGGTTGTCTGAACCAAGCCCGAGCATGCCCAGTGCAGTCTGTGTACTCAGAAGGAATGCATAAGCCTCTGTCTTCTTAAACAAATATGAATTTAACTTGCCAGTGTGATTTGTTTTCATTGTTCATGTATGAATAAATGTTAAAATGCAATCATCTGTTTATGCTGAGTACAAGCTGAAATGCCTGTCACACCACTATTCCCATTTGTCCTGTATGTAATTTGTTTGCATGTTAATACCACTTATTCCTATGTAAGCCTCTGTTTGCAGGTTTGAATATAATTTCACTTTTTGATGACAGTAATGGCTCTGTAAACTGCACAATTGTAGTTAAGTGGGATTATTTTATGATAACATTAACTTGGCATCATATCAGGATGGAAGAGAAAACTGTCATCAAAAAGATATTGTCTAACAGTTACATCTCTTTAATTTATTACATGTTTTGTGGGTTGCTGAGCTGCTGAGGGGGGTTGCTAACAGCCTGTTTCTCATGAGCGTACATGGAGGCACTTTGTCAACTGTTGAATAAGTTGCTGTTAGGATAAATTGTGCACACACATAGACTTTTAAACAGTTCTCTTTCCCTTTGACTTTGGAAATATTGGTAAACATTTGCTGAGGATGTTTTATAGGCTAGGCACTTGGCTAAGAGTTGTGAAATTAGTTAAGTCACTGTGATGTATTGAGTACAGTAAACATGCCACCAGCCATCAAGTCATTCTTCCTGGAGATAAAGAATGACCACTGATGGAAGGCGACCATAAATTCTTGCAAGGGGTTCACAAGAGACAGGCAGAAGTAGCAACCATACCCCACCTGGAAAACATCAGTGATTCTTTTCACAGGACATATTTTGAACATGGAAAGGTATTTAAGAAGGCAGCCATTGGGAGAAAAGACAATCCCACCTTCCTGATACACTCTTGGAATGGAAACCCTGCTTACTCTTGCTCCTTCTACACGCCATCATCTGTTAACTCTCATTTTGCTCTTGACTCTACACCACCTGGTAAAGCAAACTTACAAACTATCAGCATTAACCTTGTTATACAGAAGAGGAAATGGAGCTCAGGAAGGTACAGAACATGGTTCTAGGTCACCCTGCTGGATGTTGGTGGGAGAGACCCTCGTCCCTTGTAATATTTTCTGTTGTACCTGAATAGCAGGTGTGTAAAGGATAGCACTGTGATTTGGGTAGTGTCCCCCAGAGGTCCATGTATTTGATGCTTGGTTCCCAGCCTGGGTGCTTTTGTTGAGTGGTAGACCCTTTAAGAGGTGGGGCTTAGTGGGAAGTCTTCAGACAATTGGAGAAATGCCCAGTGGAGAGAGACCCTAGTTTTAGGAAGTCTTTTGTTCCCTAGAGCCATGGAGTGAGCAGTCTCCAACTGTGAACCAAAATGAACCTTTTCACTTTCTAAGTTGATTATGCCAGGAGTTACAGAGGGACAGCTGGCTAATACAAGTAGCAGGTAGATAAAGTGGTGATGGTAGAATTGTGGGGACTATGGTCCATCTGGACAGATGGATGGAATCTAATTTGTGAAAAATGTAAACCGAGGAGCTTGGCTTTGTCCTTATGTAGGGAGATTTTTGCCTAGGTGCTGTTCTTCATTCCTGGAAAACATGCTGACTGACCCAGTGCGTGGATAAACTTTATAAGTCGGTGAATCTAGTGAGAGTCCCAATTAAGTTGTTTTCTTGTAGAAACAATGTGGAAATCCCTATTTTGTGGGGGAGGGAAATCCCTTTGGAGGACTGAAGCAGCACATTGACATGATTAGATTCATGGTTTAGAAGAAGTACTATGGAGCTGGTTTGGGGGAGAAAGCAGAGATAAGGGAGAAAGGCAAACTGAAGCTATTGCCATAATCTGAGCATGAAGACATGAACTCAGGTTCAGTGGCATAGAAGCTGGAGAAGGAAGGAAAAAGTTAAAGTCTATATAAAAACAGGCTGTGTCCTTTGTTCCCTATAGCAGTCAGCAGAGATGTCGGTGACCAAATGTGTGTGGAGCTTTCCCGCACATCAAGTATTTGTCCTGCAGTGGACCCCAGTGGGAAGTCCTCCAAATTCAGCTCAGTTCTGTCACTGTCCACCTGGAGGTCAGGTCAGATTCCACTGGTCAGGGACTTAGTGCCTAAGGCTGTCCTCACTTCAGATTCTGGTCCCAGCTCCAGCCATGGGTGTATTAGCTATGCTGCTGGCTGGCCAGCTATGAATTGGGCTGCCAACAGCATCCCTCTCTGATTAAATTGCTAGAGTGTTTTACACTTACATTTACTAGTTATATACATCATCATGATACCAGCGCATTCTGGGTAAAGAGCTGACTAGGTAGCGGTGCACAGCTTTCATGTGTGTGTCAACTCAACTCTTTAAAGACAACCCAAAATGCACCAGTGTCCCATTAAAGAAAGAAATCAAAGCCCCATATCCCTTGGACTAGTTTGACTAGCAGGGAGCCCAGATTTAAATTCTCCACTTCTCTCCCTGTGTGTTCTACAGCTCACAGTTTCTGGTTTGTCTGTAGTCTGTCTGTTGTGTGTCTGTCTGTCCGTGCCTGCCTGCTGTCTGACTCTCTGTCACTGTGTCTGAGTCCCCAATAAAGAGCTTTTGTTCTGGACTTATTAAGCACCAGAGGGGAAGGAATGGAGGAAATCTTTAACAGAGTTTTACAGGAAGTGAAACTTACTGACTCCATGACCCAGAAGCACCCAGAAAAGCAAATGTAACAAGATAAACAGACTTAGCAATCTATATCCACATCATTCTCAACATTTATGGTGGGTATTTACTCTATGAGGTCACTTGGCATGCTCGCTGTTTTCAGCAAATGATTATGATAGCACACGTTCATACACAGAGGCATTGCTCTCTGGGTCAGGGACATGGAAGACTATGCAGCTTAAGATTAAAGCTATGCATTAGCTTAGGTTGCAGAAGGTGATTACATGGGAAATCCGAGGCAAGTCAAGTTGGCTGTTACATGGTTCTCTTCAAAGCAGGTCAAACAAACAGGCTGAATGCACAACAGGATAGCAGTTTTAAGTCTGAAGGGACCTCAACTCATGTATTATTAATTTGCTGTGAGGTGAAGCCGAAGTTTAGCCTCCTAGTAGTATGTAAAATATATTAAGTAAGGTATTGCCACCACCCATATACCCTTCACACTGGCACTCTCCACACGTTTAGCTGTCCAGCTTTCCCTTTACGGGCTTCTGGAAGCTTCTTTTCATAGATATGATGGGTTCAAACATGGGGTGAGTGATTTCACCTTAGGCATCTCTCACCTGCTTGGAGATTGAAGAGTAATACTCAAGATCCCAACCCAATAATCTTACCTTGGTCTTCCCAGGGATCAGCCTCTATCTGGGAGCTACTAAAAGCCCCAGTCGTGAGTCATCTCATTAATATAGACGAAGATACTCTTCACTTGGTGATTCCAAGCAGGATGAATGCAGAACATGGGTGTGCTTTAATAAGTGTGCTTGTGGTTTGGCGTGTGAAAATTTAACATGTTTCTTGGCACAGCTTGCTAGACATGTACTGCAGAGAAAGAGATACACAGAGATTTGGATCCCAGGAAAATGGAAATGAAGAATAGAAATAGTGTTTTTGTGCAAATCCATCTGAAGCTGCCTTTGAAGCTACAGCACCAGCTAAGGGATGTGATAAAATTGAAGAGGTGACCAAGGCAATTAGCCCATTGAAGGGGTGTACAAAAGATAGTTCCAAGTAAGCAAAGTCAGGGGCACAGGACAAGAAGGAGGAAGGACCTGTGTTCCAGGAGTTCTTTGAGGAAGCAAAGTGAGGGACAATCAGCATTGCTGGCTGCTGCAGTAATGCCATGTTGCATGGAAGCTGGTGGGAGCTCAAAGAACAGCAAACCCTTTCCTAGAGCTTAGCATTGTTTGAACTTGTGTTCTTTTACTGTAACCAAATATCCAAGGCTAGCTCCCGTAGTGAGAATTTGGGTTTCTTAAAACACCCAGTTATGTTATGTGAATATGTCTTTGTTTTAATCCCAGGTATGGGATATGAGGTTGCTTCAGATTGTCGACAGCTGCTAAGATTTATCTCATGCTTGATGGGGTAATGTTAAGCATTCTAAATGTTAATTGGTCCTGTTTGCTGTCTGTTACTTATATTGACTCTGATTGGTTAAATAAAATGCTGAGGCCTGAGATTGGGCAAAGACAGAGAAAGGTGGGACTTCCTGAGATTAGAACAGGAAGCCTGTGCTTTAGACAGAGGATTAAAGCATTCCAGCCAGGAGCATCAGGAAAGAGGATGCACACCATGGGTTAGAGAAAAGAATTTCATTCCACGTGGCCAGGAACATCTGCATAGTGTGGAGAATGGCAGTCCAAGGGGGCGTATGTATATATGGGGTCATATTTGGGCAATAGAATTAAGAGCTAGTTTAGGTGGGCCAAGATTGCTCAGTCCAGGCCTAGGCTTGTTAAAATCCATGTAGTCTCTGTGTGCTCTTTTATAATGGATGGTTAAGGATTAGCCACTGAACCAATTAAATATAATATAAATACTGGTAAATAATTTAATTATTTCTACAAATGGCAACCAACATAACACAATATAACTATTTTTTTTCTGCACATGCTATCATGCAGAGGCATGGTTTTTCCAGATGCAGATAGTTTCTGTGAGTGTGTGACATTTGTAATTCTGGGAAAATTTAAAGGGGATAAATGCCAGAGCCCCAAGAGGGGCTCAGGCACTCCAAAGAGAGGCTATTTTCCCTGCTGTTGTGGTGGTTGTTGTTGCTGTTGGCTGGTTGCAGTTTGTTGGGGTTGGTTGCAGTTTGTCAAGTAGTTGTGCACAAAGAGGTAGGAAGAAGTTGAATATCCTAACATTGAACCCAGCACCCCGATCAGCAGGAAGTAGTCTAAAAGAGGTTCATCAGGAGGTAGTCTAAAGGTCTATGCCCCCTTTCCCCTCTAACCTTTTTTCTTGTCTACCTAGTGTTGAGGGGTTGGAAGGGATTAGGGTGAAGAAAGGGTGGAAGATATAAGAACCCAATAAAGTAGCCAAAAAAGCCCAGCTACAAGCTCCCAATTACAAATGTTGCCTGCATCAGCTCAGCTCAGGTGAGGCTGAATGGTGGCTTGTATCACTATGGCAGATGTGATTCAAGGGTGGAGGGATCATGTAACCAGACAGAAAGCTAGATGACTGGGAAGTGGCCAGGCTTATTGTTATGTGACAACTACTAAATCCTTTCAAAAGACACACTTCAGTGACCTAAGGACTTATAGTAGACCTTACCTCTTGGAGGTTTCCATACAACCTCTCACTACTTCCACACTGATGACCAGGCACCCAACTTATGAACCCTGTGGGTGGAACACATGCAAACCACATTCAAGCCATTTTAACATCCAGTCCAAAGGCTACTAGAGAAAGCTGAGTGATCAGGGCTCAAAGTACAATTGATTTCTCATCATCCACATATGAACTGCACACGTTTGGACTGTCTCAGGTCCGCTTCTCTAATTGTGGCCTTCGGAGGGTAGGCGAACGTTTTCATATTCTGCTCACAGCCAAGTATAAAACACTGGTCCTGTCTGCTTCTATTGTCCCTTTAAATTGCTTAATTTAGTTGAACAAGACTATCTTCTATAGACAGTTAAGAAAAAGCCGTGGAGGACATGAGATGTACTTTCTTCCAGGGTGAAGCAGTTAGCAATTTTCTTCTGTTGTTAACTCCTTGTTAGAGGTCTGCAAGCTAGATAGGTGAATCCTCACCCAAGAGCAAAAGATGGCTGTTTCTGACCAGTTCCTCAGAGAATGAATCAGATCAGAGAGCTACCTACGGGATAATATGGAGATTTAGCAGATGTGTTCACAAATCCCTTGTAACTCAGGAACATTCTGAGTAAGAAGGGTTTAGTATGTGAGATGGGTGAAGGTCAGCAAGCTAACATAATTGTCAGGGATGGGGAGCTGCACTAGGGTGATTAGATGCACTTCAAATGCACTAGAGGTAGGTATTGCCCAAAGGAGTATTTTTTTTCTTAATATGAGATATAAGTTATTCAGTTATTGGACTTGCGGTTTATTATGTCTTTAGTGAGATGGAATCTTAGAGTCGTCTTAAGTTGCATGATTGAGTTGATGATTAAGGATGTTGAACATTTGTTCAAGTGACTCTTGGCCATTCTAGATTCCTCTTTTGTGAATTCTAGGTTTAGCTCTATACCTCTTCTCTCTCTCTCTCTCTCTCTCTCTCTCTCTCTCTCTCTCTCTCTCTTGCCTTCTCCCCACTCAATGTAAACTCAAAGTTAGCATATATTTAGAACCAGACTTACAGGGCATCTGCTCTCACAGATCCACAACCCAGCACATAGCAGCAGGCAGAACAGAGGGCCTTGTTCTTTAGGCTGTGTTTTCTACTACTCTATGTCTGATCCACAGTGGAAGTCTGAAGTTCCCCCCCGACCCCCACCCCGTCCAAAGTCTTGCAATTCCGCCACACCTTGCCATCTTTACTCCAACTTCCTCCCCTTCCTTCTCATGGCACATCAGGACCTGGGTGTCCTGCAGCATCCAGTCCTCCCCTCATATGGCCGATTCTATGCAGAGATTTTTGGATTTCCTCAAAGGCTAGCTACAGCATCTGCAAATAGGGGGAGGATCATTTGTCATTCCAGTCCGAATTCTTTTTCTCCCTGACCTACAGCTCTGGCTAGGATTCTAGGTCAGTATTGAACAGAAATGATGTACACATTGTACCTTCTCTGCCTATTATGAGTGTAAGGAATTATGGGCTATTAGTAATTTGATGATGGTGGTCCTTGTGAAGGGCTAATAGATTTTATTGTAATGGTTTAGATTTATTTCAACCATCTTAACTATCCATTATTTTTTCTGATTTTTGTCCTTTCTCCTATTGGGTTATTTCCAATTTTTTCATGTTCTTGTTCCCTTTTATTACTTGGGAAGTTATACTTTATATTTGAGTTTTAATGGCTGCCTAGGTATTGTATCATACACATTTAAGTTAATAAAGTTCAAAGTTAATATCTTTTACATTCCTTCTGAATAATAAAGGTATTTTTGGAAAGCCACTTCTCTCTTAAATGCTATGTCATTATTATGAAGCATTTTAATTAGACTTTTATAGAGTATCTCCACAAATAAAATACTGCTATTACTTTAAATATTTGGGATTTTTGTGTGTTTTTACCAATAAAAGTTCACCAATACTATTATTCTGGTAAACATGTTCTAGTATTATACCTAAAAAAATAACTGAGGAGGGGGAAAGAGAGATGGATCAATTGCCACTTCCAGAGTACCTGATTTCCATTTCCAGCACCCACATGGTGCCTTACACTGTTTGTAACTTCAATTTCAGGATATCTGACACCCTCATCTGGCCTTCACCAACACCAACAGGGTACATACAGGCAAACACTGAAACATATAAAATGAATATATATTTTTGAAAATTAAGGATGTAAAATTTTATGCTTTTAGCAACAATTTAAAAGAAGTTATCCACTCCTCCTTTGGCCTTTGATGCTTGTTCTTCTATTTCTGAAGGAAATACTTTAGAATCATGTTCAGTCAGTCCTGTTTGCAAACCACTCAATGACTGATTTTGTTCAGAGGTGTTTAAAAGAAAGGCTTTGTAGATGTAGACTTGGTTGATTTGGGTTTATTGATAACTATCTGTTGTTAATGTTAACTTTATCATGTCCTATTGTAATGCTTTTTAAAAACTGTCCTTTTAAAATGTTTATTTATTACTTCAGTTTACATCTATCTCCATCACAGTCCTCTCCCTCCACCCCTCCCAGACCCACTCTCCCATCCTCTCCCCCTTCTCCCACCTATCCTGCTTCTCTGGTGTGGGGTGTCCCTCCATATCAGCCCCTTTCAGTTCAGCAGTCATATCAAGGCTAAGAGCTTCCTCTTGCACCGGGGACCTACATGGCAGCTCCACTAGGGCAAAGTGTCCCACCAATAAGTAACAAAGTCTATGTTCCTGTTCCTTTCAGTCTATTGGTTGTAGTATAGTTATCCTGTACTACATGGCTAAAATCCAGTTATAAGTGAATAGAGGCCATGTGCATCTTTCTGAGTCTGGGTTAGCTCACTCAGAATGAGCTTCTCTAGTTCCATCCATTTGACAGAAAATTACATGATTTCCTTGTTTCTGATAGCTAAGTAGTATTCCATTGTATAAATATAACACAGCTTTTTTAATCCATTCCCCGGTTGAGGGACATCTGGGTTGTTTCTGGTTTCTAACTATTACAAATAAAGCTGCTATGAACATAGTTGAGGACATGTCCTTGTGGTTTGGTGAGGAGTCATTTGGATGTATACCCAGAAGTGGTATGGCTGAGTCGTGAGATAGAGCTATTCCAAGTTTTCTAGGATATCGCCAGACTGATTTCCACAAAGGTTGTACAAGTTTGCACTCCCACCAGCAATGTGGAGTGTTCCCCTTTCTCCACAGCCTTGCCAGCATTTTCTGTCTTTTGAGTTTTTGATCTTAGCCATTCTGACAGGAGTGAGATGGAATCTCAGAGTGTTCTTGAGTTGCATTTCTCTGATGATTGAGGATGTTGAGCATTTCTTCAAGTGACTCTCGGCCATTCTAGATTCCTCTTTTGTGAATTCTAGGTTTAGCTCTGTAACCCCCCCCCCTTTTTGATTGAGTTACTTGGTTTGTTGGTGTTTAATTTCTTGAGTTCTTTATAAATTTTGGATATTAGCCCTCTGTCAGAAGTGAGGTTGGTGAAGATCTTTCGCCAATCTGTAGGCTGCCCTTTTGTCCCATCTCACCACATTTGAGCATACTGTGCCTCACTCACTCATATTCTCCATATTCCTTACCTTCTTTTATCTTATTTTTTAAATCTGAGGTTCATTTTTGATAATCATCTGAGTTTTTCTTTTTGTTTTTATTAGCTATTCTTTTGAGATAAGGTCTTGCTTTGTGTGCTAGGTGGCCTGGGATACATAGCATCTTCCTGCTTCAGCCTCCTGGAAGCTGAGACTGCAAGTGCACATACACTGGGCCTGGCTGACAATGACCGTGAACCTATTTTCTCCTTTTGCTGTGTTTATGATAGTGTACACTTTCCAGAAAGTCCTAGAAATATCTGTATTGAAGTGTTTTGGTTTTTTGTCTTTGTTTTTGTTTTTCTAGCTGTTTCAGACCCCCAGGTTTTATATGAAGGCCCTTGATGTAGTTTTCATTGAATCTGTGCTGGGTGACATGTGAGGACCTGCCTGCATCCTTCCACCTGAGGATGTCCAGTTTGCCTACGGCAACTTGCTGAAGAGCCCAGCCATATTTCTTGAAGCTCAGTTTTACTTAGCAGTAGATTTGAGTGTGCTGTGGTGTGTGTGTGTGTGTGTGTGTGTGTGTGTGTGTGTGTGTGCATGATTTAGGAGTATGCTGTGTGTTTATGTGTCTGTGTGTGTATGTATGACTTCACAGTATGCGGCGTGTATGTCTGTGTGTATACGCATGTCTTCAGGTATTATGTTCTAAGGAAAGTCAGACTTCTCTCCCATCCTTCAGGCATCTCCAGAGCATTCTTTAAGCAAAATGCACTGCTTGTGGACATAGTGAAGGATGTGGAAAACATAAACACAGAGTCCAGGAGAAGACTAGCTTGTGATTAAGAATCCTCAGCAGAGATGTTTTTTTTTCCCTCCCCTTACTCAGAGCTAAGGACTGGTAACTTCGTTAGTGTTCCCTTCAGTGCAATCCATATCTTTCTCATCATCCTTATAGCAAAGGTAGAACAGTCTGGCAGAACAGCTGTAGGCTAGGGCCTCTGTTAGTCAGCTATTCATCCCTGACAAAATACCCGACAGAAACCACTTAAAGGAGAAATTATTCCTTTTGGCTCCTGGTTTCAAGCATTTTGGTTAATGGCTAGCCAGTTCTCTTGATCTCAGGTCTGGGTTGAGGAGCAACACTGTGGAGCAGAGATGTGGAGCAGAGCAGGCTTCTTATTTCACTGCATGGCGGCTGGGAAGGAATGGGGCAGAAAGGAGGCAGGTCCAGGATGGTATATCCATCATGGACATGCCCCTAGGGATCTACTTCCTTCCACTAGGCTCCCAAATGTTTCCACCACCTCCCAATAGTGCCATCAAATGATGAATCAACAGATGGATTAATCCAGGAGATGAAGTCACTGCCCATAAAACTCCATCACCTCTCATGATTGGATCTACCAACTAGGGTTCAAGCCTTCAACACATTGGACTACTGGGAGTGGGGATACTTTTGATCTACACCATAACTGCCTCCAATGGGCAGGCACAAGGATCCATCACATTGTACTTAGTTCCCGTGGTCCTCAACACTGTGCAAAGACATTAGGGTTCAGCAGAATCCTTCATGTCGAGGCTGGATTTATTATCTTGCTTAGCTTTGGGTTATCCTGTGTTGGATCCCTTGCTTTCTTGTCAGTTTTGTGACTCAGTTTTTGAAAGAGGTATACTTAGTTTTCCCATTTGTATCTGAGTGTTTTGCCTGTGTATAGGTTAAGTGTGCCACATGTATGGCTGGGCCTGTGGAAGCCAGGCACAGAGAGTAATTCCTGGGACTGGAATTACAGATGGTTGTGAGCTGCCATATGGGTTCTGGGAATGGAACCCAGGTCCTCTGGAAGAGCAGCTAGCCCTCTCAATTGCTGAGCCATCTCTCCAGATCCTTGTGATTCAATGTTAAATCCATCATTGGCAGTAGTTTGCATTTTCAAGTCTTCCTGGGGTTTTTTGTCCACCAAGCTGTTACTGGTAGAGATCTTTAAACCTCATTCTGTGACGTAGCCAGAAGGGATCTTCCAGAGTTAGACAGAGGTTGTTGTCTCCCTATCCATAGGGGATGCAGTCTAAGACCCTAGTTACCAGAGCCTAGTAGATGCCTGAAACTGAAGAAAGTACTGGGCCCTGTGCTTTTTTTTTTTTTTTTTTTTTTTTACCTATGCACACCTATGGTGAAGTTTAACTCATGTACTAGCAATAGTAATAGACTAAAAACAATAGCCAGTAATAACACACAGTGACTGAAACAATATACTGCAATGGAGATGTGAATGTGCCCCCTCTTTTCCTTCTCCCTCTCCTCAATTATCTCTCCAGAATTAAGGTGATTGAAACTACAGGCAATGAGACTTCAGGTAGAGGGGGTAGGGATGCTGTACCCCAACTCCTAAAGTTGGGTTCTTTGCATCACTCTCAGGATGAAGAAAGCTAAGAGTCTGGGAGTACTGCTGCTCTGGTCCCTGGCGGCCCCTGCAGCCTGTTTCCATCGGATCCCAGGCTGACCTCTCTCTCTCTCCTGGCCGGACCTGATCTCCTCCTCTTTGCTTCACTCAGTCTCTCCTGCCGAGGGTCTGTGAACTTGATGTGCCTGTGCCCTTCCTCTTCTCCATGGGTGTTTCCTTTGACTTATTCTGATTCCCTGTGTCACCACAAACTGTGTCCTATCATTTCAGTTCTTCCTGGCTTGGCCAAATCGTTCTGATGCATGTCACCATTGCCTGTGTCATTTATGTCACACTTGCTGTTTTACTTGTTTGGTTGTTGATTTTTATTTCCCGTCGTACAAGGATAGCACAATGACAGTGCAAAGTGACTGGTTTATAGTGATTGTGCACAGCTGCTGGTACATGGTTGTTGTGGTACACAGTGACTGGTACACGGTGGTTTTTGCATAAATGACTGGTAGGTAGTGACAACTGGAGCGTGGTGACTGTGAACAGTGATTTGCACAGTGACTGTATAAGGATGAGCAGTGATTGTTGCATCGTGATGCTCCATGGGTCTTTGTCAGTCGGTCGATTAGCTTGTGAAATCTTAAATACAGTAACAGCTGCCCTCCTCTGAGGACGCAGGGCCAACTGTTTTTCGGCTTTTCTTTCCCTTCTGGCTTTCTCCCTGAGATAACTCGATTGCAGTCCTCGTTTGGTTTCAGGCCAGGTATATACTGCTGAGTCAGCAATGTCCGATGACCGAGAACACTAACTACCCTGGACTGTAAGGCTCACCTGCTTGGCTCACCTCCTCCATTTATAGTAAATATTAAGACTTGGCATCTCCTACACGCTGAAAGTCCACAGACAGTACACTGGAGACGTTTCCCTGGCTTACAATGCTGCAGCCTTTATTAGCTGTGTGCATTCCAGGCTCAGCTTTCCTGAGCCCGGGCTTTTGCCAACCCCCTGCCGGCTTCCTATGGCATCTAATGGGCAGGTAGAATGCTGACCTGTTGCTAATTCATAGATGCTATCAAGGCCTGGAAATATAGATGAACAGCCTTTCAAGTTGTGGGTGTTTCCCAGGAGTTTTAGAGCTGCTCTTAGAGCCGACAGCTTCTCAGGCTTTAGCTTAGCGTTTATTCTTCCAAATAAACCCAGCCATTGCTGTGTCATTACATGGAGCATGCCTGCTCAATGCACGGAAGCCCATTTGCACGGCAAAGACTCTGTCCCTCTGTTAAGCACATGAATTGATAGCACAAGTTTCCATTGAAAAATAACTTCTAGTGTCTGTCTGTGGTGAAGCTCGGCCAGTACTAGCAGTCAACCACTTGATTGCCATACATGCTCATTCAGGAGGTCACCGCGCTAGGTGCAGGAACGGAAACATGAATTGGGTAAACTCACAGTTTTCATGGACTCTTTAGTTTAGTGGGGAAGAATTGTTGAACAGATAATCTCTCTCTGGGGTCCACGTCAATCAAGGGCAGACATGTGGTAGGTATCCTAATTGAGATCGGTCTTGCCATAGGGTTTAGGGGTTTTCCTGAACAGGTGTCACCCAGACTGTGTCTGAGTGCTGAGTGCTGAGCTTGTGCTGTGGGGTGACATGGAGGAAGGTACAAGAAGTGATAAAGCCAGAAGGAGTTCCCTCAGATTCGGGGCTTTAACTGCGGCTGAGCAGTAAAGCATGTATGCTTTTGTGAATGTGCCCAGGGTCCTAGATTCATTCCCCAGCAGTAGTAAGGTGTGGTGGGGAGATGGTGGAGGGAGAGAGAGAATATGAATCCCAGAGATTTAATTTAACAATAAATTTGGAGATGGGGAAACTAGGACTGAGTTGAATGACCTACTGAAGGTCACAGCCTTTACCAATGCTGGTGTTGGTCTATTAATCAGTCCTGGAAATTCAGTAAATCTCACTTTTAACTAAGTTTCCCTCTGTTTGCAGCTTCTTGGCCTTCCTCCTTTTTGCTGCTATCGAGGTAAAGCCTCTCCAGTGATACAAACTGTAGTGTGCAGAAACTTGATTTTCCTTGGATGATTTTCCTGAAATTTTACTGTGCAGGTTGTTGTTGTTGTTTTTATGATCCAAGTTATTATAGGGAAAATGTTAAAGAACTTGTTTTTTAAACACAACACACACACACACACACACACACACACACACACACACACACACACA
>CAJQZJ010032904.1:4144998-4176276 GCA_907164525.1 Lophiomys imhausi
CACACACACACACACACACACACACACACACACACACACACACACACCAAATGTCAGGGCTCTCTGTGGAACAGAGCAGAAAGCCTGAGGTTAATTATCCCCTCTCAGGAAGCCAGGACTCAAAGAACAAGGTTTGCATGCTCTAGGCATGACCACAGCTTAGAGCAATAATAACTTGACATTTCTTGGGTAATTGTCTGTCTAGCCGCAGTCAATGCCGGTAAATGGGAGGCAGGAGAATAATAAGATTCTCTATCCTGTGAGGATCCAGGGAATCTGCCTCTGGCTGGGTGACTTTGTGTTAGATCCCAGCACCAGCTGGGAAAGACTTGCAGAAAAGGAAAGCTGTAGAAAGGAGCTGGAGGGCAAGATACAACCACCCCCTGAAGAAAGAGTCACTTTCCCTGTGAAAACCTAATATTATCTTGGTTTAAAATCAGTATGTTATGCAAGTGCATAATGGGACTGTTGTCACTTATAATCCCTTTTCTAAGAGGTAACCAAATTACCAACTTAGTACATTTGTCCTGGCTGGGTTTTATGTCAACTTGTCAAGCAAGTGGAATCATCTGAGAATAGGGAACATCAATTATGAAAATGCCTCCATAAGCTCAGGCTGTAAGCGAGTATGTAAGCAAACCACCAGTTGTGGCGGGTTCACCCCTAGGCTCATGGTCCTGGGCTTTATAAGAAAGTTGGCTGAGGAAGCCATTAGGAGCAAGTCAGTGAGCAGCACTCCTCCACGGCCTCTGCATCAGCTCCTGCCTCCAGGTTCCTGCCCTGTTTGAGTTCCTGCCCTGACTGTCTTCAATGATGATGAACTGTAATATGGATGTGTAATTGAAATACCCTTTCCTCCTCCATCCTGGTCAGTTTGGTGATGGCGTTTCATCCCAGCAACAGAACCCCTATTTAGGACAACATTGGTTTCTAGTTTTAGTAGTTGTGTGTCTGTGAACACTCAAGTTTAAAACTTATTTTTTCTTATCATTTAAGATATCATAGAGACCTAGTATGTTATTAAGAAATAATTATTGGACAAGATGGAAAGTCACGCAGGAAATAGCTAGTTTCTATTAGGCACACTTTTACAACGACTGGCCCACGGAGCATGAGCTAAGACTCTGAATGAGGTCAGCTTCTCTTTTAGGTCATTGATGCCACCTAGATTTTTCTCTAAGTGTCTTGAAGCATGGAAGGGTATATATGTGTTTCTATCCTTAGAAACATTGTTTGGGAACACTCAATTTCTAATTATATCAGAGTAAAAATGCCTGGAATACCATTTTTCATGCTAATGGAGAAATTTACTTAAGAGCAGAATTATGTGACTCAGTGGTTCCTGCCAAATGATATAAAGCCTGTGGCTTCTCTCAGTAGGATGAAGGATGGCACGAGACACACGTCATAGTCTGCTCATGACTTATGGCTCCTTCCAAAGCTCTGCTCGGATCTTATTACCTCCTTAACTATTAATTTATCACACAGGGTTGCCATAATTTAGAAGTAAAGTGAATGCTATGGATGGACTGTTTTTCTTTCATTCTCCCCTCCCATGTTGTTAACTTCTATTTTTATATGTATTATTATTCAGACTGTTTACTCTTCACCTGAGGTGGTTTTTCTTCGGTGATTACATTAATTTTTATGCATTCAATCTAGACATTTTTCAAAGCAGATTCTCAACATGTCGAGTTTGTGTTTTTTCTTCCCATTCACAAATCATTCTCCCCTGGGGTGATTTATAGAAGGACTCTTTAGTGATGCTTCCTTGCAGTTTGCCCTAAGGGATGATCCTTCTTTAACTGCCAACCCTCTGGAGAAGCAAGGACTCAGGCACAAATAATTTTGTCTTTGACAAATGCACTGGCACCAGGAGCCAGTCTGAGCCCTGCCTGCTGGCAACTGTTGGTATTCAGTGAAATAATGTCAGGGTGGAGGTCTCTCTGGCCAGAAGGGCTGATTGACAGCTCACATTGTTATCGACTGCAGCATATTCAGCCCACCCCTCATAGATTTCTGCTTTGTTCATTCTCTTCTGGTAGAATAACTTTACATTTCAAGCATGTCACTCTTCAAATGAGATTATCTCTGACTACTATTAAGCAAAATACCAGACTTCCAGCTTATTGTACCAAACTTCCGTGTCTCAACCAGCAAGATCTTACTCCAGATCTATACATCTTGGTGCTTAGGAAAGGGCAGGTTAGTGACTGTGACCTTCCATGGAGGAGGTGGTTAAGGAACCCCTCACTTTCACGAGAGATCATTTCTTGCCCCTTTACACTGATGTTAAGCCTGCAGAGTGCATTGTGTTTTGTTCTATCAGAAGGATTGTTAAGTGCAAGGATAATTTCCAGATAGACAGCTTGCTTGGGTATAATTATTCTTAACTCAGGTGGAGAGATACTGAGATGGAGAAGGGCGGGGAGGGAGCAAGAAAGAGAAAGTACACTCAAGCTTTGACTCTCATCTTCTGGAGCAATCACTCTTTAGAAACCAGGAGCTGTTCACTGGACAGGCTGTCCTACTAAAACAAGCGTCGAGCTCAGACATAGGAGCACAGCTAGGTTACCTTGGATTTGGAGCTTCACTAGAAAAAGGCTAGAACTAGTTATCCAGTTGCCTCTGTCAGTCCTCCAAAGCCATTCTGGGGCAAACAATGTTCCTCCATGTGCCCACCTAGTATAGTTCCTATGCTGGCCATTGATGGGCTCTCTTTCTCAGTGGTTACATTATCTAGTACATAAACGGATGAAATGTGGAGCCGGGGACACTCTTTATTGTCTATGTAGATGAGCCTCTATATCAGTGGCTCTCAACCTTCCTAATGCTGTGACCCTTTAATACAGTTCCTCATGTTGTGGTGACCCCCAACTATAAAATTATTTTATTCTTGCTTTATAACTGTAATTCTGTTACTGTTAAGAATTGTAATGTTGGGGGTTGGAGAGAGAGCTCAGCAGTTAAGAACACTGGCTTTTCTTCCAAAGGATTGGGGTTCAAATCCCAGCACCCACATGGCAGTTTACAGCTGTCTGTAATTGCTGGGCATGGTGGTGCATGCCTTTGCTCTCAGAGCTCCTGAGCCGGGGGCAGGTAGATCTCTGTGAGTTCAAGTCCAGCCTGATCTAGAGAGTGTGTTCAAGACAGCCATGACTGTTATACAGAGAATCCCTGTTTCGAAAGACCTAAAAAAAAAAAAAAAAGTAAATATCTGAAATACAAGATATCGATGAAAAGATTGTCACAACCCACAGGTTGAGAACCATTGCTCTTATTCTGTAAGGGTTATATCAACTGCATCATAGGGTTGCTATGTGGATAAAATCAAAACCATAAGCACCATAAGGAAATGCTTGATAAGTAGCAAATTCTGGTAGTTGTAGTTATTCAGTAGTAAAGGGGATATTAATGCAGGCTGTGTAGCCAAGGAGAATTCTTCAGGCCATGCTTGAGAACGTGGAAGGCTGCTCTTGAAGTGACAGGAAAGCAGCTCAGTTCTGTATTAGGAAGACATTATCTACAGAGCCACAATCAAGGGCCAAGATTTGTTTACTCTTCAACCTATCATTTGTTTCTAACTTGCTCTCAATGGCCCAGGTCTGCCACTGAAGGTGCGAATCTATGACACCAAATGCTTTAGTGTCTATCCTGGGGATTCTAGTCTAGGGGAGAAAGCAGGCACACAAGTAATCATGAAAAACAAAGCTCCGTGTCAGGGACGTCATATGTGCAACGGTGCTGGAAATGAATGGTGTATTGAGTGTGTATAAGTCAACATGGGAGACCCACTTAAGGAAGCAGCCTCTCTTCAGAATTCATCGAGTGCCTAGTGTCTTATATCGGGGCCCAAAAGTATCCTGACCTTGTGTGCAAGGCAAAAAAAAAAAAAAAAAAAAAAAAAAAAAAGATGTAGTGATCTCACTGTTTGAATAACGTTACCTGGCTCTATAGAAGACCATGAAGTCATTTAAAATAGATTTTTTTTTCAATTAAAAAGCTTTCAATTAATTTAATATTTCCCCAGGACTCCTGTTAAATGTGATGTGTGTCTTACTAAGAAAAAAATTAGAGCAACAATGTGACAGAGTGAGAAATAGGAAGGGTGCTGGGCAGAAGGTTAAACTTGAGGTGCTTTTCTGGTACTGCCAAGGAGGAGAGGAGGTGGGGCTGACAAGTGGTGCTGGGTGATAACAGAGGAGTGGACATGAAGATGGAAAGGCAGCTACCAAGGAGGTGACAGCACCACCCAGTGCTAAGGCTCCCTCAGAGTTTCTCACTTCCTTAAACCCTTCTTTCTTCTCTCCCAGGTGAGGTGCAAATACTGATAGGCCTTGTAAAGTGAGCTAGTCTATAGGAGAGACACAACACAGTGCCTGATAAGACTTTTATTACCTGCATTTTCTTATGTGTGGTAGTCAGGGATGTTAGTTTTTCCCCCATTTGTGTTATTCTCCAGTGCAGTGCCTGGCATGTGGTATGTGTTCAGTCAAGGGGCAGGTTTTATGGAGATGCTGACCTCTTTCTCTGTAAGACTCGAGAAACTGCTTAAGGTGGATCTAGAGGAGAAACTGGAGGTGTTGGTGATGATAGCTAATATTTACCAACCTCATACTATGCTCTAGACTGCTGATGGTTTTATATGTTTAGTGTGGTAAAAGGGTTCTTCATCCTAACTTCTGAAATCTCAAATGCTCCAAAATCCAAATTTTTCTTTGTACTCAAGTGGAAAATTCCACACCCAAAAGCTTCATTTCTGTACAGAATTATTTGAAGTTGTGTGTAAAATTACCTTCACACTTTGTATATAAGATTTAGATGAATTGTAAACGATTTTCTTGTCCAGAGGTAGAGCCTATCCTCAAGATATTTCATTATTTACATGCAAAGACTCTAGGAAGTATTCTAAATCTGAAGCACCTTTTCCATATCCCACTTTGGACCATGGGGTACTCCATTTACATTTGATGTTTAGAAGAACCTTATGGAGCAGGATATTTTACTAGTTAAGAAAACACAGCCAAGGTCACCACCTCATAAGTGACAGAGCAGGGCTTGGGACCTAGGAAGCCTTATCTAAGGATCTATATTCCCCTAGAGAGTCTGGGAGCTGTTAGGGAGATGCCTGAAAGGATGGTTTAGGCAGATCATCTACAAATGGCTGCGATATGGAAGGAAAGGGACCCTCTCCCTTTGTCTTTTTCCAGCCTGAGGGTGCTTTGTTTAGGTCCCCCTTTCCTGTGCTGCTGTTCAGGACCTGGCATCTTGAGTGTAGGCTGAGGCTTTATGTCCCTGTGGAAGAGGTGGTACGGGTGGTGTGCACACCATATGGGGCCCTGTTACATTTAATGAGTGCTCAGCTGTGCAGTGTCTCCCAGCATGCTGCACTAGTTACACAGCCCCAGGAGCCATAGTGCTGGCTGTGGTTAGACTGGCACACCTGGCAGCCCAGCCTTACCGGCTGTTCTCATTTTCCTTGTGGCCAGGGCCCTGGGGCCCTTCAATAATTTGTTCCCTGGCAGAGTCAGTTAGTTCCAGATGCATCTTTCTAAGTGTTCTAGGCCAGAAAAAGAAATGTTTCCTTTACAAAGCCCTGACACAGGGCAAGAACTAGAAAGGATGCAGAGAGTCCATCTGCCACAGCCTTTACTTGAAGGTCATGGTTAAAGCATGTCAGCTAGATGAGACTTTAGTTTTCTCTTCAGGCTTCTCAGAGAACGCCCAGATGCCAAATTGTCTCACTGTCATCTGGTTGACTTTTCCATATAGTCTAAAACTCCTATGTCTTTTTCCTTGGTCCCTAATTACTTAAAATATCCTATTTTCTTATTTACACCCAAATCAGAGAACTCGCCACCACGAGCACATCTGTTGAGCAACAGTGATTGCTGGTGTTTAGTTAAGCACTTATTAAGTATCAGCTAAAATGGTAAGCACCCAAAACACATCTTTAAAAAAATTTTTTTTACTTTGTGAATTTCCCATCATACACCCTATTCCTTCTCATCTCCCACAGCCCCTCAGGCCTACCCTCTACCCTTGAAACCTCTCCCAACATAAAAAAGAAAATCTCATTGTAGAAGCTGTAGTGTGACTCAGTGTGTCCCATAACCTTCCATTTTGTCCTACTTTTTTGCTTGCAAATGATCCTTATAGTGATTCATTGGTCTGGTATGAGGCCTCTGGCTTCTGCTACTTTGTCAATACTGGAACCTCACTAAGACTCCTCTCAGATATGTTGTTATTGTCCTGTGTCATGGAGATCCTGTAGGTTTGGGTCTGTGGAACTAGCCTCTTCATGAACTCCAGCAGTTCAGCCATGGGGTGTATATTGGTGTGGGCCAACTCAAAGCCCTGGTTCTGGGCCAGCAATCCTGACATCCAGGGCCAGTTCTACTGTGCTACCCTGGTAAGGTGCAGAGCCTGCTATCCTGAGTATAATAGCAGGCAAGGGGTTGGACCAGTTTTCCTCCTCTCATGTGCCTTTCAGGGTCAACACTTGTGTCCTGTGTTGAGGGCATCTCCCCAACACCACCAGGAAGGGCTGGGTTCTCCCACACTCATACCCTCAGGACTGGCTTAGCCACATCTTTCGCATCCCAGGCCAGCTGTACTGTCCTGTCCAGGCAAGGTGCAGGGCCTGCTCTCCCAAGTGCTACAGCATGTGAGGGGCAGGAACAGCTCTCCTGCTCCTGTGACCCCATTAGGGCCAGATCCCCTGTCTGCCACTGGTGGTGAGGGCAAAAGGGAGGGGAGGGGATCTCTCCCTTGCCAACACCACCACAAGACAGACAAAAGGGAGGGCTGGCTCTCCCTCAGTCACTCACATAGGGCTGGCTCACCCACAACTCCTACATCTAGGGCCAGGCAGGGTTCTTCTAGTCTCTGGCTTGCTTCCTATCCTGGGATCCCATCTTGTGCTTGCCTGGTGCTGGACTGGTAATCATCACAGGCTAGCTCCCTCTCCAGGTTCCATGGCACTGAACTGGTATTACTCTCTGACTTGCTTTTTTCCAGGAATGTTAGGCTACTATTCATTCAGATGTTCATAGGTCAGAACACTGAATGTAAACATAGCCTCTCTCTTCTCTGCCACCTACTGATGCATATGTGACACAATAGCCACATCTGCAATGCCTCTAAGGACAGTGCATCTCTCTCTCTCTCTTTTTAATCCTCAAATTAAGTAGCTTTTGTAGGGCTTAATGGTTAAGAGAATCAACTGTTTTTGCAGGGTACCCATATTCCCAGCACCTATATGATGGGTCACAACAGTCTGTTACTCCAGTTCTAGGAGATCTGATGCCCTCTTCTGGTCTCCACAGGCACCAGGCACACAAGAGGTACATATACATGCAAGCAAAAACACTCATACACATAAAATAAAAATAAATAAGTCTACTTGGTGAAAAAAACCCTTTACATGAGCATTATATCTTCCATTTTATCAACAAGGGGACTAAGAGTCCAGAAAAGCAGTTGTTTGCCAGTATCTGGAAGAACATTGACTCTACCACAAAGCCATTTTCAGGAAGTAGATTCCTCTTTCTTCTTACCTGTAGCAAGGTTGTTCGCCCCAGATGTTGCCTGAATTGAGGCATATCACTCTATATTCTTGGTGAAAGCCAGGAAGGTACAGCACCTATTTCTATCCCTTGCTTGGGTGTGATATATAAATACTTAGCTTTGATACATGTAAAAGGAACAGATTGGATTCCCACTGTGGCAGGGGTCCCAAGTCTTTTCTTCATAGGAGTAGCATTAACTGCCATCCCCATTTAGATTCCTAGAGCATAGGAGGAGGATGCTGAGCCCTGGTTCAAGCCAAGAGTTCATCCTGTGACCTAGAGTGAATTGTGTCTCTTGCTGGTGGAAACTAAATCCAGTGTCCTGCAATGACTATGTTCAGTTGGAAGTCCTTGGTTTGCCCTGAAGGTCTCTAGTCCTCCCCACCTCAGTGAAAGTGACTCTGAGTCACTTCCCCACTCTGACCCCTTGTCTCTCCTTTGTCTAGTTAGGACATGGACTAGCAGCGCTCACTGAACTTCCCAGGAGCTTTTGGCTTTGAACCAAAACCCAGAGAACTATTTTAAAAAGCTGCACACTGTGAAGTTCTGACTACAGTGAAGTTGAGACAAAAATGACTAGGGATGATCTATGCAAAAAGAAAGTTTATCATAAAGGTGATTGCACAACTTATAAAACTCAAATAGACTTCATGAGATGCAGCATAACTGGAACCCAGATGGTCCCCAGGATCATTTCAGGGGAGTTCATGAACATTCCCCCTAGAGTCTTGCTATTTAAGATGACTCATCAAAGCCTATTTTTCAAAAAAGATTTATTTTTATTTTATGTGTATGAGTGCTTTGCCTGCATGTATGTTAGTTTACCACATGTGTTCAGTATCCCCCGGGATCAAAAGGAGGCATTAGATCCCCTGAAACTGAAGTTACAGATTTTTGTTTTTCAGCTGTGGGTTCTGGGAACTGAACCCAGGACCTCTGCAAGACCTCTGTTAAGTGCTTTTAACCCTACTGAGTCTTTTCTCCAGTACCAATATAAGCCATTATAATGCTTTTTTTTTCTTAAACAAAACAACAACAACAAAAAGCCAAATCTCACAGGCAGGGGGAAGAATTTCTATTGTGACCACTCATTTATTGAGAGTAGAAGGAAGGTCATTCAGCAGAAAAATGTGGCTAGACACCATCTTTGTGAGTGGAGCAGGTGAGTTCATGAAGATGATGTGCTCAAAACCACTTACAGCACACGTACGAATACATACGGAATGATGCCTTCTAGAGAGAACACGTCTGTGTAGAAATACTGGACAGCCAAGTCAGTCAATGGGTTAAATAAGGCTGTGTGTGTGTGTGTGTGTGTGTGTGTGTGTGTGTGTGTGTGTGAGAGAGAGAGAGAGAGAGAGAGAGAGGGAGAGGGAGAGGGAGAGGGAGAGAGAGAGAGAGAGAGAGAAAGAGAGAGAGAGAGAACAAACTCAGTACCACAGTCCAGAAAAAGTCGTGGTGATGCAGTTTATTTGTGATTTCCAGGAAACTATGGACATGGAAAGAGTAAGAGATGGTCCAGGAGGGAAGGAAGTGAGGAAGAGAGACAGAGGGAAGAAGACAGAAAACAGGGGATGGCTGTAGAGGCTGAGAACAAGAGGGAGGAAAGGAGATGGGGGGATAGAGACAGGCAATGACAGACAAGACACAGACCCACAGAGAGTGAATCTCTAGCTGAAGAAGGCAAGCTGAGTGAGACACAGTTAGAGCCAGAAAAAGTAGGAAGAATAAGGTGAGAGGCAGGTGGAGACTTCAGGGACACAGTAGTGAAGTGGCTCCAATTGGCTGCCCTGTTGGGGAAGGGAAGCAAACAAACCCTTTAAGTGTGTCAGTGCTTTATCTCAGGAAAGCACCTTTAGCAGGACAGGCTCAGGCTGGTTTCTGACATGTGGGCTGTGACAGGAGAGGTGCTCTTTATCTGAGCCAAGGACAAGAGTGCTCTTGTGTGAGCTTCACACTGGATGCCGCAGATTAGGCTGAGGATATTTCATGCTTGCTGATAAAAGCTTGTTTGGAGAAGCTGTGGGCTGAGTGAGAAGGCTCCTAGCATGGGGGAAGGGGCTCAGATTCTGTGAGGAGAAGTGCTTCCAGTTAGCAGCCCATGTTTATATTAGGAGAGGACCTGAGTCTATGGAAGGACAAACACCACCATGTTCACAGTAGCTGAGCAACTTGGTTAGATGAATGGGGGTCTGTTTTGTAAATTACATATTTCTGGTATGTTAACATTGGTTTTTACATTGATAGCATAGAACCTTTACAATCAGAGAATGCAATTTTGAAGTAGGTAGTAAGTGTATTCCTGAGTTGAGGAGGTAGGAGAGCATTGTCCCTGACCCCAGGTCTGGCCATGGAGCTTCGAGTGACCAGCAGTGGGTGGCTAAGTGGAAGGGACAGCACACTTGAAAATATTTCTCCTTGGGGTTTCCAGAAGACTTTGAAAACCCAAGGTCCAAGGTTCAGATAACATTCCTTTCTTTGCGGCTCTTCAAGGTGAAAGAAAAAAAAAAGGTGGAAGAGAGGCAAGTTTATAATTCTCTGTGAGTCTGAAGGCGGCTGGTCACTTCAGAGTACCTGAGGTCCCTCTCTGATAGCTGCAGTATTAGCCCCCTCCCCTCCCTGCATGCCCTTGTCTCCCACCTGTTTTCTTTTACATTGGAAAAGAAGGCCCTGGCTAGTGCACACTTTCAGATGCCTCGCCAGCTGGCTTGAGAAGTGACCCAGATGTGTCTTCTTACAGGCTTTATGAAGGCAAAGAACAGATGGAGTTTGAAGAATCTATGAGACGGCTCTTTGAATCTATCAACAATCTGATGAAGAGCCGGTACAAAACCACCATCCTTTTGCAGGTCGGTTTACACTCCGCAAAGAGTCCTCTGTCTTCATCCTTGGCCACCCAGTACTGACAGCACGCTCAGAACTGTCCGATGTTGGTTGAAAGCGAGGGCTGGTAACCTTCTTTTAGGATCACAAGGATCACAGGCTCCGCTGGTGGGAGGACACTTATTTACTCATTTCACATGGATGTCCTAGTATTTCCTTTTGGAATATCTTTGAAGGTTTTCTTATCTGGATAGAAGGAACTTAAACCAGGCTACTTCTAATGGCAAGACAGGAAGCTGGTGGAAGTCCTATGGAATTAGGAAGTCCTAATTATTCATCAGGACTCTGATAGCCAACTTTTAATTGTCAACACCATCAATGCAGGAATCCTTTTGGGATTAAGTAGTCTCCTCACTGGGTAAGGTAGAGAGGGTGCGTCATCTAAGAGTGGTTCCTGGTACTTAACCCCTGTACTGTGCAAGCCTGTAGACATATTAAAGGCTATGCTTGTGTTGGGTAAGAAAACAGCAGCTTGCAAATGAGCAGGAGTTTCATAGAATTAATTCCCAAGGGCTGGGACTAGGGTCACCCTGATGCTCTCTGAATAGAGAAAACCCAAACACATTTATCTGGATCAATGATTTAATGCAGATTTCTTCTTCAAAAAGAAAACAAAACTACATTATACTTTTAGTTGCTAATTTAAATTAGCCATGGTGCCTTCCATTATGCCCAGGGTTGCCTGGCCTCTAGTTAGAATTAATGAGAAAGGAGCATTCAGGAAGAAAGGAGGTGAAGACTGAAGACGCAGAAGTAGCATCTACCTAGGGAGCGTTTGCTGCTGATGCCTTGGGTACCAAACTTTGCACAATAGATCTTTAAAAAATTCTCGGATGCCTAGTTACCACCATTGGGTTTTTCTCATTTAATTGGTACAGAGTTGCAACTGGGATGACGAGGGTAGGGGGTGGGATGGGGAGGCGGAAAATGGGGGTAGAAAACTCTCCGGGAGATTTTAATGAGAGTTGGAGTTAGGGAGTCGCTGCTTCTTTTGACTTCTTTTGGCTTAAGGAATATTGAGAATCTGTGAATATTAGAGAGGTCTGTGAGTTGGTATCCTTGTATCCTGAGCACCTAGTGAAAGACTGGGGAGTGAATGAATGCACAACATTGGTGTGGAACTGAAGTGAAACTAGTCAGCATGCCTTCCTCCAATCTTGATTGCTGGCAAATGGGAAGGGCAGAATTCAGATCTTCCTGCCCAGTTTTGAAAACAAGGCTCCAACAGTTGCGTTCCACCTTGGTTGTCACCATTCATACACTGCCCACTGTAGATATGGATGTCCTTGGACTTACTTAGGACCACCAACTTTACAGCTTTAGATTCCTGTCCCTTTGACCAGTTTTAAACAAATGCCTTTCCAATATTCTCTTTGCTGCTAAAAAAAAAAAAAAAAGAATAGTTTCTATATTACTAAAACATCACTGTAACACAATGGATGACTGGAGCAGTGGTAGCCTGAAATGTGGCAGGGGTGGAACCTGTCTCCCACCCTGGCCTGTATCACACAGAGGCTGCACAGTGGTCGGAGCAGGAGGATATCCAGAGAGGACCAAGGATGACCAGTTACCATGAGAGAGTCTCTAGGGGAGATGTTGTGCAAGAGAGAGGGGGAGAGAGAGAAAGAAAGTGAGAGGATGATGATGATCAAACAGAGAAAGCCATTTGGAGAAGAGTAGGAGCCATAGGACCAAAAGGGTACAAGTGTCACATAGAGATAGAAAGAAGCCATCCTAGGGCTATTTTGTCTAGTTTTTACACCTGATTCCCAGTGATGAACTGCAGATATTTTATGGGGGAAGAAAAGAAAAAGGCAGGGAAAGAAGGAAGAAGAAAGAATGCAGTCAGGGAGCAGAGGGGCGCGTGAGCATTTACCTGACAGGAGCCTGGGTTAAGGACAGTGTTCTTTATGAACTGTACAACCCTATTACATAGACTGTGCAACTTCCCAGCTTCTCTGTTTCTTCATATAGAAAGCCTCACTGTTTTATAAAGTTGCAAGAAACAATGTCTGCAAAAGAACATTGTAGAATGCTGCACCACTGTGTAAAGCTAATGTGATTGTTATGGTTTGTGCATAAGTCATTTTGGTCTGGCTCTTATTTTCTGGGTAAACTGTTAGAAGAGCCTCACTTTCCCAGATTACACTGTTTTTTGTTTTTGTTTTTTGTTTTTTTTCAAGACTTCCAGCCCTGAGCCTTGCAAGAGGGCTTTATCTCATTTTAGAATTTGCTCCAAGGGCCAAATTTAGCTTCGGGGATTTGCATAAAGTCAAAGGCACTTTCCACCTTATGTGTGTGGTTTCTGAAACGTTATCAGGAAGGATTTACAGTCATCTCAAATATTAAGAGCAGTGCCGTTGGAAGAGAATGCAAGCCTGTTTTATGGTGTGAAGAATGGGCTAAACAGAGGTGGGAGGTCAAGTTCATGCTGGCAAACCCCACGCATGGAATCTTCTGCACTCTATGACCTTTGCAGCAGGAGGGAGAGTGTGACTGTGACGCTGGGAAGTTGGTCCTCTACACAACAGGCGTGGAATCCTCAGCACTAATGATGTCACCTTGTTTTCTAGGCCTTGGCTTTTCCTTTTGTAAGATGAGAAAACAAATGTCAAGTTGCAAAGAAACAGTGTAGGATTAAAGAAAGTAATCTATAGAAATCATTAAATGCAGGCCCATTACACCATTTGCCTTAAATAATTGTTAGTCATTGTGCTGGATAGTTTTGGTCAACTTGACATAAAGTAAGCTTATCTAGGAAGAGGTAATCTCAATTTGAGAAGTTGCTTCTATCCCATTGGCCCACGGGCAAGTCTTTGTCATAGTGTGAGCATGCTCACGGTTGACATTCCTGCTTCAAACTGAGCACTTCCAGCTGGGTAGACACTTAAGGCAGGAGCCCTAATTCATGACCACTTCAGTTTTAAGTGAAGTGGATCTGGTTCAAATATTGGCTTTGTGCATTGTGAATTCTGGGGCCTAAGGAAGTTATTTCCTATTCCTCAGGTTCATCTAGCTTTGTGAGGTGTTCTCTGTGGTTTTCTTTATTCTTTGTTGGCATGGCAACAACTCACTCAAAACCATGAAGTTAGAGCCAGTTGTTCAGAGTAGAAAAAACAATGCAAAATGCCATCCGTGGACTGAGGACTCAGTATATGTCTGGCACATAGAGATGTATGCTTCACAGACAGTGTTCTTAATCTAACCAGAAATCTGCAGGGAACTACAGACCTTGGTGTTCATAGAGGCTGATAAATTAGTAAGTTAATTCCAAATTAGACCTGTCCAAAGTGGTGGAGCTAAAATTTGAAACCATAGAGGCCTCCTGACTCCAAAGTCAATGCTCTTTTCTCTACCACAGGGATGTTTTAGGCCAAAGGCTTCTGAGTGTTTTCAGTGATAGGCCGCATGTTGAGAAGTTCCTGTGTCCACAAGTTCTGTCTTAATGGTTGATAAAACTGAGGGAAGATTGACATGCCCAGCAATATGCACTCATGACCTACATTAGCTGCATAGTGAGTGAACGGACAATGGTGATAATTGAGCAGACTTTGCCACCTTCTCCTCAAAAGTTACGATATTGCATCAAATAAAATACTTTCAATGAAATTAATCAAAAAAGATAGGGAAGGACACTACATAGTCTTCAAAGGAAAAGTTCATCAAGATGACATCTCAATACTGAATATCTATACTCCAAATACAAGGGCACCCTCATTGTAAAAGAAACTCTTCTAAAGCTTAAACCACACATTGATCCTCGTACATTAATAGTGGGAGACTTCAATACCCCGTTCACACCAATAGACAGGTCATTGAGACAGAAACCAAACAGAGAAATAATGAGTCTAACAGAGGTCATGAACCAAAGGGACCTAACATATATACAGACCGTTTCACCCAAACACAAAAGAATATACCTTCTTTTCAGCACCTCATGGAACTTTTTACAAAATCGACCATATAGTTGGACAAAAAGCAAGCCTCAACAGATACAAAAAAATGAGATAAGCCCTTGTATCTTATCAGACAACCATGAATTAAAACTGGACTTCAGCAAGTAGAAATAACAAAAAACCTACACGTCCATGGAAACTGAACAACTCTCTACTCAATGACCACTAGGTCAGGGAATAAATAAAGAAGGAAATAAAAGACTTCCTGAAATCCAATGAAAATGAAGGCACAACATACCAAAATCTATGAGACTCAATGAAAGCAGTGCTATGAGGAAATTTCATAGCACTAAGTGCGTTCAAAAAGAAAATTGTGACAGCTCATATTAGCAACTTAACAGATTAACTGGAAGAGCTAGAAAAAAAAAAAAAGAAGAAGAAGCAAACACTCCCAACAGGAGCAGAAGGCAGGAAATCATCTAACTCATGCCTGAAATCAACAACTTAGAAACAAAAAGAACAATACAAGGAATCGACGAAACCAAGAATTGGTTCTTTGAGAAAGTCAACAAAATAGACAACCCCTAGCCAAACTGACTAGAAGGCAGAGGGAAAATTCCCAAATCAACAAGATCAAAAATGAAAAGGCAGAAATAACAACAGACGTCAAGGAAATCCAAAGAATCTTTAGGTCTTACTTCAAAAACCTATACTCCACAAAATTTGAAAACCTAAGCAAAATGGGCAATTTTCTTGATAGATTCTACCTACCAAAATTAAATCAAGATCAGGTTAAAAAATTAAACAGTCCTATTACCCCTAAGGAAATAGAAACAGTCATTAAAAGTCTCCCAACCAAAAAATGCCCAGGACCAGATGGTTTCAGCACAGAATTCTACCAGACATTCAAAGAAGAGCTAATACCAATACCCTTCAAACTCTTCCACAAAATGAAAACAGAAGGAAGACTGTCAAACTTATTCTATGAGGCCACAGTCACCCTGATACCTAAACCACATAAAGATCCAACAAAGAAAGAGAAATTCAGACTAAATCTCTCATGAAGATAGATGTGAAAATACTCAATAAAATACTGGAAAACCTAATCCAAGAACATATAAAAAGTATCATACACCATGGTCAAGTAGGCTTAATCCCAGGGATGCAGGGGTGGTTTAACATACAAAAATCCATGAACATAATCCACCATGTAAACAAACTGAAAGAAAAAACCACATGATCATTTTGCTAGATCATGAAAAGCATTTGACAAAATCCAACACCCCTTCATGCTAAAAGTCCTGGAGAGAGCTGGCATACAAGGACTGTACCTAGAAATAATAAAGGCAATATACAGCAAAGTCAGTAGCCAACATCAAATTAAATAGAGAGAAACTTAAAGCATTTCCTCTAAAATCAGGGACAAGGCAAGGATGCCCACTCTCCCCATATCTCTTCAACATAGTACTTGAAGTTGTAGCTAGAGCAATAAGACAACTAAAGGAGATCAAGTGGATATAAATTGGAAAGGAAAAAGTCAAAGTATCCGTATTTGCAGACAATATAATAGTATACATAAGTGACCCCAAAGTTTCCACTAGAGAACGTATACAAATGATGAGCACCTTTAGCAAGATGACTGGATACAAAAGTAATTCAAAAAATCGGTAACCCTTCTTTATATAAAAGATAAATGGCCTGAGAAAGGAATTAGGGAAACAATACCCTTCACAATAGCCATAAACAATGTAAAATACCTGGGGGTAACTCTAACCAAGCAAGTGAAAGACCTGTAAGAAAAGAACTTCAAGATCTTGAAGAAAGAAATTGAAGAGGCCATCAGAAGATGGAAAGATCTCCCATCCTCATGGATAGGTAGGATCAACATAACAAAAATGGCCATCCTACCAAAAGCAATATACAGATTCAATGTAATTCCTATCAAAATACCAACACAATTATTTATAAACATTGAAAGAACAATTCTTAACTTCATATGGAATAACAAAAAACCCCAGAATAGCTAAATCAATCCTGTACAATAAAAAAACATCTGGAGGTATCACCATTCCAGATTTCAAGCTATACTGCAGAGTAATAAAAACATCATGGTACTGGTATAGAAACAGAACAGATGATCAATGGAATCAAATCAAAGACCCAGAAATAAACCCACAAACCTATGGTCACTTAATTTTTTAACATGAAGCCAAAACCATACAATGGAAAAAGGACATCATCTTCAACAAATGGTGATGATTTAATTGGATGTCAACATGTAAAAGAATGCAAATAGATCCATATTTATCACCTTGCACAAAACTTAAGTCCAAGTGGATCAAAGACCTTAACATAAAGCCTAATAGAAGAGAAAGTGAGGAAAAGCCTCAATCTCATTGGCACAGGTGACAACTTCCTGAACAGAACACCAATAGCTCAGGCTCTAAGACCAACAATCAATAAATGGGACCTCATGAAACTGAAAAGCTTCTGTAAGGCAAAGGACACTGTCATTAGAAGAAAACAGCAACCTACAGATTGGGAAAAGATCTTTACCAACCCCACATCCGACAGAGGGCTAATATCCAAAATTTATAAAGAACTCAAGAAATTAAACACCAAGAAACCAAATAATCCAATCAAAAAATGGGAAACAGAGCTAAACTGAGAATTCAAAAAAGAAGAATCTCTAGTGGTCAAGAAACACTTGAAAAAATGCTCAACATCCTTAATCATCAGAGAAATGCAACTCAATAGGACTCTGAGATTCCATCTCACACCTGTCAGAATGGCTAAAAGAAAAAACTCAAATGACAGCTCATGTTGATGAGGATGTGGAGAAAAGGGAACACTCCTCCATTGCTAGTGGGAGTGCAAACTTGTACAACCTCTGTGGAAATCAGTCTGGTGATACCTTAGAAAACTTGGAATAGCTCTACCTCAAGACCCAGCCATACCACTCCTGGGTACACATCTAAATGATTCCTCACCCAACCACAAGGACATCTCGTCAACTATGTTCATAGCAGCTTTATTTGTAATAGCTAGAAACTGGAAACAACCCAGATATCCCTCAACTGATGAGTGGATAAGAAAACTGTGGTACATTTACCCAATGGAATTTTACTCAACCATCAGAAACAAGAAAATCATACAATTTGCTGCCAAATGGTTGGAGCTAGAAAAGCTCATGCTAAGTGAGCTAACCCAGACCCAGAAAAATGTGCATGGCACCTATTCACTTGTAACTGTATTTTAGCCATATAGTACAGGATAGCTATCCTACAACCAACAGACTGAAAGGAACAGGAACATGGACCTTGTTACCTGTTAGTGAGACACTTTGCCCTACTGGAGCTGCCATGTAGGATCCCCAGTGCATGAGGAAGTTCTTAGCCCTCATATGACTGCTGAACTGAAAGGGACTGATATGTTTGGCGCCCCACACTGGAAGAGTAGGATAGGTGGGAGAAGGGGGAGAGAATGGGAGGGTGGGACTGGGAGGGGTGGAGGGAGGGTACTGTGATGGAGATGTAACTTGAAGTAATAAACAAACATTTAAAAAAAGTTATATTATTACATAATGCCCATTTTGATGGTATGACTTAAAATTAAATGAACAGTTGCATTCGATACCATGCTATCTTCTGTTCCCCTCTGACACTCATGCTGACAGCTGTTGGAGTGTCCAGGACAACAGGGGCATTCACCAGTAGCTGGCAACAGTAAGTGATCAAACATCTATTTGGGGAATGAGAGAAAATATAAAAACTGGCTTCTGTCTTGTTCTTACTGTGTTTGATTCTTTTGTGTTTCTTATGTCATTTACTACATGTTTCACTATTTAGAAAACCTTACAGATATTGTTGGTTCCTTTGATTTTTTTGCAACAATACCTAGCAGTACAGATACTGTATCCCTGCTTTTAAGTTGAGGAAATGGAGACTCAGAGGGATTGAGTAATTAACCACAGCCATGAAACTTGCTCTTGGGTTTGAATGAAAGCTGTGGAAGAGCTGAATGCCATCAATACTATGTCTGTCCATAGTAGTGTAGAATAGTCCCACCAAAGAGCCAAATCTTTTGGCAAAAGGCAGATGAAAGCTACACAAGAGACAGATGGGCGGATGTCCGCAGCCGTGAAGGCAAGCTGCTTTACAATGCAATAGCTCTACTTTCCCTTCCAAAGTGGTGTAAAATGCCCAAGTGGCCAAACTCAGTGGTAAAAACAATAGCTCACTCCTGAGATGTACCGCACAGACTGAGTTCCCAGAGCAGGAGAAGTGAGATTTTGTACTAACAGCAAAAACAAAAAACAAACAACAACAAAAACAAAACAAAAAAAAAAAACAAACTGAAACCAAAACTAAATACAACAACAATTTAAAAAAAAACCGACCCCCCAAAACACTCTCCCCAAACCCCCAAACCAACCACCCCCCCAAAAAACCACAAACAAGCTAAAACAACAAAACAGGTATTTTCCTCTAGATCTTCAAAAGATTAGTGATTGCTTAATCTTGTCCTATTTCTCAACCACATATTCCAAACTTGGGGCAGTGTTTGGGAATGACAGATTCTATGGCAGGTAGTCATGAAAATTTGTCCTGACCGAAAAGCTATAGTGATACTAATAACTCAGGTGCTTTGTTTGTTTGTTTTAATGTAGTCTTCACTTCAATACTAAATGGTTAGGGACTATGTTCTCTTCTTGTTGCTGGTTACAAAACAGGAGCACAGAGGTAAGGCTGTAGACTTCCGTTGAACTTGAGTGCAGATGGCCTTCCTTCTCTTGCTGCTGCTGTGGCTTTGATTGCTTCTCCTTGTCCTCCCTGCACTCCATGCTAATGATCAAATCCTTGGTCTTGTCCCTATTAGACAACGATTCTATCGCTGAGCTATGTCACTAGCCTGTACCCCACTCCTTTAAACACTGATTCCTCTTGCTTTTTGCCAACCTTGGGGGCCAACATGATGTTGAATTGCAGAAAACATGGAAAAACACAAGTCCAAGAGTGCTGTGGTATTTTTCTCAGTGCCCAAACCAGGAAGTACATACTGTTTAATGAAAGGACATTGTTGTTTGGTGGTGATTCGGTGGTGGCCAGGAGCCTCAGCTTTAATTGTATGTAGCCTGGATTCACATCCAAGATCTGCAGCAATGAGAAAACCTGGAGAGAGAAGGTCATTGGCTTTCCTCCAGGACAGCTCAGTATCTCAAAAGAAGCTACCTTCATGTAGCCATGTTGTGATGAGTTCCTGTGTCTCCTGTTTCCGTGGACCTTGATCATCTGTCTTCTGACTAGATTAAGCAGATTGAAACTTAGCATGGAGAGACTAGTGTTTGAAACACCTGTGGCTCTGCAATGAAAAAAATGTCGAGCTTTGTTTTGTAATTGTGTATTATTCTTGCACATGTCCTGTTTGGAAATAAAAGTCTTTGTTGATGACAATGATGGCTGCTCAGGAAGGGGAGGGGTTCGTAGAATTAATATATACATGGAAACACTCAACATACAAGTACTCAGAGCTTTCAGATCAGTTGTTTGGTATTGTTTTCAGTGTTTGCTCCTAGACTGAGGTGGTCAGCCCAAGGTCTTGTCGATCTAGACCGGTAGTTCTCAACCTTCCTAATGCTAATTAGGATTAATTAATGCCTTTATTACAGTTCCTCATGTTTTGGTGACCCTGACTATAAAATTATTTTCCTGCTTTTTCAGAACTGTAATTTTGCTACTGTTGTGAATCTTAATATAAATATTTGTGTTTTCTGATGGTCTTAGGAAACCCCTGTGAAAGGTCATTTGACCCCCAAGGGGACTCGACCCACAGGTTGAGAATCACTGATCTCGACAGAGCTGATTTCCAGCGTCCTCCTATGCCTTCTGTCTGGGACAGAAAAACATTTAGTTAGGATGGAGTGCGGGTCTCTACTCAAGGATTGTACCTGGCCTTTCAATAGAGGAAGGAAGGAAATTCAGTTCATGAGACTACTTACTAATCTGATGTTTTCCTGATGGCCATTCTTTTAACAGTATACACAAATGCTGGGGAGTTAAGTTGACTTAAGGAATGTCAGTAGAATCATAATTCTGTTCAAAAACTAAAAAGGATAAAATAGAGGGATGGTTTTAATCCATTCCTTTCCCAAATCAGCCTTCTGTCCTCTGCAGAAACATCCTACTTGCCAAGATGGAATGTCTTTCCTTCAACATGAAGGGCAGTACGAAAGTATGATGGTCGAGAGTCAGCTGGGCCATCTGGGACACATCATGGCTTGTTACTATATGGTTTCTGGAAAATTATTTAACATCTATGCACTACTATTTCCTCACTTGTAAATCGGGATGACAGTATCGACTCTGAATAGTTGTAAAAACTAAACAAGATATTGCATGCAAGGTATTTGGTGCATAGGAACTTTCCAGTAGTGGTGTCTACTTGGAAACCCTATGAATAGTAATCCTATTACATGAGTATATAGGTACTGTGTATATGCATGTATATGTGTGTATATGTATTTAAAATAGTGCTACAAAATAGAAACATATACTGTGGAATGAAAGTAAAAATTCTACAATATCATTTGATGTGTAGCATCAGGAATAAGGGCAGCAACAGTAAGAGGCACAGTTGAGTTGTACTATTCCTGGATGGATATCATATCTACAAGGCTGCTCTCTTTCCACTTTCCAGGCCTCAGATATGCAACAAGTAGAGTCTCTAATAAGTTATGTGACTGACCTGTTTCTTCCTAGGAGTAGTTGTTCTGCCATTACCTCAGGTATTTCAAGGGAAGGCCATAGACATGGGTCTTACTATCAGTGCTAGGCTGGACACTAGTCTTGGCCAATTCCTCAAGCAGGCTCTCCCCACCCGACAAGAGAACTACAGGCTTGTCATTGCTTGGTGGGGCTGACTGGACCAGATGAACTTTCTATGAGTCAGAGGTGACAGCTACACAGCCTTTTTAGAATTATTACCAGCCCAGAGCTGGAAACTCAGAAGGTGGGGTCTTTCAGCTAAACTTTTCCAGTTCCTTAGAAAGCTCCTATGTATAAATATTCCAGTCTGTGTCCACTCCTGGAGATGAGGACACTATTGAATGACTCCACACCTCTAAAGTGAGGCTTAGCTCCTAAAACCCAGAACCCTGCAACAGACACTCGCATCTTGGCTTACCTCATCTTGCTGAGAGTTTTGTGTCTTAACTATGATAAGTTGTATTGTATTGCATCTAGGCACTGGGGAATGAAGGCAGTACATGGGAGGTGTGATGTGGGGAGATCTGGTTTCCCTTAGTGGGGCTGGTATGCTGAAAATCATAATGATATACTTTATATGACATCATTCTCTTTTACAACACCTAATGCTAAGGCTTGGGCATGTGAAATGGACCCAATCTTATGCAGGAGCCAGTTGGCGACTTGTGATCCATGGTCAGGTCTCTGTGGGTTCTATGTTCTTTGTTGGCCTAATAGTGAACAAAGACCCAATTTTCTACGAGTGCTTGGACAAGCATTTGTTATACCTACAGTTTGAGGGTCTTTTTAGACTTCATGGGGATGTGACCTGCAGATGTGCTTTCTTTTGCTGACATATGTTATAAAAATGAGTAAGAACAACTCATCACTTCCAACCCACTGTGCTTGTCCCCATCACCCCTTCCCCTTATGTGTTGGGTACTGAGGACATCTAATTCTCTCACATCTGCTTGGTGCTTCCTGGTCAAGATGGCCCTTGACCAACAAGGTTGTGATGTCCTGTGTACTTACAGCTGCCTGGAAGGATGTTATGATGATTCATAGCACATTAAAACCCTAGAATTCTCTGCAGTTGAAAACAGCAACAAAAATCTCCCTGGTTTATATTTGACTTAACTACTATTTCCTGAAATTGTTTGATCACAAACCTCTCTTTTCTCTACAGTATACCTTACACAATCCTGTGGGGTGTGAGTGCCCATTAAGGCATAGTTTAAGACATTGACTCTTTCCTCTTATGATCTAGAGTTGAAAGAAAGAGTGAACTTTAGACCTCAGATTCGGTAAATATAATGAAAAGGATCTGTCACATTTGACAACAGGCAAATTTAGAATATCTCTGTGCAATAAAAGATGTTATAAACAAAGCAAAAAAAAAAAAACTCAGACAACAGGAAAAGCAACAGAAAGAACCTGCAAAGTGTATTAGTGTGAAAAGATGAATGTTGATACACAGAGAATTCTGCAATCAAGCAAGAAGAAGAATCAGCTGAAAGAATGGGTGAAAATATATGAATGACCAAGTTAGTAATATGGATATTTATTAAGTGTCGAGAAGATGGCTAACAGTGCAGCAAACAAAGACTTTCAAAATTACAGTGGCAAGCTGTTCAGCACAGTGATAAAAATTAAAAAGATTGCATGTCCAGTATTAGCAAGGACTTGGGGAAGTGGAAATGCAGTAAAAAGAAATTGCTTACTGCCTCCTTCAAGATTATTTGGCAACATCTAAAATTTATATGTATTTATATTTTGATGCTCTAATTTGTCTTCAAGCAATCTCTTCTATAAGGGTCCTTACAGGGTTGTGTATATATTTTTTTAAAATATGAATTGTCTCCTGAGTTTTTTTTTTTTAATTAGGAAAAAGGAAATAGCTAGGGGCCATGAACAGGGTAAGGTGAAGGAGGTGAGGTGTTCCCGTTGGGCATTGTTGAATGGGGGCCAGAAATTAAGAGAATGAGCTCCAGAGAAAAACATGGTAAGGATCTAGTGGAAAATACACAACAGCAAAACCAAGTTAAATTGAATATATATACACATGTGTGTACAAACACACACATGTCCATGTACATACATGTTTAAATAGTGCAGAAAAAAACTCACTGTGACGTTAACCATATTTTCTTCTGGGGCATAGAGACTGAAGTTGAGATGGAGACATGGGATTTGAGAGGCACTTTTCACCCTTATTTTGTGTGATTTTCTTTTACCATAAATAACTAGGACTGATATGTAGACATCATAATCAGGAAGATAAGGAGGAAGGGTAGGGGAAGGGCTACTGTGGCCAAGCAGTTTGGTTCAGGGGTCCCAGGAGTGCCTCTGAGAGCACCTTCCTGATTCTAAACTCTGACTCCACAATTACAGACTCTGCAACCTGCAACACTTACTGTTACTGAATCCCAATGAAGCTGGGCATCCTTGTCTTTGAAAATTACATAACCCCCACAGGGCTGTGATTAAGAAGATAATATATTTACAGTAATTGGTACGGTATCTGCCTCATTACAAATTCTCAGAGAAAAGGCAGTCATTATTTAAGAAGCTCATTTGTATATGGCTAGGGGTAAGGTACTTTTTAAATCATATTTTTATTTATTTGTGTGTGCATTCACATGCCCTGGCACAAGCATGTCAGAGGACAACTTGTGGGAGTCAGTTCTCTCTCCCATTATGTAGATCTGGGGGATGGAACTTGGTCATCAGGCATGGTGGTACATCTGCCCAACCATTTCTTCCCATCCCACAAAGTAATCTTCACTATGTTTACTCTAGACTGATTGCTCAAGGACGATACATATTACTACCATGAAGAACATGGTGAAAATAAAATAAGAACACATACTTCCATTAGACCCTTAGTCATTATATTCCCTCCATGTGATTTTACAGCTCCTGATGAAATTGTAGTTTGCCTGCTGCTAGGCTAACTGTATTCTTTCCAGGGGATGAGAGTGGTTCATACCTCTGGATAAAGAGAGGAAAAAGAAAATCCATCCTTCTGTTCAGTTTTCTTAGTCCAGCCACTGGGACAAAACATGATTATTGACATGTTTACTATTTTTGTCCACTATAGTGACCACAGAGGGAAAATATAAATAACTTTGTTCAGATCACCCTAGCCACCAGCAAATCAGTTCAAACACAGCACCTGGTAATAGCAGAGGTATTCATCATTAAGCACCCCAAATATGCTTCATGCCTTGTTTTGATGCTTCACATACATATAGAAATTGAGACTTTAGTAAAGATGTTGTTTTGTCCAAAGTCACATGGCTAAGAAGGTTCAGAATTAGAATCTAACCACAGAGCCAAGATGCTTCCTACATTTTACTCATGTGCTACTTACTGCCTTTTCGAAGGTAGGGGCTGTGATTTCCCCGTGTAGATGTGTGTATGTGTGTGTACGTGTGTACATGTGTAAGAGCTCTTGTAAAGTCCAGGTGTTGACATCAGTGGCTTCCACTTTCATTCTTCACCTTAGTTTTGAGACCAGGTTCATTCTAGTTAGCTTTAACAGTGTGCTTGACACACTGAGGGTCATCTGAGAACTGAAGTCTTAACTGAGGAATGGCCCAGACCACATTGGCCTGTGGACATGTATGTGGCGGGTTGTCTTGATTGTTAATTCGTGCAGTGGTCACAGCCCACTGTAGGTGGTACCATTCCGTGGACAGGTGGTCCTGGGGTATGTGAGAAAGCTAGCTAATCATGAGTCTGTGAATGAGCCAACAAGCAGAATTCATCCTCGGCTTCTACTTCAAGATCCTGCTCGATTCCCTGCCTTGACCTTCAATGATACATTGCAACTTGTAAGGTGAAATAAACCCCTTCCATCATGTTTGGTTGGTACTTTATTACTAAAGCAGAGTGTTTCAATGTTCACTGGTTGACTAGACAGTAAGGATCTAGAATCTCTTTGTTTCCTTATTCTCAGAGCCAGGGCAGGTGTGTGCTGCCTTGCCTGGCTTTCACACGGGTGCTGGAGACCTGAACCCAGGTCCTTATATTTGTGTAGCAAGTTGTTTGCTGGCAGAGCCATCCTCCCTAACATGTTTTAGTCTCCCCCTGGAGTCTTGACCGATTATGGCCCTGTGTGGGATGCAGCATCATTCTCCGATCTGTGTCATGTCATGTCACCAAGTGTCTGTCTCACCAGCACAGGGGTGTTGGATGTGAGCACCACTCATGTTCATTTCATGCTTCTCCAGGTGGCGGCTTTGAAATACATCCCATCCGTCCTTCAAGATGTGGAAACAGTCTTTGATGCAAAGCTGCTCAGGTGAGAGCTTGTAATGTTTTCTCCCCAGCTCTACTGTCACACCAGGGATTAGAAAGAAGAGAAGGGCCCTCCTGGGTGGTGGTGGTGGTGATGGTGGTGGGGTTCCATTCAAACTCTCAGCTTCAGGTCAGGGAGGGAACATGGTGGGAGCCTAGCTCAGGGACCTTAGGGTGAGAGCTTTTGGTTCCATTGTGCCAGGCTTCGATGACAACACATATGTAAGAAGTATCTTCCTTCTCTGAGGATACAGAATGTGAGTTGAACATGCAGGTTTGTTTGAGGCAGAATGCTCCACCAGCCCATGGGCCTATGTATTGTTTGTTTTAGGTCCCAGTATTTGCCTGATAAATCCCATAGCTGCAAATTGGAAAAAGATCACTGAGACTGGCTTTGCTTTGCTCTCTCTCTCTCTCCTTTTTAGCTCCATTCGTATCATGGATAAACAAATTATTTTAATGAGATTATGCTGAGGAAATGGGGCATCTGAGTCTGGCCCATACCTTTTATTTTTCTGTAAGTCCACTAAAGTGGCACAGAGTCTGCTACACAATACTTGCTCAGGGTTTTTGGTGTTACTTTCAGATTATTGCATCTGTTTGAATGCTACTACTATTCCACACTAACATCAGCATGTTCACTGGAGGTCCACTGTGTACCTGGTGCTCTGCCAGGACTTGGGAGTGTAAGGAAGAACAGTGATGCTGATTCTGCCCCCAGAGCACTAACATCCCAGGTTGGATCCTCAGTGCCATGAGATGGATGGCTTGAGTCTAACCTCTGCTAACTCCCATTTTTCTTGTCTTCAGCCAGCTCCTGTATGAGTTCTACACCTGTATCCCTCCTGTGAAGCTGCAGAAGCAGAAGGTTCAGTCAATGAATGAGATCGTGCAGAGCAACCTCTTCAAGAAGCAAGGTGAGCGTGGGGCCTCCTGCCGGGTGGGGCCTCTCTGAGAAGCTGGAGCAAAGAGCAAACCTGTCAGGCATTATAATGCCTCTTTGTTAGCAGTGCTCTTACCCCACAGGGGTAAAAAGCAGTGAGCAGTTTAGATATCAGAATCTGCATTGGTTTTAAGAAAGCCCCAGCTGCATTGTTCATTTTTCTCAAGGCAGTTTAATGAGTTGAGAAGTTTGGCGTCATCCGCCCAGTGCCGGTTTTCCCTGAATCATCTGTTACTGCTGTCTTTCACTTGGGGGGAGGTGGGCAATGCTTCTTTAAATAGGAAGAACCTTTAGCTGAGCAGTTCTCTAGATCTCGAGTGTGTCAGAATAAACTGGAGAGCTTGTTGAAATGCAAATTTCTGGGCCCATCACAGTTAGTCTGATTAAGTAGTAATTAGCAGCATTTTTTTTTTTTTTTAGCTTTTAGAAGAAGTGAAAAGTATTCTTGAATCGATAATACATACACACGATCAAATGTGAAGCCTGAAAGATCCCGCATAAAAAGGGTCCTTCAGACCCTGGACAGTTCCTTCTTAGAGTTGGTAACCAGAGCTTCCAGCTTCTTGCATTTGTTCCTTGGATATAGAGTGGAATACATCTACAAGTGCACCCCCCTCCCCTTTACTACATCCCTTGAATGGCCAAGTCTCATGTAGCTATCCTTTGCCTTTTTTTTGTTTAATAATAATTTTGGGAGATCAAGGAATGAGAGAAGATTTGGGCAAAGTTGTGGTCAGTGATTCTGTTCCACCACATTCTCAAGAGGGGGAGGTGGGATGGGGTGGGGTGGGAGGTAGGGGCTCCCCGTTTTGTAGTTAATGAACCAGGCAGTCCAAATATCTTTCCAGAGATGACGGTGTGAGGTTTAGATGTTCGCATTCATCCTCTACATTTTTTCCTAGCAGCTTTGCATTTCTGGATCACACTAAGCCAATACTCCATTTGCTCCACATAAATTCTCTGTCTATATAGAAACTCTGTATCTCTTTACTCTTACCACAGGAAAACAAAACAACAGCAAATACTCCAGAGGTCAGAGGTCAGCATTGTTTTCTGTGCCCTAAGACCTTTCTATTTTTAAGTCCCTCTGTTTACACTGATGTCTGTTCTAAAACCAGAAGCAGGAAGCCGTATAATACAGGGGATCAGCTGTTAGCCAACTGGTGCTTATTCAGGGAGCAAAGCTTGAATATTTATGCAAATTACCTCATAATCACAGAAATATTCAGAAACCATTTTAAAGGTGATCCCCTCCCCCCCACTGCCTGGTTAACATGGTACATACACAACTACTATCCGAATCTGAATCACCTGCCTGAAGTTAAGGAAAGGTTAGAAGAAAGCACATTCATGTGGGTCACTTTCTGACATTTAGATAGATGTGTGACTTCAGAGTCAATCAAGACACACATAGCTTATGCAGTGAAGGGAGATGAATTCTCTTCCTTGTGTTACTCATGTCATTGGCTTTTCAAAGGGAGACGCCTGTGTTTTTAAAAGCTCCAACTCCATATCCAAATGGGTTGGTTGCCTTCACTCTGAGGCTTTTGAGACGTATCCAGCCCTCCTGTCCTTGCAGGCCCTAGCAGGACTTTGGAGGATGTCATTGTGGACTTGAGTCCAGACTGACAGACACATCTGGGACAGCACTCGCCGCACACAGATGGCTCCGCAGGCAGTAGAAAGTGGGCTACTTGGCTCTCCTGTGGGGCTCAGAGCTTCCATTACTTTCGGGGGCCTGGATCATCACAGAGGACGGATGGTCTAAGGGTCTAAGCTGGGCAGATGGTGTCAATTGCAGCATGTGGAAGGAGGCTAAATCCTTTATAGGAGCCCCATCTTCTGGACCAGGAAGGGGCCCCTTAGAGCTCACATGGCAGCTTGGCTAGCTCCTGCTACCTTTCCTGCTGTGTGTATAAGATAACACTAACAGTGCTCTGACCAACACCAGCTGAGAGAAGGCCAGCCTGGAAGTTGCACACAGTTACAAAAAAGATACACACAGTTACAAAAGAGATACAAAAGTCTTACCTTCAAAACAAAGGGTCCTTTGGGGGATCCATTTTCCAGCACATGCAAGAAATGATACAGTCCTCCTGCCCTTGGCTTACAAATGGCAACAGTGGGCTCTGGTAATGCTTCCTGGTAATGCCTCTCCCACGATGCATTGCCTAAGTGAACCTTCTTAATAAAAGAAGCAGGGACGCAAGCTTTGCCTCCTAAATTTCTCATGTCCTCAAGTTCAAAATGAATCAAGTCTGAATTCATGGGAACATCCTGGGGTCCATTGCTCTTGGGTGAGCATCTCCCTTTCAACACCTACATGAGGTTGAGTTTGATTTTCTACCGTTTGAGCTGTAATGAAATCCCTGTTATTCACCCTGTGGAGAGTCTTGTGCCTCAGAGATGTGATTTGCTTTGAGCTCCACTCATTTAACTGCCAGATGTACAAATTGCCTGGAGTATTGTCAATGGCATTAGCTTGTACCTGCAGTCTGAAACATTTGTATCACCACCAAACAGAGGACCTGGAAGGCTGATAAGCCCTTTGCTGAGCTTTTGACATATCACTTTATTGGATCCTGTGGAGAATGGTAGAATATAGAGTGGACAGGGCTGGTTCATGGGTCACATTAGACCATAGTTTTATTCCTGGCTCAGTCTCCTATCAGCTGGGTGATTTTTTTTAACTCCACTGGTCCTCCATAAGCTTCTCTGTAAATTGGGAATAATAAAAATAGTGCCTGTCTCAAAAATTTGCTTGTAAGGTACTAGCATAGTCAGCCCTTTTAAAGGGACTCAGTGCAGGGTTGGACTTGTGACTATTTTTCCTTCTCCTGGCATTATCCCAACTTCTGCTTTAACTTTCAGATTTCTTTCACTAAGGATGTCTCTTTGCATTTGATATTTGCCAGGAGTCCTGGTTGGTTCCCTAAAGTTCCCTGCTTCTTAAGAAACACAGGATTTAGTGAATAGAAGCTCTCGATCTGTATTTTCTTCTCATTCTAGATTTGGATGTCTTCCCCTCCCCCCAGTTCTTATTGATTTCCTAGAGGATTTTTCAAAAGGCCCATGAGCCGTGCACATAGGAGGCCAGATATGGGTCAGATGCAGTATCCGAGGCTCTCCTTTTTGTTTGCCACATGTAGCCACATAGTCTGGGACGGTTGGCAGCCATCCTCTTTGGTTTGCCATGTAGGACTCTGCTCTTTTAAAACACACACCAGTTGTACAAAATAATAGGTTTCATCATGACATTTTCACATCTGAATATAACATACTTGGATCATGTTCAGATCCCCCCACTGACCTCTCTTGTTCCTTAAGCTTCCTCTAAATACATACACAAGACCCCTTCCACTTTGCTCTATGGAGTTCTTTAATATCCATTAGCCTCAATTACTTGACCTATGTCCTTGAGCAAGTCACTTAATTTTAGTGGACTTAATCTCCTCACCTGTAAGGTAGGACTGCTCTCCCAGGTTCTACCGAGCTGCTGTACACACTAGGTAGCATCATGCGGCTTGTTACCCTGGGCATGGAGAAGGTGGAGTCCCATAGCTATGGCCTACTGTCTGTCCCCTGTATGGCATGTCTGTTAGTGGCTTTGCTGCCACAGGAGAACCCAGGATATTGATTTTCATCTTTTTTCAGCACAAGCTTGGACTTGCCTAGGGAATGTGAGGGAAGAAGTGGTCAAGTCCACCTGGACAGCTTGCAAGGGTCTGTGAGAAAGCCAGTCATCTGTATGGGTGGAGTGGTTCTGTCTTTGCAGAACTTACCTCTCAGGCAGGCTGTCATTCAGTCTGAAGCCAATCACATGCCCCGTCTGGTCAGTGTGAGCTGCCCAAGTGAGTATCCATGATGCTCATTTCTCCAAAACAGAGGAGATAGCAGGAGGGAGCAGGTGGGCCAGGGGTTGGAAGCTCTTCTACCTTCAGCCTTTAGGTCCTTTCACCAGGAACTTTCTGGAGAGCCAGAATGGAGAACACAAGACACCTGGTGGTCCATTGTGAAGCAGCACCCTTTGAGTCCCATCCCTGTCTTTTGCCAAGTGTCTAGAGCTGGTATGTTCTCAAGTGACAATGCAAACTGGTCAGGCAACTGTTGGGGATACAGGAAAGAAACAAGAACATTTCTGCCCAACACCATAGACACTTTTTTTTCTATCCTTTTCTCCTTTTTTTTTTTTTTTTGAGACTCTCTCTGTAGGCCAGGCTGGCCTCAAACTCACAGAGATCCTCCTGACTCTGTCTTCCAAGAGCTGATATTAAAGTTGTGGGGCACCACTGCCTGGCTTATAGGCACTTTCTAAACATCATACCCTGTATGTAGCTTTGGCAGAGCAGAAGTTCTCTTACTTAGCCTTAACAGCTTTTGTACTGAACTTAAGAACACCTCTGAGCCTCCAGTTTTGTGTCTGACAAATGTGGCTGTGAATATCACTGAGCATAAGGGACTTTGGTCTAGAACACACTTGTCTCCAGGTTCTAGATGGATCACTTGCTTGCTGTGTTGTGTTAAATGAGCTACCTCTTGGAGCTTTGGTTTCTTTAGTGACAAAACCGCACAGACATACATGAAACAATGAGCAGAAAGTCTAAGATGGGCTAGCTGTGTATTAAAAAGTATCTGTGTCTGTTATATGATTGTAATAACTCTAGCATAACAACACCAACAACATCCTGCGCTGGAGAGTGATAACAATTAAATGCCAGTCTTGGAAGCTAGAGAAACAGCTCACCAGTCAAGAGTGCTTACTGTTCTTCCACAGGACCCACGTTTGTTTCCAGACACTCATATCAGATGAATCACCACCAACTATAACCCAAATTCTAGGGGATGCAACAGCCTCTGGCCTCCACAGGTGCCTGCACATAAATCTATATAGGTACACACACACACACACACACACACACACACACACACACACACACACA
>CAJQZJ010032904.1:4234484-4251248 GCA_907164525.1 Lophiomys imhausi
GTATGTTGTCGGAAGGCCAAATTTGCTTCAGGAGAAGTACTACCTAGACCCCCCCCCCCAAAAAAAAGAGGGCAATTGTCCCAGGGTTGGGATTGGGGCAGGGCTCTGTTCTTATCTTTCCAGGAGAATCGAAGCGTCCATTAGGGGAGCCCGGGGATGGCTGGACAGCGGAAACCACAGCAGAGAGCAGAATCAGGCACCAAGGAGGACAAGTGACCCAGTTGATTCTGCCTGGCAGACTTCCTCAATAGCTGTCTCCATCGGGGGGCCTGCAACCACCACAGCAATCCAATGTCGCTGGGACCGTTCAGCTCTACACAATGCCCCGGCCGGAACCTCAGTGAAGCCTGAAAGATCAGCTTCTGCCTACAAACCCCTTAGGTCATCTAAACAGCTGAGAACAGAAGGACTGAACATAAAAGGAGTGTACTAACATTTTTAACCATTTTTTCCATTTGGGTTCGGGCCCCAAACAGGTCTACTACGACCCAAATCAGCAGAAGTCACTTTAAGAGAGCGAAGTCCCATGCCCAGAGGGTGGGGAAGGTGTTTCTCCGCCCTTCTTTTTGGTTATTTGAAGGATAACTGAAAACTCCGATATTTAGGGGAAGAGATTACAAGCTGATAAATGGTCCTGTTTAATGGGTTTTGGAGGTTAGCCCCAGGGACTTCCTACTTTTCCTTTTCTGTATCCTTTTTCCTCTCCTATGTAGGAGTGCATGGGCTTGAGAAAAATGAGATATAGCCATAGCACAGGAAGGTCCAAGAAGAAGGGGCAGATTATTGAATATGCCCTTATACCTTTGTATACTGATACAAAATTAGTAGTTTATTTGGCTAAAGTGGTATTGACCATTGTTTATTGTGCAAAAATAAGATTGTATTGGATTACATCGGTATTGATCTTTGTATATTGATACAAAATTAAGATTATAGTTAGCCACAATGGTATTGACCCTTGTATATGGACGTAATGTTAAGATTGTATTGGGCTACATAGGCATTGACCTTTGTATATTGATACATAATTAAGAGTATATTTAACCACAATTGAATAGATCTTTGTATACTGATACAAAATTAAAGGTAATGATTCCTAATGGTATCATACCTAGAGATACTTAAAAATAAAATGTGAAGCTCTGGCCTCTTGATACCAACCGTCTAAAACGGTCTAGGATAGTTAAGTAAAACAAACTCCTAGTCATGCAAACATGTCACTTTGTTAGCTACTATGACAGTCTATCACAGATATTCTCTAAACTACCCAGTAATCAAGTTGCTAAGAGACAAGCAACATTTGCTAATCTAAATACAAGAGATGGATAGGGCATCTTCAAAAACCCCAAGAGATCTGCAGAATATGGCATTCAAAGATGTTATCTTAAATCAAGATTTTCTTTTTTTTTATATCGAGACATATCAGACCCTGACAGCACCCCCTATTCTACTCTAAGTAGAAGATAAGCATCGAAGAACCTCCACTGTAAGATGGTTGAATTAGTGGCAAGCCTATCTCTTGGCATGAAAAAACCCCTTGCACCAACTTTGGACAGACTGCTGTCCAAAAAAGGACAAAACTTGGTAGCATGGAAGTCGACAGCCTAACTCTGCCAAGACAGGGTAGGTAAGTCCTTCATAATCCCTGCTCTACAACAAATGTCTGTCATAGAAACAGGACCCAAACACTGAAGACTGATGCAGGAATGTATGGAGAGAAAATGGGAACTGTCCAGGCAGTCATTGGTATGTCCTTTCTTAGTTTTGGAAGCTGCAGGCCCTGCACTTCCTATATAAGCAAATATATTTATTCCTCTCAGGTCTCTGAGGTGGTTGAAGAATAGACAGCTAGAGTCTCATAGTTAAAGTTTGAGTTGTTTAGGAATCAAGAGGGTGTTATAGATCTAAGAAGATACTCTTAAAAGTGTGTTGCAAGTTAGTATGAATGTTGAGTCAGATATAGACCTTTAAACTCATGGAGATGGTTAGATAGTAGAATGTTAAAGTCAGGGGCCAAATGTGTATAAACTGGACATTGGGAAGGTATACTGGGCCATTTAACTCTCACAAATGTGGCATATTTATATCTGTTGTTTTGTATAATACTTACTGCTATAAGAGAAGGAACCATATGTTGGACTGAAAGGAGAAACTTCTGGGGGGAAGAGGGCGGAAGGGCGGGATAGGAAGGGGGAATAGGGAGGGGTTTGTGACTGAGATGTAACTTGAAGAAAAAAAAAGTATTTAAAAAAATAAAAAAAACAATTATGAACTGTAGACAGAATGCTGTCCAAAAAGGACAAAACCTGGAAGCAGGTAAGTCGACAGCCTAGCTCTGCCAAGACAGGGTAGGTAAGTCCTTCATAACCCCTGCTCTACAATCAATGTCTGTCAGAGAAGCGGGGCCAAATGACTGAAGATCGATGTTGTAATGTATGGAGAGAAAATGGGAACTGTCCAGGCAGCCACAGGTATTTCATTTCTTAGTTTGGGAAGCTGCAGGCCCTGTACTTCCTATAAAATCAGATATATTTATCCCTCTCAGGTCTCTGAGGTGGTTGAAGAACAGATAGCTAGAGTCTCATAATTTAATTTTGAGTTGTCTAGGAATCAAGAGAGTGTTATAGATCTAAGAAGATACTTTTAAAATTGTGTTGCAAGTTAGTATGAATGTTGAGTCAGATATAGACCTTTAAACTCATGGAGATGTTTAGATAGTAGAATGTTAAAGTCAGGTACCAAATACATATGGACTGGTCATTGGGAATGTATGTTAAGCCATATAACCCTCATAACTGTGGCCTAATTACCTCTGTTGTACTGTATTGTATTTGTTATTATAAGAGAAAGAGCCATTTGTTGGACTGAAAGGGGAAACTGTAGGGGGAAATAAGATATACCTTAAACTTAAAAGAAAAAAAGGGAAGATGATGGGGTGTTGAAGGTGGGAGGGTGGGACTGGAGGGGGAATAGGGAGGGGACTGCGATTCAGATGTAACTTGAAGAAAAAAAAATAAAGGTGAGCTGGACTTGGAAAAAAAAAAGAAAAAAAGGACAGCATCTTCAACAAATGGTACTGGTCTAACTGGATGTCAACCTGTAAAAGAATACAAATAGACCCATATTTATCACCTTGCACAAAACCTAAGTCCAAGTGGATCAAAGACCTTAACATAAAATGAGACACACTTAAATCTAATAGAAGGGAAAGTGAGGAATAACCTTGAATTCATTGGCACAGGGGACAATTTCCTGAACAGAACACCAATAGTTCAGTCTCTAAGACCAACAATCAATACATGGGACCTTATGAAACTGAAAAGCTTCTATATGACAAAGGACACTGTCATTAGAAGAAAACACCAACCTACAGACTGGGAAAAGATCTTCACCAAGCCTACATCTAACAGAAGGCTAATATCCAAAATTTATAAAGAACTGAAGAAATTAAACACTAAAAAACCAAATAATCCAATAAAAAATGGGGTATATAGCTAAACCAAAAATTCACAAAAGAGGAATCTGTAAGGGCTGAGAGACATTTGAAGAAATGCTCAATATCCTTAATCATAAGAGAAATGCAACTCAAGACGACTCTGAGATTCCATCTCACACTTATCAGAATGGCTAAGATCAAAAACTCAAATGACAGCACATGCTGATGAAGTTGTTGACAAAGGGGAACACTCTTCCATTGTTGGTGGGAGTGCAAACTTGTACAACTACTGTGGAAACCAGTCTGGTGATATTTTAGAAAACTTAGAATAGCTCTACTTCAAGACCCAGCCATACCACTCCTGGGTATACATCCAAAGGATTCCTCACCCAACTACAAGGACATCTCCTCAACTATGTTCATAGCAGGTTTATTTGTAATAGCTAGAAACTGGAAACAACCTAGATGTCCCTCAACTGACAAATGGATAAAAAAACCTCAAGCCGGGCAGTGGTGGCGCACGCCTTTAATCCCAGCACTTGGGAGGCAGAGGCAGGCGGATCTTTGTAAGTTCGAGGCCAGCCTGGTCTACAAAGTGAGTCCAGGACAGCCAAGGATACACAGAGAAACCCTGTCTCGAAAAACCAAAAAAAAAAAAAAAAAAAACCTCAGGGTGTTCTTTATAGTTATGGCTTTCTAGGGGAGGCTTTAATTACATTCATTCTTGAACTCAAAGAAGAATGGTGATGTGTTTGTGTAAGGGCAGAGGAAACACATTTGTTCTTCAGCTTTATTGGCCTTTTCTAGCCACTTCTCAAGTACTTGAAATAGGCGTCCTTCTTCAGTCCTGTCCTTATGAAAGAAAAGTTGCTCAGGGCTCAGATTCTAAAGCCTCTTTGCAGGCAATTTCTCTACACTAGCTGGCATAATAGATTCATACGTGGACTAGTTAGTGAGAGCACTGAGTTCTGCCAGGGTGTAGAGATGTCCGGACTCCAGACTTGGAGTCATGTCTGCCTGACTTGGAAGGTATTCGTAGGAAGAGCCTGCTATAAAATGTGAGAGCCATAGGGTTTTAATTTGGAGACTTCCTGCTGTGGAAACTCTATCAGCCATCGCTGAATGAATTGTTGATGCCTATGTTCTGTCCCTGAAGGATGTGAGATGATTAGGGGTATTTTCACTGTGGGACATAGAGAAGATGGTATTTATTTTTGGCTTCTCTCTTTCCCCCTCAGTCTTTTGTGTGAGGTCAAACTGTGTTCCAAGAGGAGCTAAAAAAAAAAAAAAAAAAAAGGTCTGTTCCCAAAAGCTTCCAGATTCTTATCTCTGATTCCATCCCTTCATTCAAAGAATCACTCCTCATCCTCTCAGCCATTACTATTTCCTTCCTGGTAGATCTCCTAGTTAATTAAATAAGATCTGCATCTACTTGGTAAAAACCCTAGCAATTACCTATTATGTATAAGCTACCCATGCTAGGGTTGAACCTAAAATAATGACATAGACCCAATTCCCATTCTCAAAAGATTCTCTGATGACTCACTGCTTGTTCTGGAGTGTGAGGAGGCAGGCAGGGAGGCACCTGTTCTTATATTATAACCTACTTCTCAGAGAGACTTGTTTTCTTAACACTCTCACTAAAGGCTGCATTTTAACTGGAGAGTTAGCTTTGGGGCAAGAATGCAATACTTTCTATTTGACTTCAGAAGGAACTTCAGCTATCAGAGTTACAGATATATTGAAATATAGGAGAATATTGCTAGTGTCCACAGGCACCCACATAGGTACCACATTATTAATAAAACTGTATGGGAAGCAGAGATGAAAGATGATAAAGAAGGCAAAAGAAAAACTGAGTGGAGATGAAACTCAGTAGTCATTGGAGCGGGAGAGAGAAGGGAAATCAGTCTTGAAGGGAGACAGGAGACTCACTTGGAAATGGGGTGCAGAGGTGTGGGATCCCATCTTTGATAGTTTTCTGGATAAGGAGTTTCAAAGGTCTTCAGCATCATGTAGTTTTTTTGTTATCTTGTTTTCATGGGTGCATGCTTTTTCAAATATATCAGCTACCAAACAAGCAGAATGGATTACAGATTAAGTAATTTGTTTACTCATTAATAAAAATCAATACAATATAAGCATCATTCTGAATTTTCTGACCAGAAAAGTTAAATAGGTTTCCTTGTTCATTGTGTTCTCTTTACAAAAAGTCTTGACATTTTCAATAGCCCATGCAAGAATATTGATGAAGGATGAGTATGCAATTTCTGTTAAGTTTCTGGAACTATTACAAATAACCTACAGAGTCCTATTTTTATGGTAGAAAGCTCAGAGGAGCTCATGGCTGCAGGGCCATTTGCTCTTTTGATTCAGTTTACATTAAAGCTTCCAGAGTGTACATTTCAGAACAGTTTAGATAAAGAAACCCAGAGTATTTGTAAATAAATGGTGAATTAGCAACAAAATAAGAAACAAATAATTGAAACTAATAATTAAAAATAATAATTGCTTAAGTGACTATTTAAAGATGAATAGCACATTAGCTAATACTCAACTACGACTCCATTCTTGTGGGGGTGTATTGATTATCTTTTTATTGGAGGGAATTTTCCTTTTAGTAGTCTCGATATATGTGAAATGGGCTTTCAGAAGTAAGTCTGTATAAGCCTGTTGCTTTGCCCAAGGAACTCTGAAAAACAAGCACAGCCTCAGATTTGATGAACCTGTTTTTAGGGAGGAACAGTTTGGGGTTGCAGGTCCCCTGGTCATGCCATACTAGTTATTCTTTGTTGTGGATAAGCCATCAGTTTTGCAACAAGATGATGACAATGACAGTTCTTCTCCTCCTCCTCCTCCTCCTCCTCCTCCTCCTCCTCCTCCTCCCCCTCCTCCTCCTCCTCCTCCTCCTCCTCCTCCTCCTCCTCCTCCTCCTCCTCCTCCTCTTCTTCTTCTTCTTCTTCTTCTTCTTCTTCTTCTTCTTCCTTTCTTCTCCTCCTTTTATATAGGGTCTCAGTATATAGCTCTGTCTGTCCTGGAACAACTCACTGGGTAGACCAGGAAGACTTTGAACTCACAGAGATCTGCCTGTCTCTGCCTCTGAGTGCTGGGGTTAAAGGAGTTTACCACCACACCCAGCTGCAGTAAGATTCTGGGGGCATTTACTTTGTTCATTTGGATATTATAAACTGTGATGAATTGCTATAATTAACTAGCACAGAAAGTCAAAGAGCCTTGCAACCAGAAAGACATGGATTCCCCTCCAGCTCCGTCACCCACAGCTGTTTGCTAGGACCAGCCATGTACATCCCTCTGCTTCCTCACTTGTACCATAGGAGCCTGTGCAGCAAATACACAAGCTTGTTCTCAGAACTCAGAGAGATTATGCATATGGAATACCCACACTGTCTAGTGTATATCAAGTACCCAGTATAAGCTGAATGATAATAACTAGACAGGATCCTATTTTACACCTTAAAGTAGGATAGTACTTACCTCCAGCATGTCTGTCAAAATGCATTGAGATAAAAAACCAAGCACACAGCCCATTGCCAGGAATGCAGTCAGAATTTAACAAATTCATATCCTTTTATTCAGTCCCCATAGGTGACTCTTATTTTGAAGAACAACAGAGCACAGATTAGAGCATGTTAAATGTGTACACTTCTATATGTACCTCCATCCAGTCAGTATTCATTCATTAGCATTAAAATGTTGGAGTTACACATTTTAAAAGGTTTGATTTTTTTTTCTTCTCTAGGCTGCAGCTTGGAGATTCCAATGTGTTTTAATAAAAGCCCCCCCCCCCAAAGCCAATGTATAGGACCATCTGTATAAAAGCATTGCCCTGCTCTAAGCACAGTGAAATTTGTATTGTTGTTGAAGTGATGGTTTTGTTGTGGGGTTTTCCCCTGGTTGATTTAAATAGATTTTTTTTAAAAATCTGTCAGGAAATAGAAGTTAAAAGCAATTTGTAAATGGAATAAAACATTTCATAGCTGTGCCACTTAGAAAAAAAGTTAACTCATGTTACTTTGTACTTTTGCCAGATGAGTGATGTTGATAGGAGCCACCAGTGTGTGAGACCAGGGTTACATCTGTAGCCCCAGCATGGGTGGGAGGTCTCACAGCAGGTGTGGACAGGGAGTATTCCCACAGCACTTCATTACCCAGAAAGGGAGGCTGAGGGCTGCCAGGGTGCATTGCAGTCCCTGAGATGGATCCACTCTGTCTCTTGTGAGTTCATTTTCCTGCAGTACAGGCCACCCTTTGTTCCTCTATCACCAAGAAAGAGTTATCTTTCTTCTAGTATCAATTATTGTGAAAATTTCCAATGAACCGTAGCACATAAAAATTTTCCCTTTAATACCATATATTTTCCTCTTTCTCCTTCTCAGACATCAGTGTTAACAATTTCATGCATTTTTCCAAGAATTTTTTGTTGAAAGTGAGATAGATTTTGTATATATATATATGCTTTGCAGTCTTTTACAGGATGCACCAAAAGTCTCTTTCCAAGTCAAGATATACCTACCTTCTTTTCCATTGTGTGGGTTAGACACCATGCATCAAACGGGATTTCTGACTTGAGAACTCCTATATGACTTGCTACATAAGGACATAATAATCAGGGAGATGTTATATAAGCAGCTGTGTACACAAATGTGTGTCTTAGGATGCCCTTCAGATAGATTTGAAGAGTGACTTAGCTTTTCCCAATGCCTTATCCCTTCACAGATGCATTCCTAGAGAGGGAGATTATGGGCAGCTTCAAGCGTGGACTGGGATCAGGCAGGCCAGAACTGGAGGGAGCAAGCCTAGACTGGAAACAGTCAGGCCTGGACTGGAATCTGGCAGACTTGGACTGTAGGGGGCAAGCCTGGAGTAGAATCAGGTAGGCTGAGACTGGGTCTTGGATTGATAATTGTGACCAAATCCAGAGCCTCATTTTTCTCATCTGAACATCTGGAATATAGACACATGTCTTTCATTTCACAGGTGCTTGCAGGATTCTCCAGCTCATAAGCCTGGGTACCCACATCCCAGATAGTGTTGCATGCAGGAAGCCCTGTGTTTAGGGGGTGGTAGACTGAGTTAACATCTGCAAAGTAGTGAGAAGAATATGCAATAAAGTGAAACCTCAGAAAGCACTAGCTGTTAGGGTCAGAACTAGTCAGAAATTCTCAGAACAGTTCTGGCAGCGTGGTAACATTGTATCTAACATGGAGATAAAGAAACTGAGGCCCAGACAGCCCAGATTGTTTAGGTCAGAGACAGACAAGGAGAGAGCATGGCTGGCGGCAACTCTGTAGTCTCTGCAATGAGACACTGATATTACACAGTACTGCTCACACTATGGAAGACAGTTGCAATAGAATCTTGAAGGTCTGCAGATAGCATCAAACTCTGAATCACAGATTGAGCTGGAACCAGCTGAAACAGAGAATGACCTCTTGGGTCATTCTCAGATAAGTCATTGAACTAGCTACTGATCCTGGTGGTTCACATCTAGGGCCAGAGTGGAGCCTTATATTCAGTAAATTGAGACATTTAACAAAGTTGCCAGATCTATACATGTAGATAGGCCTTGATATATAGTGAGATCTCAAACCCATGTTAGCTAACAACAAAGTCAGAATTAGAACCCATATCTTCCCCCCCACCTTTGACCATATCCTTTGCTACTGACTCTAGATCTCACTTTCCAGAAAAGGCTAAGTGCTCAGGAAGGTATTACCCAAATGTTATCCAAAAAATGAGCAGTCACCCTGTGTTGTGTTAGGGAGAAATGACAGGATATGGCAATACTGCCTACTTTATTCATGAGTGCCACTGGAACTCATGGCTGCTCTACCCCTCTACCCCTGGCTGCTTCTGCAGCTTGCTTTCCAAAGTCAGGTGATGGGCCAGAAAACTCTTCCAGGATAGTATCTAATTCAGATAGGAGGAAAAAAGATAGACTACCAAATTAAACCTCAAATTCATGAAAAATAGTATCTCCAATGACTAAAGGGAAGGAGGATGTGAGTCTGTGCCAGATGATAGCTATTACTTCAAAGTTAGGCATTCTGATTCTTCGAGATATGAATGAAATTGGAAAAGCTTCTTGTGTAAGGACACAGTCAAGGAAAATGCTAGGCAGCCATATATTACAACTGTGTTCCTGGGCAGAAACTGCATTTATTCTCTCTCTCTCTCTCTCTCTCTCTCTCTCTCTCTCTCTCGTATCCAACCTCCAAAGGTTGGGGTTAGAGACATTAGAGACAAAAGGTCATATATGTAACATTAAATCTAAATGCTTACAGAGAGAGAGTGTGTGTGAGAGAGAGAGAGAGAGAGAGAAACTCCTGAAGCACTTTGGCCTGAATGGATGAGCTTCGCTTTTGGTGGGAAAGAAACTGTCTCAAATAATAAAGTAGAAAGTGATTGAGGAAGCCTCTGGCCTCTATGGGCACAAGCACATATGTCTACACACATATGCATACACCCACTCTAGTTCATACATGCATACATACATACATACAAGACATACACACATAGATACACATGCACATACATACATATGTACACACACAAACATATGCACATTCACATACAGACAGACATATGCATAAACACATACATGCATATACACACAAAGAAATGAGAATTTATCATGGATTACAACTTGGATGAAATATAGAGCATTTATGTGCTCTAGCCATTTAAATATCAAGTATCGATCAAACCATAATTACACTCAGAAGGAGAAATGGGAGGATACGTGGGCCTGATGAGGAAGAGAGGGAAGTATTCGTCTTTCAGCTCAGACACTGAACATGTGATACCACTGCCAGGTTCAAGAGAAGCTCTGGACAAATGGCTGTCTGTGGTGCCTATTAGCATGCCAAAGTGCATGCTGGCCTCTAGGCTCTCTCAGCATCACAAATACCTATCTCCTAGTCCATGCTTGCATCCTGGCTCTTCTCAGATCTTCTCACCCTGCCCTCCACCACAAACTCCTCCACCACACGACCTTCCCCTCCCCAGCTTTATTCCCTTATAACCTTGCCCGTTTGGCAATGTGCTCTCTTGGCCCCTCTCTCTCATCCCTCTTTTTGGTCTCCTTTGCCCTCACTCTGTCTTCCTCTCACACTCTCTTCCATCCCCTGTCATGTCTGGTCCAGTGTGCAGGCCATGTTCAGTTTATTACTTTTTCTCTCTCTGCCCTGGACTCTTCCAAATACCTGTGGCTGTAGTCTCCCTCATCTCTACAGTAAAAACTCGCCCCCCCCAACCATACGTGGACCAGTTATGTCTTCATTTTACGTAACCACTAAGTGGGGAAACTGTTTTGAACTGGAATGGTGTGAGCTTGTCATAGGTGACATGCTCATGAACACCAGGGTCCCAACCCTGACAACAGGAGGAGTAAAGAGTCTGATTAAGGACAGACCCTGTATTTTGTTGTTTTGTTTTAAATGAACTTTTTTTTGAAATTCTAAAAACTATATGCATTTATAATTTTCACAAAATTAGTAACACCCTATATAGCTCAGGATGACCTGACACTTTTTGTTTTTAACACTTTGAGAATTCTACATTATCGCAAGGGATGCTTGACAGAGATTTACTTCACTGACGAAATAACACAAATAACAAAACGTATACAAAGCTTGGTGCCTGGCAAGATGACTCAGTGGTTCAGAGCACTCCTGCTTTTTCAGAGGACCCAGGTTCAGTTTCCAGTGTCCATATTGGGTAGGTGACTCATGACTACCTGTTACTACAGCTCCAGGGAATATGACAACCCTCTTCTGCCTCCCAGGGAACCAGTGTACACATTCACAGAGACACACACAAATAAAAATAAAATAAATCTTTAGAGAAAGTTTATAAGCCCTGATCTTTCATGGGAGAAGAGAAGGAAAATTGCCATCAGGTCTCAGGCAGGTGATGTTAGCACACAGCAACAAAGCCATACCCTTTTCCAAAGCAACGGACCAGCACCAAATGCTATCTTTCCCTCAGTGTCCCCTCATCCCTGCAGAATCCTCTAGCTCTGCAGAGATAGACAACTTTTGGTGTCTAATCAGCTGTGAGCGGTCTGTCAGAACTGCATTTCCCAAGAGAGGCCCCTCAGTTGATTTTATCAGAAGTATTCTATTAAAATGTCCTGTAATCCTCATTTTGCTTTCTTTTTGAGTTTTGGTTGTTGTTTTTTTTTCTTGCATATTTGCCATAAACACAACTAACCTTAAAACTCAATAAAAGCAAAACAGTCTCACTAAATACTGACTAGATGCTATTCACCTCTTGCCTGCTCTGACCTGAAAGGACTTCCCCCATCTTAAAATGGCGTATTTACATGAATGAAGGAGCGGCATTAAAACATTCACACCAGAGATTTCCCAGTTAGTATTATCAGATGAGTTTAAAGGAAGAGCAAAGGGCACGCCCCTCCTACGGCTGGATTTGGGTGGTGATTCAGTGCCAACTCTGAGTTCTTTTACTAAAACTCACCTCAGAGGTGATATGACCTCCTGCAGTTGTGGAGAAACTGTTCCATATTTCAAAACACCAAGGATTTAAGGTGATTCAAAAAAATGGGTTGGCTCCACCTCAACCTATCCTTTCTCTTCTCACTGGGCTTATGCAGGGGAGATCAATTAGAGTCCCTTCCAAATATCATAATCTAAAATTATTAAGAGAAAAAAAATCACTGCAAATTGCAGTGTGTTTAGGTTGGGTGGATTAATTTCTTTGCTGGGGCCGTAATGGGAAGACTGATTTTGTCATTTCAGTTACAAGTCCCCATTTAGTCTTGGCCTGGAAGACACTTCTGTTGGGTTAGCCTCCACTTGCCTGGCCCTGGAGCGATTAAGAACAGCTGATTTGTGGCTTCACTTTTACTGCTTAGCGCAGGTTTATCATCTTGAAAGTTTTCCTTTTGCATATAAGCTATGCATTCTTTGGTTGACATTTCCATATCAGCCAGAGTTTATATTATGCATTGCCTCAGACTGCACTTTCTGCTATGGGCAGGGAATCTGCAAGCTTGGCCAGGATACTGATGCAGACCAAGGGAACACTGGATTGCAGGAGCCACTCAGCACTTGTTGTAGGTGGACACTTCAAAACTCTGGGGGACAGGGGGGGTTTACCTGGGTCCCTAACTGATGCCTCAAATCAGTAACTCAAGTTTTTGATGTTGGCCACCTTCATACACGTGCAGAAGTTGCAACACAGAGAGGAAGAACAGTTTGCATCAGGTCACCCAGCTCACATTAGGGGAGACGGGGTACAAAATCAAGTCCACCTGATCTCGGAAGACTCCGCTAGACAGTCTCCATAGTGTGGACTTTCAGAGCGAGTGGATGGAAGGTGACAGTTTGGCACTTTGAATACCAAACTTCCTGAACCGTCAAATTGATGCTCTTTGGACTAAAAAAGAAATGGATGTTTAAAAGAAGCTGGGGTCAAAAGGTCTAGAGGAAAGGGGTACTTTTAATATCTATTTTGGAAAGGCAAGAAATGTAGTCCTGGGGAAAAGTACGCAGAGTGGAGGCCATTATATAAATTTGATGCAATTGTAAGGGAATGAAGGAAAGATAAAAGAGTAATGAATACATAGCACTGAAGATGTTCTAAGAGAAAAGATCAGAAGTCACGGAAGGAGCTAGAAGTTGGCCCAGTTGAAAACAGAGTATATTCATCCTGACAGATGGACAAGACTAGTGAAGCCTCACGAGGAACTGTGACCCTGTCCTTGCTGCTCCAGTGAGTGTGGAAGAGGAACAGACTCAGGAGCCAGACAAGCTGGGTAACCCCCAGACAAGTTGCTTCACTTTTCTGAGCTTCCACCTGTTCATCTAACGATCAATGTTGCTTATTGAAACGAGAAGATGGGTGAAGTGCTTAGCTGAGTACCAGGCGTTTAGTAAATACTGTAACCATCTAGTGCTGTGGCCGTGAATGACATATTTATGTGATGCAAGCTATAGGAAGTGATAACGTCAGCACAAAGAGTTGTAGAAATAAAGAAGTCAGGAGAGAGCTTCCCTCTCCCTCCTACCCTTGAGCACTGGACATAGGGATGAAGAACGGAGAACTCAAGTCCAGAGAAAGACGGAGGTCTCTCTCGGCTTGATGGGACCAGAGAATTTTTGGGATGCATGATCTACCTCTGGTTCCTGCAGTCCATATTTTGGAAAGGGTGAGCCGGTCTGGTGTCACTATTGTAACAGTGGTTTCTCTCTCGCTGCATTGTAGGCCCTCACTTATGACCACATCCAAGAGATCATGGTCCAGCTGCTTCGCACAGTGAACCGGACAGTCATCACGATGGGCCGTGATCATGTTTTGATTGTGAGTAAACCCTTCTTCCTGTCAAACAATCTTAAACTCCTCAAAGTCTCCGAGTGGGTTTCCCTGAAGGCCTTTGTTGAATGCCAGCATTGGTCATTGCTTTGTTTTATACTGAAGGATTGGATTTCTTTTTCCCATCGGAGTTGGGAGGAAATGAGAGCTAACTCAAATTGTCAAAATAACATATGACTGAGGCTATGTCAAAGTAGAGTATACCAGCAGGAGGGAGGTGTCACTAGTAAACAGAAGGCCTTTATAAGTGAATAAGGTAAAATGGTCCAGATACTTCCTTACCCTTTCTTTGGCCTTTCAGGGGTGGTCAGGGTTTTATGGCTTGGTTTTCTAGGTGCCTTTATTGTGTGAACTCTACCTATATTAGGTCTGTGCCTATGTCAGCCCGTCAGGCAGTCCATATATACAGAAATGAGGACTGTAGGAGGATTTCTGGTGGTTACATAAAAGCCAGCATTCATCAGGATCTTGTAAAACTGGTTCTTAGTTGCCAAAGGGAGTCATTCCCCTTACCCCTGACAGAAGGGACATATGGCTCTGTGGACATCTACCTGTGGTTGCAAATCAAAGCCCATGCTGGCCTCCAGGCTCCCTACATCCCTACCCACAAGCCCTTGTTTTACATGTCAAACCTCCTCCCCCATCCTAGCATCCTGGCCGTTCTCACTTCCCCAGGTTTCCTCCCTCCCAGATTCCCATTTCCCTACAGCCATCCTCCCTCCACTTGCAGATAGCCCTGGCCATATCTGCTCTGTTTCTCTTTCTCTCTGCTTTGCACTCATCCCAAAGCCTCTGGATATTTGCTCTCTTTTACCTACAATAAGACCCTTCCCTTTAACCAAACCATGGAGTGGTTTTGTCAGCATTTTCTTTACTGCACCCTCTCACCTACAGGTCAGTGCTAATTTGGGGGTAGAAGATTGCTGCTCCATGGTGTGATTGTCTTTTCTTCTATTCTTCCAGACCAAGCAAGCAAGCAAGCAAAAAACATCACTAACACTGAAATCTCTCCCAAGTTTGCTTAAATAAAGGCCTAACTTTTGAGTTCCTGATAGGGATCAGTTACTACCAGACATGGGCACACCCAGCCACTCTGCTCTTCTGCTCAAACTCACCAGTAGTTTCTCTTCTTAGGCAGGAGAAAATTCAAAATGCTGCTAGCTCTGGGGGACCTCTGCCCCTTGTTCATTCCTTTCTGTGTTCCTCCCATGCATAATAGAATTCTACTTGATGTCTGCAGGCTGGTTCTCTCCCTGTAATAAGAATGGCCCAGGGAATACTTAATAGGAGAGACTTCCTGGCCCTGATGCTAGTTTGCAGCACCTAGCTCCCCTACCCATTTTAAATACTGTAACTGTAACGCAGTTCTTGATCTTCCCCAGGGGGTCTCCTCTGTGCTTTGTTTGGTTACTGTCTTGTTCTCATTGTGAGAATGGGAGTCCAGGGAAGCAATTAAAAAAAAAGCCCTGCTGTGTTTTTGAGTGCCACAACAGCACCCAGCATAGTAGATGCTCAATAAATACTGAATAAAGATGTGAATGAATGAATGAATGAATGAAGTGCACCAAGCAGAGACACTAATGTGTAAAGACCAGTGCTACTCAGCTCAGATTGACTGGTGCCATACTGGATAGGATTATAATAGTTAATAGAATTCTCACTTCCCTGAGATAAGACAAAAATCATCCTGTATGTTTTGTGATGGGTAACTGCTCTTGGGCATGGCCTGCCTTTTAGTGTGGTTGGTATAACCATTGACTTTCCATTTTTCCAACTGAGAAAAGTGACTTTCTTTTCCCTAGCAGCCATCAATTACAAATAGTTTCCTGGGCTGGGGTAGGACTCTGTGTCTACTTTTCCCTTTTAGTACTGGGGTTTGACTGGCTTGAAACTGTGCTGCCACAGTCTCCTTGAGTTCATATGAGCACCAGCCCTGTTTCATCCAGAGGACACTGTTTCCTTGCAGTCATCCGTCCCTCTTGCTCCTTCAATCTTTCTGTCTCCTGTTCCACATAATCCTGAGCCTTTGAGGGGAAGGCTTTGATGGAAACATCTCATTTAGGATGAGTGCTCCAAAGTCTCTCGCTTTCTTCACAGTGTACAATTGTTGGACAACACAAAACAATCTCCATGGGTTTTGTGGAGGGAGGTGACGGGGGTGACTTTTGTTTCGTTTCGTTTTGTTTTTAGTTTAGTTTTTTTTTTTTTACTGTTTTGTTTGTTTGTTTTGATTTTCATTTTTGTTTGAGAGAAAGAACATGAAATCAGGAGGTGAGGAGAATCTGGGAAGGATTGGGAGAGGGAAAAGCATCATCAAAAAACATTAAATGAAAAGTTTTAATTAAGAAGTACTGTATGTGAAATTTCCTAGAATTTAAATACTGACAGATTATATGATTCCCTAACAACTAGACTCAGCTTTCCAAAAGCTCAGTGGCATCTCTGCTTTACTGTGGTGTAAAGGAGTCATGGTTGGGGATATCCAATGACAGCCCACTTCATGAATACAACACCCAAGGTACCAAATATTGTTCTAATGGTGGCTGGGGAGACTGTGGTCCCTAAAAGGAGCCTGAATGCCACAGTCCTCCATAAACTTGACTCTGTCTGCTCCTGTCTACACCTGTTTATTTATTCTCTATTCCTGTTTACTTACTGTGTGTTATATACATCTGAAGAAGCAAGGCTGGGCTGGAAGTGAACCTGGTATGTGTGAGGATCAGGGTACCATCCTCCATCATACAACGATTATCTATCTTTAGATAGATAGATAGATAAACACATTATAAATAGATGATAGATACATGATAAATAGATGATTGATAGATGATAGATAAATGGATAGATGATTGATAGATAGGTAGGTAGATAGAGAGATAGATGATAGATAAATGGATAGATGATAGATGATGATGATAGATAGATAGATAGATGATAGATAAATGGATAGATGATAGATAAATGGATAG